>CM035152.1:48679697-48722736 GCA_020205615.1 Panax quinquefolius | reverse complement strand
TATAATTCTTTGCATAAATTTAGAGAATAAACAAGAGAAAGAGAGAAAATTCTTGGGAGAATTATTATTCCTTTTCTTGGAGTCTCCATTTCCCTATATAGGAAAGGAAAAGGAGTGCATTGGGATGAAGTGCAAAAAGAAGAAGAAGCAGAGTCACGGGGAGGGAAAGAAGGAGAAGAAGGTTCCCCTCCCGAGGAGGGAATCACGTTCGTGAAAACCTTGTTAAGAAGAAAACCCGGTGGGAAAACTTAACGAAGGAAAAAGAGTACATATCTTTACATAAATATCTTAATCGTTGCCTACGTAAAACCTTGTTAGAGAAAAATCCATTGGGATAAAAACGTGACTAAGGAAAAAGAATACAGATCTTCCCCTCGAAAGGAATTCATTACTTCTTGATGAAATATTGTCATAAATCTTTCGATCGAAACATTTAGATCCTTTTTGAAGTTTTTGCAACGTTGCATTTGGTAGCGACTTTGTGAATAAATTACGACTAGATTATCCACGTGATCGAATTTGATGCACATCTATATCACCCTTCTTTTGTAGCTTTCGTGTGAAGAAGAATTTAGGTGAAATGTGTTTTATTCTATCTCTCTTGATGTATCCTCCTGCAAGTTGAGCAATACATGTAACGTTATCCTCATAAAATTGTAGGAATGTCTTTGATTGATGGTAATCCGTATGAATTTTTTGAATATGTTGAATAATTGATCTCAACAAACGTACACTTACTACTTGCTTCATGTATAGCGAGAATCTCTGAGTGATTTGAAGATGTAGCTATCATGGCTTGCTTTGTGGATTTCGAAAGATATAGTCACGTGTCATAATATGTAAATCATGAACACGTTTGTGATCTTCCATTGTGTGGATCTGATAAATATCTTGCGTCGGCATATCCGACCAATCATGACGTTGAATCTCTTGGATAAAATAACCCAAGATCAATACTTTCACGGAGGTATCTCAAAATGTGTTTAATCTCATCCCAATGTCTCTTAGTTGGAGAAAAGCTGTATCTTGCTAACAAGTTGGCACAAAAGTAATGTGCTCGGTGCGTGTCTGCAGGTTTACAAATATAAGAGCACTTCTATTGCATTTTAGGTATGGAACTTGATCCAAGAACTTCTTCCATTGCACTTAGGTATGGAACTTGGGTCCGAGAACTTCTTCCCCACTTTCTAGAGTAGAAATGGATCTTTATCAACTTCAAAGATCGAGCAACCATCGAGGTAGTCAAAGGATGAGCTTTATCCATATAAAACGCAATGAGAATCTTTTGACATATGTGGATTGATGAATAAAAATTTTGATGCTAAATGCTCCACTTGTATTCCCAAGCAAAATTTTGTCTTTCCAAGATCTTTCATTTCAAATTTTTTAAATAAGTAGCGATTCTTATGAGTTATTTCAGGAGTACCTACAAAATTTAAATTATCCACATATCTGACAATGATGGAAAATCCACTTTGTGATTTCTTAATAAAAACACGTGGACATACATGATCATTTATATATCCATCTTTTATTAAATAATCACTAAGTCAATTATACCCACATACAACCAGAATTGACTTGATCCATATAATAAGCGTTGTAACTTAATTGAATATATATGGGCCTTTGTGATTCATCCATTTTCAATCCTTTAGAGTTCTCATATAAATCACCGCCAAGTGAGGCATCATATAAGTATATCTTTGTTACAACATCCATCGGACATGTTTCCAAACCTTCCATGGTTTATGCATACCTATCGAAAAGCGAAGTGACTCCATCCATTATGTCTTTGGAAGTCACGTATCCACGATAATCAATACCGAGGTTTTGTGAAAACCTTTGAGCCTCTGAGTTGGTCTTTATATCTCACAATTTCATTTTTCTCATTTCCTTTCGTTAAATAAATACCCATTTATTTCCAACTAGGATTACACCTAAGTGGTGTTTGGACCTCTTGGTCCAAATACTTCTTTTCTAGTTCAATCGGGTTACACCCAGTGATGTTTGAACTCTTGGTCCAAATACTTCTCTTTTGATAGAGTTGTAATTAGTTTGAATATCTCTTTCCATTTTGGCCAATCTTTTTTTTTTGACATTCTTCCACGTTTTGTGGTTCGGGATCGATGTCGGGAATCAAAGTAATATCTTCGCTATAAAGAAAGCAAATATATAAATCGATCGCTGAATTTGCTTGATCCCATATTTTCTCATCATGTAAATAATTTATTGGGATCTCTTGGTGTTCATCTCTTATCCCTTCAACGAGATTTTGAACCTCTTTTGAGGCTATTCCCACTCTTAGAATAAGTCTACTTACTAACGAGGCTACACATTACAGGATATTCTACTCTTGAATAAGTTCCCTACGAGTGGGTATTCTTACAGGATTCTTATTTGCTTTTTGATTTTGGTGGTGCATGTGTCTTTTGCACCAACCGCTCTTCCATGCTTACGGTGTGGTTTAGATTCTTCTATTACCTTATTTGTAAATTCTTGAGAATTGATTTTTCAATAAGTGTATTTCTATCCTGCTGAAGTATTCCTTCGTAGGATTGTATGTGACTTTATCATTTTTCTAACATCATTAAATGCAAATCGGCATTTGATTTGCTATATTTTATAAATGAATAATTCTTTGAACTTTAATTTCACATTGTCTCATACAAGGATCAAGTGAATTTAAATCGATGCATTCCATGATATCTCAAAGGGTTTTTATTTAAAACTTTCCTCCTCCTAATGGTGGAAATACAAATTCATCAAAATAACAATCTAGTAAAAACATCTCCAATTAAAAGCTCAAGATATCTCGATAATGAAGGAGAATCAAAACCAACATAAATACCTATTCTTCTTCGTTGGGCTCCCATTTTAGTTCTTTCCAATTGGAACATATCTTGCCTTCAATGGATATGTTGGGTATCTGTCCAGAACTAAGCATGAGGAGAAAATTTATGAAGAACTCGTTGGTCTTACTTGAATGATGGTCAGTAAAGATAAAAATTGCATGACCCCAATGAGGTAGGTAAGTTAGCCCTTAATATTAATGGTTGTGCAATTAATTGAAGTCTTTTTATCAAAGATTCATTAAACCATTTTGTTTATGAATATGCGAGAACAAAATGCTCAATGGAGATTCAATAGTTATACAAAAATCATTAAAAGTCTCGATTGAAAATTCAATTTTGCATTATCAAATCGAATTGACTTTGATTGAATGATCCGAGAATGAGCCCATAAGTTGATTATTTGAGCAAGAAGTTTTGAGAAGGAAAAATTTGAGAAGAGAGAAGAAAAATGAGACCATCTAGTTGAAGCATCTATTAAAACCATGAAATATCAAAATGGTCGGACATAATGGGTGAATAGGTCCACATGTCTCTTTGAATTTCTCTAAGAATTTTGGGGCTTCTTTATAAACTTTCTTGGTGATGGTCGAACAATTAATTTTCCTCGAGAACACGTATCACAAGGAAATTCACTACTAGTAAAAACCTTCTTATTTTTCTGAGATGATGACCAATAGAATTTTCAATAATACGACACATCATAGAAGTACCTGGATGACCGAGTCTTTCATGCCAAAGCATAAAAGGATTTGGGATCTAGGATTTTGGAATCATAACATTATGAGACTCGATTGCTCTAATTTTTATAGTATATAATTCTGAAAAATTGAATGAACTTTTCTAGGATATTCTATTTTTCGAAATAATAGAAGTGATGAGAAGATATTCATTAAAGATGGTTTAACACATGTAAAAAATATAAATAAGAAAACTTACATTTCATATATAATTTTATTCATGATAAACACATACCACGTATAGAATGAGAACTAATAATATTATACATGCGGGATGTTTAATTAAAACAATAATTAAAAGATATCCCAAAGATACTTTTCGGAAGGTCTAGTAATATCAACAATCTTTTCCTCATTTGTTAGTCGTTGGTGGAACATCAATAATATTCAATTGATGATTAACAAAGTTTGTTTCTACCTCCATTACTTTGTTCTTTTGAGACTCTGGAATAAATTAACGGATGCCTCGGCGTATTAGCAGTCTGTGACCAATGCCTTTTCATCCCACACCTAAAACAAAAATCTAGTTTGTTCTTTTATCATCTTGCATTTTCTTTATTTATTTACAGACTCGGACACTTGCCACTTCTAGTTAGCTTGAATTGTCGCTTGATTATGGAATTTGTTGTTTTGATGGCCTCGAGTTTATTCTTTCTCCCCCAATGGCTTTATCTGGCTTATTATATGGCCATCTATTGTCACGTTTATTATTCTTTTTGGAATGACGATAAATAATAAGTCAACATTAATATTCGGCAATGGAGTAGCACCGTTGGCATAGTTGATGGTTTTCAACAACAATTTATTATTCTTTCTCGCAACAAGGAGGATAGAGGTTGATAAATTCTTTTGAACTTTTAAAAAAGTGGTCTTTACTCTCTGTTCTCTACATATTACATTTGTACCCAGAATCATGTTGGTGGGATGAAAAAATAGAAAAGAGCGTTTTTGCTCTAACATTTGGGTTAAAAACACAATTTTATTATTTATTAAAATAATAAATAATTGCATGTATGATATATAAAAAATAAACTATACCACGACCTCAAGTGGTGATAAAATGCAAATATATAAATAATCTTATATTTACGTTATTAGCATATTATTTTAGTAAAAAGAATATGCAATCCTTAATATATATATGTATATATGTATTATAGTTCAACAATATATATATATATATATATATATATATATATATATATATATATATATATATATATATATATATATATATATAAAAAATGCAAAGGATCTTCTCACCGTACATGCAGATAGTTCGCATAGACATGTTATTCAATAGAATAATAAAGAATGGAATAATGTAAGAATTTCATGATATGTAATAAAGAGATATTAGATATACACGCAGAACGAGGATATTCCAATAGAATAATAAAGAATGGAATAAAACCGTATCTACTTGAAGAATTTCACTGAATAATAAAGATTGGATTCGAAGAGTATCATAAGTGTATTATTCAAGCGTGTCTGAATAATAAAGAATGGGATAACAAAGAAATTTCACCGGTGTATCGCGGTATTCTACATATACGAGTTATTCCCACAATTTAATAAGTGGTAAAAGGTTCCTCCTCAAGTCTTGTAAGATTAACGAGGATAGATGGTACCATTTGTAAATAACAAAATTTAAAGATGGACAATAAAACATAAATATAACTTGATTAAAAAGAATATAATGGGTGGCAAAGCCAAGCCAATTGTAAAATAACATTATACTATTGGTGGCATAGCCCAACCGATAATATAATAATAAATTGCAAGAATTTAAAGGCAATTATAAGAATAAAATTATATTATTAATTGGCATAGCCTCAACCGGTAGTATAATAATAAATTACAAGAATTAAAAGCAATTATAGAATAAAATTATATTATTGGTGGCATAGCCAAATCCGGTAAAATAATAATAAATTACAAAATTTAAATTTTACCGTCTCGATTGGTTGGAGAGCTTTTGTCTTCGATAACGTGTTATAAAACTTTAGTAAAGTGTATAAAATACTCTTATAATTGATGCGTAAATTTAGAGAGAATAAGCAAGAGAAAAGAGATAGAAATTCTTCATAGAATTATTATTCCTTTTCTTCACCGGTCGCATTCCTTTATATAGGAAAGGAAAAGGAGTCACCGGGATGAAGTGCAAAGAAAGAAGGAGTCACGGTACGTGCGTACACTTCGACTCGAGATCGATCTCTTACACCTACGATTTTTGTCGTTGTGCTTGTTGTCTTCATCCGATCTTGGTCGACTACGATCTCTTCCTCTAACTCGATCGATGACTCTCGACTGCTGTGTGTAGTCTACGATTCTTTACTTAACTTCGACATCATTAGAATCTACGACTCAGAGTAGTCTATGATTCTTGACTTGACTTTGGTAGATGCTCGATTAGGCTCCATATCTGGGATTGTCTCTCGACTTCACGAACATGACATCCTCAAAGCCGGACTATGGCTCGAGGATGTTCTTCTTCTTTACACACTCTGATCCTTCCTCGTTTCTCCCTGGCGATCTACGAACTCAAGATCTACTATCTTGCAGACTTACGATTACTTTTTCGATAGCTCTCGAAGTTTTCCTTGACTTTCTGGCGCAGGACTATAATTTACGGTGCGGTGTTCGACGACTAGACAAGACTATCTATTACATTTTAAGATCAACCTAACAAGCTCGATCTTTTTATATTTATAGTCCTTATACATAATTTCTTTTTAAGAACTTTACAAAATTTGTTTTGCTTATATGTAGGATCAACTAACATATTTGATCAATTCATTCTAAGTCCTTGAACATATGTTCCTATTATCTATCAAATGACTTTACTACGACTTTTCTTAATGCAAGCATACTTGCATATTCATTCATTTATATCATAATCAAATCATACATAAATAGGAATATCATTCACATGCTTATTCCTAACAAATTGTAATACTTCTACTTATTTTGTTTCACTAAGCCTTAAAATTTATGAATATATTAATGTTATTGATATGATATTTTTGTAACTATTAAAAAGTGAGGATATTATGCAACAATTTTAATTAATAAAACCTCGAAAAATGTTATTATAAACAATATTAGAAATTATTTAATTTTTTGATTCATTTTATTAAATTTTTATTCTTAATTTTTTTTTTGAATTTGACCCCACTTGAACTTTGAAATTTGAATCCCGCCGATTATTATGGCATTTTTTAAAATACAAAATTGTCTTTAAATTTTAATTTAGATAATTCATAAAACAAAGGTATTCACTCCAAATACAAAATATAATTTATTTTTTTAATGTTAATTAAAGGATAATTTTAAGTTTTATATTAATGTGATTCATTTAACTTTTGAAAAAAAAGATTCTTTAAATAGTAATTAATATTATTTTTAGATAGTTTATAATTTTTATAATTTTAGTATTTAAAATTAAATAAATTCATATCAAATAAAATTTTAAAATTAATATTAATCCTACATTTTAAATCTAATATAGTAGATCGATTATACCCTATGTTAACCATATATCCTAACACAAAGTAGTAATTGTTATAAAACTTTTAGTAAAGTGTATAAAAATACTCTTATAATTGTTGCATAAATTTAGAGAGAATAAGCAAGAGAAAAGAGAGAGAAATTCTTCAGAGAATTATTATTCCTTTTCTTCAGTCTACATTCCCTTTATATAGGAAAGGAAAAGGAGTTACGGGGGATGAAGTGCAAAAGAAGAAAAAGGGAGAGTCACGGGGGGGAGGGGAAAGAAGGAGAAGAAGAAAGTTCCCTCCTGAGGAGGGAATCACGTTCATAACAGTAATCATATTAAACAAAAAATTTATGTTCAACATATAGTTGAACAAACCAACTATCCAGAAATAAAAAACTAAAGTAAATATAAACTCACAAATTTTGAGCTTTTCCTCTTTCAATGAAGGATGCGACAGTCAAAATGTTCCAAAAAAAAACAAAAAATACAAAACAAAGTATAAAAGTCAATAAGCGAAACTTTGGCGGCAAGTAGAAGTCGTCAAAGCTTTTCCATTCACTTCTTAGTACACACTACTTGATTCATTTCACATTCAAAACCCCTTCATTATCAATAATAATAAGAAATGGTCACATTATTTCCATGGCGTAAATCGAAAATAGCAATCTGGCTAGAAAACTTGGACAACCTTTCTTCCCTAAACTTTCGACTCTATTTCCCTCTATTCGAGAGGCGTTTGCTGAGCCTCCATGTGGGTAGAATGCACGACATTAGAAGGGGTTTATAAGCCCGATGGGCCGAGCCCCTAGGAGATCTTTGAGGTGTTGGGTTGTGTCCAGAGTCCTTTAAAATTTGAATCCCTATTGTGTTGTGTATGATGTTTGGGGGGTCTTCGGTCTCTTGGGTCAAGCTCAAACCAGGATGGTGAGTTCGGTTTGGTTGAGCTCACGATTGGGGCATCCTGCGTGTAAAGTCTCGGATTTCTAACCATGATTGAATAAGGTAACTCTAAAGGTAGTGTTTGGATTGGATTCCACTTCCACCTTTTAAGGAGATTGTGTTGGACCCAAATATTGAGTAGCGCCGTGTTTAGGAGTCTAAACCAGGCCGTAGAAAAAGGGATTCTAAGGTATGAGGACACTATAAATACAAGACTTGGGTTCCAATTAAGAGGTAATACTTTCTTTGAGCACTAAACACTAAAGCCTCCATTGTTAAACCTTGTGAATGGTATGTCTTATTCTCACACCGAGCTATCCCCAAATGCAAGACAAGCCATCAAGCTTCGTGTGTGATCTGTTATTGTGTACGTTTAAGCGCGTGGATTCTATGATTGGACGCGCCGGTGAAACTTAGCGTTAACATTGGCGCTAGGAGGGCTTTAGTGCTTTATGCAATCATAGTAAACTTTTCTCGGTTAAAGACCATGGCGGCGGGGATATGGGTGTTCTAACCGGAAATGGTAAACTTACCTGCGACCACCCAGGTGAGGGCTTGATCAAAGATGAGTAGTTTCCAGAAATCATGGGGATCTAGAGGAACCGGCCTCTTCCCTCTGGCATAAACTCTTCCACGACACAACACACGCCGAATCAGGTTAGTCATGCCGATGAGAACCATTCTCGAGCACATGAGGGGCAAGGAAGAGACCAGGTGAGTGGCTAAGACCACGGGAGTTTATTCTCGAAGAAGAAAATGCAACACAATAAAGACGCCATGGTGGCCTTGCATCTTCAGAAAGAGCTTCGATGGCGAATGGACAAAAATGGATTTGGAGCAGGAAGCATCCTCAAAAGGTGTAGGCATCGGAGCCGATCACCTGGCCACCTTGTAGGAGAGGCGACAGAGAAAAGTAGGTAAAAGCGGCTCCTAGTATTTACGTAAGCAGAAGAAGCCATTGATGAGATCGAAGATCGGAACATCTGGTAGAATCGAGATGCAGAGGAGAAGGATGACGTCCTCGGTCTGAAAGCAGACAGAACTAGATCGTCTCCTCGTAAAGAGGAGTCCGACCCCCTCGTCAAGAGTGGCAGAAGTTAGAAGAAATTGCTTGTGGTAAAGAGTTTAGTGGAACTCCTTCTACCAGACAGATCACCCTTCTCACCGAAATAAATTATTTCATCACGACCCTAAAAAGAAGATGCCCCGATGGAAACATATGATGGGGAATTTGAGATCCTACAACCATTCGGGATGGGTACGATAGATTGATGACGTATTACGGGCATTCGGACGCTACTAAGTGCCACATGTTCGCGATAACTTTGAAAAAGAGCGCCCGACAATGGATGAGAACCTTTCCGGGATCGATTAATTCATGGAGCGACCTTCGGGAGAAGTTTCATGCTTGGTTTGGGAGTAACAGAAGACGATGAAAGCTTCATCGCTTCCCTCATGCGGAGTTAGGCGTAAGTCCGGATGAAAGCTGAGCTAATCATTGAAAGTAGTATGCACAAACCAATCATGTTTGATGATAAAGCATATACTTTGTAACAATCTTATTCATTTATTAATAAAAAGTATTAATTTATTAAAGGCTTTTAATTATCTACATGATCTTTGTTTTATAATATGTGATAAACCCATAGTTTTAAGCAATGTTTTTAGAATAATGATGACGATCATTCTAATGAGATCTAAATTCTTAAAAAGCTTAAAACTAAAATAGTTCCTAATCGTTGGATTACTAAATTGGGGATTAGTGAATCCAGGATAGATTGGTACACACGTTAACTTGCTCATTGGATGAGGATGATTGATCTCATGATCATTTGTGTGGAGACACTAAAACAAGTATGTAGGTGCTTATTAGAGAATAAGTTCATTTGAGCATTGGCTCGCTAAGGAATACCTAATGGAGTTTTACTTGCACTGTCGATAGAATTCTGTAGTGATAGTAGTACAAGTGATCCTTGGACTAGAGATCATCATAGTATCTCTTGTATGATGAGTTATACTTTGACTAATTCTTTAAGACCCTTAGGGTAAATCAAAGGGTATGCTTGGGTATAATAAGTTGTACATGGAGATAATGTATGATCAATAAAGAATCTACCACTTCTAGTAAAGAAGAAAAATGTCCTATGTGATTAGATAAATGACAACCCAGGTGGTCCTTGGCTTTGAAGGCCAGAATGAAATTATAAAGGAGTTTCTAATTTTCAATATTTGGAGTTGTGCATTAAGAGTCGAAATACATATAATTAAATAAAATAAGACTTAGCGGTAATTCCATGTCTTATATTTAATTGGGACATTGTATGGTGGAAGGATTGAATTGTCGATAACTATTTACTCAAAGGTTCTTTTATGATTAATGTTGAATTACAGATTATCCGAAAAGTTATTAATCGCTAGGAGGCTTATCCTATTGTAGAATAAATATTATTTATTTAAATAAATTAATAGTTTCATTTATTTATTTAAATAAGATTAGAATTGTTACAATTGATTTATTCTGCAACCTAGGTTTTAATATGGAGAACCTAAAGGGTCACACCATAAAGGAAAAATAATTATTGAAGAAGCAAATGGCATAATCGTAAAGTTAAGTATATTTAATTTAATCTATGGTGATAGAATAAGTAATGCACTAATGCACTAATTCACCAGATCCCATCAGAACTCCGAAGTTAAACGTGTTTGGTCGAGAGCATTACTAGGATGGATGACCCCCTAGGAAGTCCTAGTGTTCCATGCCCACATCTATAAATAAGAAGAGTCTTATTATGGGTGACGAGGTTGTTGATTTTTTCACAATAGACGTAATTCCAATTGTTGGAGAGTACATTCTTTTTCTATAGAGATAGAAAACTAGGGTTTAGCCAACCACCCTTCTTCTTGAATCTTTCTTCTTCCTTGGTGGATCACCTCAGAGGCCAAACATTTGGGTGGCTAACGTTGATCAAAGGAAGGAACCAAACCTCGGTGGATTCAAGTTGAGCGAAAGGATTTGGAGGTGAACTTGTACTGCAGAGAAGTTCAAATCTTCAAGGTATGATTCTTGTTCTTTATCTTTTGTTTAACTAATAATTATGCATAAAGGATGATCTGGGTATATGGTTTGTAAAATTTTTAAAACTCCGATTTTCACGTTTACGCTTATTTTATGCAATTTGATTGCGATTCATAAATATTACAAACCTAATAAATGTCATCAAAGCCAAACCTTTATGCAAATTATTAATTATTTTAATTTGATATGTATATTGATTTGTGTTTAGAATAATTTAATTGGGCATAATTTTGTTGTATAAAATTTATTTAAAAACAAAAATCGTAAAGCGACTTTTTCTCAGTATTTCATGTGGCCACATACTAAATATATATATATGAATTATTAATCTCTTTTCTATTTCCTTTGCTTTTTACAATTTAGTTACCGGGAGAATATGATTCATTAGTCACTATATATTACATATATTAGTCTACTTTATTATATGCGATTTTTTGAATCCAGCAAGTGCATTATTATTATTATTATTATATATATATATATATTGTAAACACTCGAAAATTTACTGCACTTTATTCGACATTGCGGGAGGGGCGATTAAGTCTTTCGGAGATAACCACGGAAGGCGGTGACATCCATTTCGGATCTTCTTGGAAGTTCGGTTCAACCCTAACCTGGCCGAACACATCAGTTCCAACCTGAACACACACATAGAGAACATCAGTTCCTAACCGGAACACACATCGAATGTCATTTCCAATCTCGAGATAACCCCGAGTATGCAGATCAAAAGACCGACAACAACACCGGAGAGGGCGATTCTATCTTGGCGATAACACTGTGACATTCGGTTCCAGTCCAGAACCAACACTTTGGAGTGGCGACTCCATCCTTGGTGATAGCCCCAGGGGATGCTTTTGCGATTCGCGATAACTACCCGAATTGTTTGTTTTCAAACACATGCGATCATCTTCAAGCTCATACCTCGCCAAGGCACTCGTACCTCGGACCGGAGCTAACAAAAGGAAAATAGGCACACCCACAAATAGCGATGAGGCATACAAACAAGCGGTCAATCTAGGATGTAACCTGCAAGCGGCGTCACACTTTTCGCTCAAACCCAAGGCGATAACCGGTGAGAGGAGTCAAAAAATCATCTTACCGCCTCAACGCGTTTCTCTCACAAGATGATATCGCGACATACCAACAAGTAGTCCAATCTCGGATGTAACCCCGAGCAACGCGTACTTTCAACTCAAATCGGCGATAACCCGTGAAGAGTCAAAACATCTTCTTGCCTCTTTAACACTTTTGTAAATCGTCTCAACACTTTATATATACATACATCCAACAATGTCCCACAAGAACAGGGAGTAACAATCCCAGTGACTATTACAGTGGCGCCTTTGGATAGAATTTGAAGCTTAAAGACCATGGGCATAGACCCTCTTCCTAACTTCGTACAACCTCTAATCCATGTCATTACAGTAACTCTCGACACTGGCGGTCCAAGAAGGTCGAGATATACCTCGTTCGGATGCTCGGATTGAAGTTATGCAAGTTTGAGCGGAGATTATTCGATTGCATGAGTGCACGCGTACTTGAGATGATGGGACCCATGAGGCTTCGGATACACACGACCACATACCGCAGGTACAACATAGACTTCTTGCAGTGTACTACTGACCATCCCGATCTATAAATATGAACCTTGGGCTTACGCCATTTGAAGAAGAGAATGAGAGGAAAAGCGAGGAAGCCACATCATTTTACTGTATACACATCTTTTGAGTGTTTCCTCATCTTTAAACACTTGTTAGCTCACATATAGCTATCTTTTTATCCGGCGAGGGCTGAGTGTTTATCCATTTAAAGTCATAGAAGTCTACATTGGCCTCTACCCACTATAAGCCTTACGTACATTATATAAAGCCTTCTTCTCATATTAGCATGACTATTATACACATTGAAAGTCGTGTTGTGTGTGTTGCGGGACTTCTGGTCTAGTGGTTTTCATCTACGTATGTATACATATACTTATATATGTATATATTTCATATATCGAGACTAACATTATCGAGTTATGCCTCGATTGAGCCTGAACTTGATTGCGGGCGTTTATACTTTTTTATATATATATACTTATATATATATATATATATATATATATATATATATGGCGTTTATACTATTGTTGTCGTACACATATCGATGAGCACTAATTTTACATCTGGAGCATTTACTCACTTATATATATATATATATATATATATTGTTATCGGACATATTCAGATGAGCACGATTTACATCCGAGAAGTTACGCTTTCTTTACTTTTATCTATATATATATATATTTACATTTACATCACTTTGAGTTTTACTTACATTGGCAGTTGATCCTTTTACGACTTTATTTACATTTCGTCACGCCTGGAGTTTAGTTTTAGTTAATCGCTTTTACAACTTTATTTATATTTCGTCTGCTTGGAGTTTACTTACGTGGCGATTGATCACTTTTACAACTTTAATTACATTTCGTCCCACACAGAGTTTACTTACGTGATGGTTGATCATGTCATATATATATATATATATTTATATATATTTTTTATATATTACATTTCCAATCCCCCATGGAGTTGCTTGATTGGTGGTTGATCATATTGTATATATATATTTATAACTTATATATATATATATAATTGCTTAATGCTTTCCATACACAATTGCAAGTATCATGTGAGCTTAGGAATCATGTGATCACAAAATTCGATCAATTGAATCTAGATTGAGTTCCATGATGGGACATTTTTTTTGTATGTTGCGACATACATTATTTTATAGTGTCTGAATTTCCTTGGATGGTACATCATTCCCATGAGGAGTTCGGCCTTCTTTGTATATTATTTTCTAGAATGCTTCGCATCTCAAAAATAAAAGCAAACAAAGTTTGAACATTTAATAATAAAATGGAAGTATCAAAGGCCTCAATTACTATTGAGCACGGTTTTTGAAAAACCTCTTATACAAAACGTCATTTGCTATATCTTCTTTAAAAGCGAATTTTCCTATAAATTCAAACCCTATGTATATAGGTATGAGCGAGGTACAACACTACTTCCAAATAATTGCACATTGATCCACACACACACACACATTATTATTCATACAACAGTTTCTTTGAAAAGTGGTGGTCACCGTAACACGGATGATGTTGGGGTGCTTAACACATTCCTCCACATAATCAAGCCCCAGGACCCAAAATGAATCTCGGTTTCATGGATTCGTCTAGCAGATGTCAAACACTGGGTCAATGTGCAAACCTTTTCAGGTTGCGTTGATGCGACCGAGTTAAATACACCAATGGCGACTCTTAAAGTCAAATCGTTGACATTATACATGTCGAACCTTTTTCACTTGTTTTTCAAACAAATCTCACATTAACATGAGAACACCAAATAACAAGTAATGAAAAGGGACACTCAAAAATCCCGACGTCGACAGGTGGCGACTCTGCTGGGGACTCCGGTAAGAGGGCTTAAGCCGCTATTACAAGCTTTTCAAAATTGTTATATGCTTGTGTGTGAATGTTGCATTTTCATTTTCGATGAATGTGTGCGAATGCATTTTATTTCTTTGCCTTGCTAAATATCTATCTCATTAATATCAATGCTTGCTTACATGTCATCATTTTGCATAAGCGGTGAGACCGTTGTATGTGAATGTATGTTGTGTGGTTCCTCCATCGGGGAGGCTATCCTGTCGGTGTTTGATTCTTTGGAGAGTCGCGGGAAGAATAATTCCAGTGAGGCTTAGGAAAAGCACCACCAGTTTTCTCGAGTTGAAAGGCCAGGATTAACTTCCGTCAAGTAAATTGCGATGATGGGAACCTTCATGCCAAAAAGCCGTGAGAGTAACCCTAAGATAGTTGACCTTTGATAAACCAAATGCGGAGGAAAGTCTCTTCATACTTTCCATTTTCAATTACTTGTAAAAGCATTTACTTGTAATTTTATTCCATGTTTATCCATATGTAATGGATAATATGAAGAATATCTGTGCATTAACATGTTATCAATTAACAACAGATTTTGCGGGATAAAATTCCTAAAATTGCAGACATGTTATGATAACATTTACATTACCCTAAGAATAAACTTCATAAGTCTTTTGTAGGGAAATAATTGGGCTGGGCATGTTGCCGTATTAGGTTGTAATATTCATGAACGCAATCAAATTGCAAAAATAATGGAAATGCGTGAAAAATCGAGTTTTAAAATTTACAAACCATATACGGATCACCCTTTATGCAAATTATTAATTAAGCGAAAATATAAAGAACAAAATCATACCCTTGAAGATCGAGAGCTTCCTCGGTACAAGTTCACCTCGAATCCTTTTCGCGTTCAACTTGAATCCACAGGGTTTGGTTCCTTCCTTTGATCGGCGTTAGCTACCCAAGTGTTTGGCCTCTAGGGTGATCCACCAGGAAGAAGAAAGGATTTAAGAAGATGGGTGGTTGGCTAAACCCTAGTTTTCTATCTCTATAGAAAAAAAAGCGTCTTTCTCAACAATTGGAATATACGTATTGTTGATATACGATATAAGACTCCTCTTATAAAGATATCAAGTAACCTATTAAAATAAGGTATTATTTAATTAAACCCTTTTAATTAAAGGGGCTCCCTAATCTTATTAGGGATAATTAATTAAACTCCTTTAACTAATTTTCCTTCTAATCCAATTAGGAATAAATGAGAATACTTATATTAAATTAATTCCTAAACTCTTTTAGAAATTAAAATAATAATAATAATTGTAATAATATTAATAAGACTCCTCTTATTAATTTATATTTAATATTTCTAAAATATTAAATAATAAATATTAAGCTATTTAATTTATTCTATCACCATAGATTAAATTAAATATCATAACTATATTATTACGATTATGCCATTAACTTCTTAAATAATTATTCTTCCTTTTTTATGGTGTGACCCTTTAGGTTCTTCGTATTAAGCAGGTTGTGAATAAATCAATTAGAACAATTCTAATCTTATTTAAATAAATAAATTAAAAAATTAATTTATTTAAATAAATAATATTTATTCTCTGATAGGGATAAGCCTCACTAGCGATCAACGACTTTCTAGATAATATAGATTTCAACATTAATCATAAAAGAACCTTTGAGTAAATAGTTACCGTGCAATTTAATCCTTCCACCATACAATGTCCCAATTAAATATAAGGCATGGAATTCTTTATCGAGTCTTATTTTATTTAATTATATGTATTTTCGATCCTTAAATGCACAACTCCAAATAATGCAAATTAGAAACTCCTTTCTAATTTCATTACACTTATAACCAAGGACTCTTTGGGTTGTCATTTATCAAATCACATAGGACATTTCTCTTCTTTTAATAGAAGTGGTAGATTCTTTATTGATCATACATTATCTCCATATACGACTTATTATACCAAAGCATACCCTTTGATATACCCTAAGGGTCTTAAGGAATAAGTCAAAGTATAACTCATCATACACAAGATACTATGATGATCTCAAGTCAAGGATCACTTGTACTACTATCACTCTGAGAATTCTATTGACGAGACGAGTAAAACTCCATTAGGTATTCCTTAGCGAGCCACGTTCGATGAAATTATTCTCTAATAAGCACCTACATACTTGTTTTAGTGTCTCCACACAAATGATCATGAGATCGATCATCCTCATCCGATGAGCAACAGCGTATGTACCAATCTATCCAGGATTCACTAATCCCCAATTTAGTAATCGATGATTGGGAACTATTTTAGTTTTAAGCTTTCTAAAATTTAGATCTCATTAGAATGATCATCATCATTATTCTAAAAGCATTGCTTAAAACTATGGGTTTATCACATATTATAAAAGCGACATCATGTAGATAATTAAAAGCCTTTAATAAATTAATACTTTTTATTAATAAATGAATAAGATTGTTACAAAGTATATGCTTTATCATCAAACATGATTGGCTTGTGTGCATACTACTTTCAATCTCCCACTTGCACTAAAAGCCAATCGTCATGGTATCTCATATTCTTCTTCTCTAAGTGGCGATTATCATGCTTTGTTGGATAAGGCTTTAGTTAATGGATATGTAATGTTGTTCATGAGAGTCCACTTATCTCTATAGTGATTTCCCATCTTTCATGATTCTAATAATCAAATGAAAGTGCCACAACACATGTTTAGATCCAAGATGAGACTTAGGAACTATTCCTAGTTACGTAATGAACTTTTATCCAAACAATTAACTTGTAGCTTCATTTATAGCTATATACTTTATTTTATCACTAAACCAACAACTCTTTCTTTGTTTGGAACCTTTCGATTCAACGCTGCTGTTTTCAAGATGTAACCCTTTAACCTTAAAGTTGATTTTTCTTTGTCGTTTTGAGTGCATCTGAAAACTTGAGTCATTAAGCCCTCTAGTTTTAATTTAGACCCACCATGAATATGATCACATCCTTAGTCTTAGGTTAAGCACTTTAAGATGTTTTACAGCGACTCATAGTGAACTTCTCCATAATATGGTGATCAACATCGGTCTCGTACATTTCATTGCATACATGATTGTCACTCAATGCGATCTCTCTTTTCGAGAGTCTATAGGGACTATTAAGAGATACACTCCATAGCTCATCGACATGAGACATCTCTTGGAGTTTGCCATGCTAAGCGACTTTAGCATCAAATGAATATCGTTCCTTGGGTTAAGTCGAGCATCCTCTTAAATCTATCTATATAGATTTATATCCCCAATTAAGATACTCTTCCAAATCATTCATGGAGGAATGTTTAGACAACTTTATCTTTCTTGATTGTAGCATTGGTATGTAATTCCTCATCCATAGTATATCAACATATAATACTAGAAATTTCACGGCGCTCCCACTTTGACCCTTTTGTACACTTAGAGAACTCTTACCTCATCGTATGTAACTGGGATCATCATCTTACTATGATCGTACCTCATCATCATCATCCATGATGAATCCATACCTCCTAGGTATCTTGATACTATTCGATTTATGATTCGGTTGTGGTACAATGGAAGTCTATCTACGAGTTCCTCTTATTTGACTTATAGTGTTTTGTGGATCTTGAACTCTTGAAGATCTATAATCCTCCACTAGCCCTTGAATGATAAACATCTTTATCTTAGAAGGCGTGTGTTGTGTAACAAACACCTTTTGCTAACTAAGATTATAGAACATATACCTAAACTTACTTTAGGATGTCCCACAAATCGACACTTGTCAAATCTTGTCCCAAGCTTATCCTTTGAAACCTTTTCACATAAGTTGGGTAACCCTTATCTTAACATACTTAAGATTAGGAATCCTCCACATCCATAACTTTTATGGAGTCTTGATGGTAGGATTTTGAGGTTACCTTTTTTGTATATATCTGACCATTTCTAGGACATGATCCGTAGAGGATCTTTGGAATGTCGGTAAAATCATTATGGACCGCACCATGTCCAACAAGGTACGATTTTTCATTCGGATACATCAATCAATTATTGCGTGTCGGGATGTGTCCATTATGAGTAATCCATTTGAGATGATCTAGAAACTTATTGCACAAGTATTTATTCCTTGATCTAATCAAAGAATCTTAATACATTGCCAATTTGTTTCACTTACGAATTCTTTGAACCTTTCAAATAATTCACACTTGTATTTTAGCAAATACACACATTTAACTCTTTGAATGATCATCTCCTTTTCTTATACTAATTTGTTCAATATGCAAAATTATTTTCATGTAAAGTCAGTATACAAAATTTATTAAGTAATATTCGATTTCTATACAAAACATTATTATTATAAATAGAACATCAATTGTTCTTAATTATAATACCAAAGATTTCATTGTCCAATGATAAAATGGAAATAATATTTTTAACAAGAACTGGAATACAATAACAACTTATTGACTTAATAAATTTGCGTAAGCATTGCTAAACTATAAGTTTCTATAGCTAATATGGCAACCTTTGTTTCATTTCCCATACATAGGATTACTTATATTTGTTTAACTTTCTACTTACCTTGGTCCTTTCATAAATCTATATTTATGATAACCAAAGTCGGTATCCAATACCCAGTAGAACTTTGACTTAAAGAAAAATTTATTTCAATCATGAACAAAAGCGTATTATGTAAAACTTCACTAAGCTTCTTTGGTTAGCCTCTGCAAGATGCTTCTCCATGAGTTTCTTTCCGGTGTCACGCTTATTGCGGTGGAAGCAAACTCCTTTATCTATCCGTATCGGTTTTGTTCTTATTATCCTTTGTTTATGCCTTTCTATTTACCTTCTTTGAATCGTTCTTCTTTTGAGGAAGATCCTTTGGCCCCTACCGATGTAAGACATGGTCTTTCTTGGTTGGAAAGTGACTCTCATCAATTTTCAACATGTTAAGCAAATCAATGAAGGTAATATCTAGCTTGTTTATATGAAAAATTCACAACAATTGTGAAAGGAGTCCGGGAGTGAGTGCAAGATCAAATCTTGGCTCAACTCTCCATCCATGACAAAACCGGTTGTCTAATTGATCAATCAAATTGATTATGTTAAGAACTTTTTATGCATCTTATAATGTCATTGGTCATTCTAGATCGAAAGAGCTCCTTAGATATCGATATCTATCGGTCCTACTTTCCTCACCATCAACTACTTGATGTGCGGGAATATAGTAGGAGCATCCATAGTTTCATCTTGGCGTTGAAGCTCGTTACTCATGGATCTGAGCATGATGCGTTGAGCCATGCGCGCATCATCTTGCCACTTTCTAAAAGTAGCAATCTCTTCCTCGGAGGCATTATGCGCAACCATTGCGAGGATAGGCGTATTAAGGACATAAGATAGCTTTTCAATATGAGAACTATTCTCAAATTCCTTAACCAATCCATTTAATTGATTACGGTTAATTTAGCATCTAATATGCTTGCAGCGATGATAATAATTTTAGACATTGTAAAATTACGTAAATGAATTTGTAATTAACAACATTTTAACATACATTCTTTTATTAATTACCAAAATAAATTAGGTCTTGTTTTAAATTGGTATCTCCCACTATTTTCTTCAAACTATATTACCCTCAATTTATATAGTTAAATAAAATCTAATTAAAGATTTGCTAGTGAGAATAAGGATCCCATTTCAAATGTATATAGCCTTGTGGTGACACAACAAACTATATATAAATAAATAGGTAGACAACTCTTGTCAATTACATCAACTATGCAACTCCTTGTATTTTGCCTCTTAGATTATTTTGATCAGTGGTGGCACATCCGAATCAAAATTATCCAAGTTAAGTCCAACCTAGCATTCCATATATTCAAAAAGAAAAATATCATCCTTGTGGTGACACAACAAACTCATATTAAATATTTAATACTCTATTAATTTTATCATGCTAGAAAGCGGCGTTCGATATTCCAAATATCTTATCGTACTAGAAAGCGACTTAGGACTTAATATAAAAAAAAAATTGAGGGGTTTATTATTAAATGTCTCTCATCTTGTTTAAGCGCACATGCACATATATATATAAAATCGAGTCATATTAATTAACATGCGAAGCATGTTTGCATAATATATAATATATATAGTATAAGCATGCACATATAGAATACTATATTCTACGGGATTGATTATGTACTTTTATTCTAGTTTGGTTCACTAGAGCCACCAAGTGAACCAAAAGGTCAAACTCTAGGGGTGCGAGAAATAATATTTAAATATAACTATTACATTTAAATCAGGGCTCCATTACAAAGCGGGTCTTCAAGCGCTCCTTGCTCCTTGATCTCCAATTCTTCAAAATTAATTCTAACTATTCTATTACAAAACTATTTAAAATAAATAGAAACCTTGATCGTGATTAAGGGAAGTACATGGGAGGAGATAGAATTTACATTAAGAAAAAATTAGAAAGGCGAATCATGAGACCCCATTTAATAAAACCCATACATTAATGCATCCAACTAAAATAAAATCCAATCACATTTAATCAATAGTCCATAATCAATCCCATTTATTATCATACATCATCATATGCATCATAAATAACATTCATCTCATGAATAATAAACATTTAATATATATATTGATATCATTTAATGGGCAAATTTAGTTAGTATAAAATCTAATTTTGAATAAAAATAAACTACTTTATTTTAATCCAAATTTAAATCAAAATAAAACTATTTTATTTTAATTTATCTAATTTTGAATAAAATAAACTATTTTATTTTAAACAAAATCTTTAATCAAAATAAACTCCTTTATTTTAATTAATTATGGAATCGATTCCATGTAAAAAAAATAAACTCCTTTATTTAAGGAAACACGGATTTTTCCATTCTATTCACAAAAATAAACTCCTTTATTTTGAATAATATGAAATCTTATTTCATATTTAAATAAACTCCTTTATTTAAGGAAACACGGATTTTCTTTCTATTCACAAATAAACTCTTTTATTTTGAATAATATGAAATCTTATTTCATATCTAAATAAAATCCTTTATTTAAGGAAAGCATGGAATCCAATTTCAACTCTAATTAGTTATCATGGAATCCAATTCCAACTCTAATTAGTTAGCATGAAATTTAATTTTAAAATTAAAATAAACTTTTATATTTAAATTATAAAATTATTAATAATATATATATAAGACCCCAAATTTTTTAAATAAAAAGGAATTTCCTTTATTTTTATTATTTTGAAATAGTAAGGGTTGATTTGATTAATGTGGATAGTTAAGGGTTAAATATGCAAATATTTCAAATTAAGCAAGTGGTTATAAAATATTCATTATCGTCGGGGAATATTCGTTGGTGGTGGAATATTAAATCTTTGTCGGGAATATTAAATCTGCATGGCCATGACCATGTGTGGGCCCCATGTGAGCGATTGGATGAAGAAAGCAACAAATATAAGTTGTTTTTAAATAATCGGGCGTAGTTATTCTGAGTTATCTTGTTGGAATACCCGGTGGTTAAAACACAAAGATGTCTGGCGTTGTTGAGCACGATGCTGCAGTATTGCACCAATTATTGATTCTTACGTGAAGGCACTACTCAATAATGGTTCACGATAATTCTTTATTCGATATTTTATTGAGTTAATAATTCTTTGCGTTGATATTTTATATTCTTTGTTGTTTGATAATTGTCATTACTGCGGTATTTTTCATTATCGAAAGCAATAATTCATATTATCCTAATAATATTATTAGATAACATTATTGGCAATGTCTAGAAAGTTACATCTAAGAGAGTTTGGTCACCTAATTTAATTGCCTTGATGAAAGAAATTCTTATTGGAAAGCCCCTCTTTCTGAGGAGCGCACTGGTTGTCGATATTGTGATTACATAATATTATTTGTGAATAATTAATTATTGATTTATATGATGAGGAAAATATTGATTTTATGTGGATATAGATGGAAAAATTTTAAAATGACAATTGTTGAAAATTAATATTTTATCTTTTTACGATAAAATAATTCATTTAAATATATTATTTTAATAATATATTAATTGGTGATATTTTACAACGAATGTGGGATATATGAGTATCTGAGGAGAAAGAGTATTTTTGTTGCAATAAATGTTTAAAACATGTTAAACATGTTGGTGGACCCCATTTATTGATTGAAATTTGATTATAACTTTGTAAAATTGCCTGTTTGTGGATTTCGATTGATTTCTATTTGGAATTTGGAAAACCTTTCTTCTGCAAAGTTGTAGAAATTGAATTTCCTATAAAAACTCATGAGATTCAATTTTTTCTGATGAAAGGGCTATTTATTATGAATTATTGAAGTTACGAAGCTCAAAATAATTAATTTTTGTAAGTTTTAATTATTTATTTTATGAAAAACGTTTTTTATCATTTCTTTCTAGAAGGTGGCATGTGGGAAATGCTAGGATCTGAATTCTAAGGTTGGTAATGAATTTGATATATATATATATATATATATATATATATATATATTAATTATTAAATTTTACTAACTTTGGTGTTACTAGCGATTTCCTATAAATAGGGTGCTTGGGTTAGAATTGAAAATCACACGAAAGCTGAAGTTTTCTCTCTATATTATCGAGCGTATTCTTGTGAGTATTTTGAGTATACTTTGAGTATTGCTATCACTGCAAGTTCCAATCATAGCTTTATATCAGGTTTTTATTTAAAATCTTGATCTTTCGAGGTAAGGGATGTTATTTTCTTCTCAAATGATATTATTTCTTCAATATCATTATCTTTGAAATGTTGATCTGAAGTTTTTATCAAATTTGGAACTTTTTCATGTAAGGGGTTACTATTCATGGGTTACTATTCATGAGTTACTATTCACGAGTTACTATTCATGAAATTCTTATTCACGATTCTTATTCACGAGTACTATTCATGAAGCGTGAAGATGTTTTTGTGGAATTTCTATCTTTTGGTGTCGGAGTTACTATTCACGTATACGGCACTATTCACGTATACGGCACTATTCACCAAAAAAATAAAATTTCTTCTTTTTGTCCAAAATATCTATTCTGGATACTAACTCTGATTGTATCCATGTTTTGATCATTCTTGAATTTTACACCACTATGATTATTTTTGAGGTATTTTTGGATGTGGATAAAACCAAGTACGAATCCTTAATCCTTAATCCTTGTCATTTTGTTTCACTGGATTCGTTTCTTTAAAAATATTTTTCATCATCCTCAGTCTTAAATGATGATATTATTGAATATCTTTGGCTGTTGTGGTCAAAGATGAGCAGGTGTTGAGATGAACATGACCGATTGATTAATATCTTTGGCACATAGTGCAAAGATGAGCAGTGTTGAGATGAACATGACCGGATTGATTAATATCTTTGGCTGTAGTGTGCAAAGATGAACAAGTGTTTAAATGAACATGACCAATGATGAATATCTTTGGCACATGGTGCAAAGATGAATATTTGATTCAGGATGCATATTGATTGATGTTACGAGGATAAAATATTGATGATGGACCGTTAAATTCATAGATTATAGTAGATTTCATTCTCTACGTAACTCTTCTATGAATTATTATTTCATTAACGAATATTGATCTGAAACTTGTTGTCTATTGTATTCTATCGATTTTTCCTGTTGAAGACTAACGATAATTTGTTGTATATTATCTTAGTCATAATATTCTTCTTTGGGCTAGTTGAGCTCACCCTTTTCCTTGTTGTTCCATTTTTCTTCTCGGGGAGGCGAGAATGTAGCGAAATACTAGTCGGGGTATGGAATGAAGGTTCTAGAGAGTCATTTAGTAGTCCTCACCATTTTTGTAAAATAATGAATCAATAATTATGATGGGGATTTATTTGAGTATAGATATTGTCTAGAAGACAATATTATATTTAAACTCACAAGATATATATTGTCGTATTTCTACGACATTTGTATTAATGAAGTTGTAGTTTGCTTTTTGTACCATGTATTTGGCGACTCAGAATGGGTGTTGTGTATACCTATTTTGGGGGCGTCACAATATATCATAATATATATATTCTCAAAACATTCCGTGATTCAGAATGTGATTAAGCATGGCCACTTAAATATATATATATAACTATATAATATATATATATATATATATATATATATATATCATGTTCCTTTGGTTTCCATGAAATCACTGCTCCCTTTTTTGACTTAGTGCATGCTACCATTGAAATAAGAAATCATGATCAAAGACATAATAACACGGAAAAAATAAAACTCCTTGAACCATTCGGTAATCATTCTATTCCATTCATGAAACCAGTGAATCAGCAGATAACGCAGGATAACATTTTAAAAAAACATTCGGATAATAGATTTGGGCAACTTTTTTTTTTTTAAATAAATTTTATACAATAAAATTATGCCCAAATAAATTATTCTAAACACATATCAATATACATATCAAATCTGAATAATTAATAATTCGCATAAAGGTTTGGCTCTGATGCCACTGTTAGGTTTGTAATATTCATGAACGCAATCAAATTGCAAAAATAAGCGGAAACGTGAAAAATCGAGTTTAAAATTTTACAAACCATATACCGGATCACCCTTTATGCACAATTATTAATTAAACGAAAATATGAAGGACAAGAATCATACCCTTGAAGATCCGAAGCTTCCTCGGTGCAAGTTCACCTCCAATCCTTTTAGCGTTCAACTTGAATCCACCGGGTTTGGTTCCTTCCTTTGATCAATGTTAGCCACCCAAGTGTTTGGCCTCTAGAGGTGATCCACCAAGGAAGAAGAAGGATTTAAGAAGATGGGTGGTTGGCTAAACCCTAGTTTTTCTATCTCTATAGAAAAAGAGCGTACTCTCCAACAATTGGAATAACGTATTGTTGATATCTGATATAAGACTCCTCTTATAAAGATATCAAGTAACCCTATTAAAATAAGGTATTATTTAATTAAACCCTTTTAATTAAAGGGGCTCCCTAATCTTATTAGGAATAATTAATTAAACTCCTTTAACTAATTTTCCTTCCTAATCCAATTAGGAATAAATGAAGTACTTATATTAAATTAATTCCTAAACTCTTTTAGAAATTAAAATAATAATAATAATTGTAATAATATTAATAAGACTCCTCTTATTAATTTATATTTAATATTTCTAAAATATTAAATAATAAATATTAAGCTATTTAATTTATTCTATCACCATAGATTAAATTAAATATACATAACATATTATTACGATTATGCCATTAACTTCTTAAATAATTATTCTTCCTTTTATGGTGTGTGACCCTTTAGGTTCTCCATATTAAAACCGGTTGTGAATAAATTAATTAGAACAATTCTAATCTTATTTAAATAAATAAATTAAACAATTAATTTATTTAAATAAATAATATTTATTCTAAAATAGGGATAAGCCTCCCCAGCGATCAACGACTTTCCGGATAATATAGATTTCAACATTAATCATAAAAGAACCTTTGAGTAAATAGTTAAAATGCTGATTCAATCCTTCCACCATCTGATGTTCCAATTAAATATAAGACATGGAATTCTTTATCGAGTCTTATTTTATTTAATTATATGTATTTCGACTCTTAAATGCACAACTCAAATAATGCAAATTAGAAACTCCTTTCTAATTTCATTACCTTATAACCAAGGACTCTTTGGGTTGTCATTTATCGAATCACATAGGACATTTCTCTTCTTTTAATAGAAGTGGTAGATTCTTTATTGATCATACATTATCTCCATACAACTTATTATACCCAAGCATACCTTTTGATATACCCTAAGGTCTTAAGGAATAAGTCAAAGTATAACTCATCATACACAAGATACTATGATGATCTCAAGTCCAGGATCACTTGTCTTCTATCACTACTGAAATTCCTATTGACAGTGCAAGTAAAACTCCATTAGGTATTCCTTAGCGAGCCACGTTCGAGTGAACTTATTCTCTAATAAGCACCTACATACTTGCTTTAGTGTCTCCACACAAATGATCATGAGATCAATCATCCTCATCCAATGAGCAAGCAACGTATGTACCAATCTATCCGGATTCACTAATCCCCGATTTAGTAATCGAATGATTGGGAACTATTTTAGTTTTAAGCTTTTTAAGAATTTAGATCTCATTAGAATGATCATCATTATTATAAAAGCATTGCTTAAAACTATGGGTTTATCACATATTATAAAACGACATCATGTAGATAATTAAAAGCCTTTAATAAATTAATACTTTTATTAATAAATGAATAAGATTATTACAAAGTATATGCTTTATCATCAAACATGATTGGCTTGTGTGCATACTACTTTCAACTTTCGGCCAGCTCAAAATCCAAAAAGGCCATGAGCCTCTGACCACTCATGTCTTCTTTTGACCGGTCTGTCTTTGTTTCGAGAGAAGAATTTGTGATTGAGTAAACAAATTACGAGACTTGGCTCTTCAACCGAAAGAATTGTACTAGTTCACTCGGGTATGAATTTACCTACACATACAGAATCCTCTACACAAAGAGGAGTTCAAGGTCTGGAAAAGATAATTCCAAAACCTCAGTTGGATACGACCAACAAAGACCCTCAAAACACCCATCTCAAAGGAGATCCAGACACCAGTGATATCAGGAAGAATGTCCTTCAAATGGAGGAAACTATTCGTGTTCTCAAAGGGATTGGAACACATGGCAGTGTTTCATATGCAGACCTTTGCATATTTCCTGGTGTTCATTATCCAGAGAAATTCAAGACACCTGATTTTGAGAAATATAACGGATTAGGAGAACTCGGATCTTATGCAGAAAATGAAAAGCTCAGAATGCAGCTGTTTCAGAAAAGTCTGACTGGAGAAGCCTGTTCATGGTATACCAGATTAGACAACTCAAAGATCTATAGCTGGGAAGAGTTGGCTCACGCCTTCCTCACTTAATACAGTTTTTAATCTTAGATGGCTCCTGACCGGTATCAAATCACCAAGGTCAAGAAACAGTTTAATGAGTCATTTAGAGAGTACGCTCAAAGGTGGAGGCGCCTTGCTACTCAAGTTATTCCTTCCATGACAGAATCAGAAATGGTCATGACTTTCATAGATGTACAGGAAGCTCCTTTCTATGAAAGATTTCTAGCTGGTATTGGAAAATCATTCTCTGAAATGATCAAGCACGGAGAGATGGCTGAGATGGGATTAAAGTCCAGTAAAATTCAAGACCTAGCCGCTCTTAAAGCTGTTGCTAAGCACATCTAGTCCGGATCTTATGGAAACAACCCCTGGAGGGTCCATAAGAAGAAAGAGGAAGATGTTTCCTTGATACTACAAGGACAAAGGCAATCAAAGCATGCCTATGCAGAGGATAAATTACTCCCCTTTTCCAGCACAATCTTCAAACCCTCCATTTCCTAAAAGTGGAGAAATAAAGTGACCTCGAACGTTCACACCCTTAGGGGACTCGCTCGAGAATATTCTTGCTCTTCTGACTGCTCAGAAGAAAATTACACATCTTCTTCAACCAACCAACCCTAATGGGAGGGGTTTTAATGCTACTCAAAAGTGTGCTTATCATGCCGGAGCACCTGGATATGATACTCAAGATTGTTGGGCCTTGAAACACAAGATTCAAGATCTAATAGACAACGGTGAGATCGTGGTCACCAAACCAGATCAACCTTATGTGCAAGACAACCCTCTTCCTCAACACAAAGAAGAAGAGGTCAACATGATCGGTTGGAGCAATTGGACAAGGTTCCAATTCTAATGGCGAATCATCCCAACCCATTAAAGATGGTGTTGACAAATGGGATTATGAAAAGTTCCATTTACCATGGAACGAAGATGAAAACTTTTCAAAACAAATTGAAGCGATTGGCGAATCGGTGACCCACCAAAGATCAAGTCACACGCCAATTAATCGAGCGAGGAGCATGCCCATCTCCTTCCTTTTGTTATGAATGCTTCCTTACCACCTTCAGAAAGCGAAGCTATGGAGGATAAGGTTGCAAAGAGAGCAAATGCTAAAGCCCGCCGGGATTTTTCCAATCAGAGGGAATTTACCTATATGGGCCAATCTATTGAGGAGATACTGCAGATGTTGATCAACGAAAGAAGAATTACCTTCCTTCTCCCTCCAATCAATCTCCATTCAGGACGGTTTAATTCTGATGAAGTGTGTCAATATCATTCACATTCTCGCGGTCACAGCACAGAAGAATGCTGGGCACTCCGCCATCTCATTCAAAATCTTATTGATAGCGGTGTCCTGCAAATAGTAGATGATTACACTGTGCAACTCAAGGATGGGAATGCATGTCCTACCAAATAGAAGGGATCAATAGCAGTTATATCCAAAGTGGATGATGAGACTGTCAAAGTATTTCCCATACAACCAATTCAACTCAAAGGAGTTGACAATCCTTTGAAAGTGGTCGTACCAGAGCCAATTTCTTTATCTTTCAGACCACAATATCCTGTTGTCAGCTTACACAAAGTTCCATGGAATTATGGAGAAGCTGAAGGATCCACGTCTCATACTACTGCTACAATGTCGAAGGAAAATCCACTGTATCTTCCTCAACGAGTTATTAAACCTACTTGCGAAGCAAAGGGGAAGTTGCCCATAGAAAAGATTGAAAAATTCCTCCGTACTATGGGCCAAAATGAAGCCAAAGTGGTTTTAAGCTTGCGAGAAGCTCCACGCCAGATTTCAATACTAGACTTGGTTTTCTCTTCTGAGGATCATTGGAAGATCTTACTGAAGTTTTTGGAAGAAGCCTACTTGCCAAAATCAGTGGATGTGGAAAAATTTCAACATTTGGTTGATCACATTTTCAACAACAATGTGATATCCTTCACTGATGACGACATACCTCCCGAAGGGACCGGTTATTGCAAGCCTCTGCATATTCCAGTTTTATCTTCCGGGTACATGCTAGTTGGAGTTTTGATAGATGGAGGCTCATCTCTAAATATATGTCCTTATGCCACCTTGGTGAAGATGAATAACAATCTCAAGCGGATCCAAAGCAGCCATACGGTCATCAGAGCTTTTGATGGATCCCGAAAAAATTCCGTTGGAAAGATTGAATTGCCAATTGAGATTGGTCTAAATACATTCAATGTATCTTTCCACGTCCTCAAGATAGACTTAGGCTACAACCTGTTATTGGGGAGGCCATGGATACATATGGCTAGAGCTGTTCCCTCCACCTTACATCAACAACTCAAATACATTATCAACAACAGTCTAGTCACTGTCAACGCTGAGCCTAAATGTCCTGAACAAGGAACTCTACCAATTATCAGCTTCAATTCAGAAGTTGAACCGGCCAGTTTCCATACTCTGGAAGTGAGTAACACGCAATACCATTCTATTGGAGCGCCACTTCTCATACCCAAGATTTCTGACGAGGTTATGTCTGCCACTCAAGAAATGATGTTATTGGGCCATCAACCTGGACAAGGGCTTGGTAAAGATAAGCAGGGTATTAAGCACCCTATCCAAATGTCCAGTCAAATTGGAACAGTCGGGCTTGATCAAACCACTTCTTTCAATATTGGAACCTTAGACAACCCTAAGCTAATCCAAATTGGTTCAGACCTTACCACAAATCAGCGGAATGATATGGTTGCACTATTAACCCAATTCCAGGATGTGTTTGCATGGTCTCATGAAGACATGGTGGGTTTGTCCACTGACATTGTTCTTCATCGCCTTCTCATTAAAGAAGGATTCAAGCCAGTTAGGCAAAAGCTTAGGTGATTGAAACCTGAGTGGATTTTAAAGGTTAAAGAAGAAATTGTGAAACAATTTCAAGCTGGCATTATCATGGTGTCTACATATCCGGAGTGGATATCCAACATTGTTCTCGTGCCTAAACCAGGGGGAAAGGTGCGAGTCTGCGTGGATTATCGGGATTTGAACAAAGCTTGCCTTAACGATAGCTTTCCGTGCCTTTATCCACATTCTAATTGATAATCTTCGTCAATCGACATGTACTCCTTCTTTGATTGCTTACGGCGGGTACCATCAAATTATGGTCACGAGGAAGATCGTGAGAAAACTTCTTTCATCACTCCTTGGGGAACTTTTTTTTGCTACAGACGGTTGTCATTCTACCTCATCAATCTTTGGGGCAACCTATCGCCAGCCACTATGATGGCTCTTTTCCGGACTTAATGCATAAAGAGATAGAGATCTATGTGGATGACATCATTGTCAAATCCCGAAAGGAGGAAGACCACTTAGACCATCTCAGAAAACTTTTCAACAAGTTGCGTAAGTACAACTTGAAGTTGAATCCTGCTAAGTGCGCCTTTGGTGTTAAGTCAGGCAAGTTGCTAGGTTTCCTAGTCAGCCACAAAGGTATTAAATTGGATCCTACCAAAATCCAGGCCATCAAGGAAATGCCCATTCCTCAGACAAAGAAGGAAATACGGGGATTTTTGGGAAGGATCAACGTCATTAGCAGATTCATTTCTCAACTCACAGCAACTTGTGAGCCAATCTTCAAGTTGTTAAGGAAGAACTCCTCCATGAAATAGAATGATGAGTGTCAGAAAGCCTTCCTCACAATCAAAGAGCAACTGATTAACGCTCCTATTTTGGTACTTCCCAGGGATGATGTTCCCCTGTTCATGTACCTCTCCATAAATGACAATGCCATGGGCTGTATGCTGGGGCAAAAAGACGATAGAGGCCAATAATGAGCTATCTATTACCTCAACAAAATATTCAGCATCAGTGAACACAAGTACACTCTGATTGAGAAGACTTGTTGTGCTTTAGCATGGGCTTCCATGAGGTTACAACATTACCTCCATGGTCACACAACCCATCTCATATCCCGAATGGATCCTCTCAAGTATGTGTTCAGTAAGCCCATACTGAATTGTTGACTGTTCAGATGGCAGTTGATCCTACAACAATTTGACATCGTCTACGTGATGCAAAAGTCAGTCAAAGGTCAAGGAAATACAGATCAACTGGCCGCCACACCTACAGGGGACTACAAACCCTTGGAAACATACTTTCCCGATAAAGGGATAATGACCGTTCAGCTACAACATCAGTACGATATATGCCGTACATGGAAAATGTATTTCGATGGAGCTGTTATCGCAGAAGGTTCTGGAGCTGGAGCAGTTCTAATATCTGGTACGGGGGAGCAGTATCCCGTTGTCGTTAAATTACAGTTTGTCAGCAACAACAACACAATTGAGTATGAAGGTTGTATCATGGGGCTAAAACTTGCCCGTTCAATGGGCATTAGGCGGTTAACTATCTTTGGGGATTCCGAATTGGTAATCAGACAATCCACAGGAATATATCAAACAAAAGAATTACATTTGCTGCCTTACGATTGCCAAGTTTTACAGATGGCTTTGGAGTTCGAAGAAGTCTCCTTTTTACACATTCCTCGTAATAGGAATGATTTTGCAGATGCATTAACAACGTTGGCCTCCTTGGTTTACATACCTAACAAGGAAAACATGTCAAGCATCACGTTTACTCTGCAAAAAGCCCTAGTCTATGGGAATTACGTTGGAGAAGTATTGGATAAGCTACCTCCCATCCACAATCCTTGGTATCAGCACATCAAGGAATATCTGCGAGATGGATCTACACCCGCTGAGGCGAGCCTAACTGAGAAGAGGTAGATTCATCGACTTGCTATGAAATTCTACCTGAGCGGAGATGCACTCTACAAAAGAGATGTTAGATTAGGTCTCCTCAGATGTCTAGATAAAGAAAAAGCTCAAAGACTCATGGATCACTATAACAAAAAAGCTTATCGGTGACGCACATCGGTGACCGCATACGATGTGAGATGTCTATCTCTGACTATGTCATCGATACGACGTCGCAGAATAATCTGGGTCATTGGAAGGACATCAGCGACCAACAATAGCGACCGCATTATTAGCGACCGCAAGTAGCGACCGATACCGTCGCTATTATGACTTATGCTGAGTCATTTGTCATGCGTGGACGTGGCACGCGATGTCGTGACGATATGATAATAGCGACCGCAATGATCGCTAGATTCAATGATCATTGAATCATTTTAGCGACCGCGTCGCGATCCGATGATGCTTTTTTTTAAATTTTTTGCCTATTTTATTGATTTCCCAAAAATAACCTGCTTTGTACCTGCTTTCAATCCCAACACAGTTATATATATATATATATACAAGCATCCATATTAACATCCATCCAATACAATACAAAACATTCATCCAACACAATATAATCGATATCGTAAACATCCATATAAACTAATACAATTGTCCAAAGAATGAATCTAAAAGAGTACAAGACGCTTTAAAATCTAAAAAAATAAGTCAGGCGCTCTTCATGGATCATCCAAATTAGGATCTGTAATTATCAAAGTAATAAAACATATATGTTACATATAAGTAAGAGACATTGACTCGAGACTAAAAACACATATAAGACAATGTAGCTAAACAATAAACGCGATATATATATACTCTGCTCTGTTGTTGTCTTCTTGCTCACCACCCCTGCTGCCGCCATTCTTGCCTCCGCCAACTCATCAGACTCGAGAGACTGCAGATGCCCGCCAAGATATCTGAAGAAGATCACGATCTGACAGATCGCTCTCTCACACAATCGGCCGGGAGTATGATAGTTTGGATAACCCGATGATGCGATGTAGATGGGTGACAGAGCCGCTGCTGCCATCATGATGGTGGGCGTCGTCTTTGTCCTTGGCCTTTGACATAATTTTTCTTCACGATGGGCGTCCTCTCCCATAATTCTTGATCAATCGATTGACGCGGGTGCCTTGAGATAGCGCTGCTTCATTAAGCCCTTATAAGTGTCTGTCGGGAAGATGAACAATTAAATAGTTAAAAATAAATAAAAAAAATACTAAAGAAGGTCGTTACAATTTATAAACAACATATTAGGATAAAGTGAACTTATTACACGCTATATCTGAAGCGACTTGGGTAGACCATCGCGGTGGCCACATACACATCCAACCAATTGATAGGTTGACCTTGAGACCGAGACTCCTATAGTTTATTTTCTCATATTATTATGTAAACATATGATATTTTAGCTATAAAAGATGATTTGTAAACATAACATACGTACCACCTGGCGAGAATGTGTCAGTACTTGTGATATCTTCACCGCCCCGTCGTGCCTTTTGCCTTCTCGTTTCGATACACACTGAGGATCTGTTCGAGGCGGCGATCTTCGCCTCTTGACCCAACTCTCGACTTTCCCACTGGTTACACATTCGCACCCATATGGGCCATCACCACCGAGGCTATGCTCATCGTATATCTGCTCCACCTTATCTGGATGGTCAATCTCGGCATTGTGTAGGGCTTTTGTCGTTCCTTGTTCAAATTATCTTTAGTTAAATGCAGTGCACTTCGCGTAATAGTGTCTCGAATAAGCGATGCTGTGTCGTCATCCCATCTATATCGTTTCTACAAATAAAACAACAATAATAATATTAAAACTGTTATATTACTAAACAATATTATTTGATTAACTATGTATTATCTATCAGAGTGATAAAAAATATACCGAAATTCAGCCCAAACTGCATCCTTATGGGCGAGAGGTGTGCTCGCCCATGTAATCACCAGGCGTGAGCCCGATTACAGAAGCATAATTGTGAAATGCACTTCACAATTTTACTATCTTGAAAATCACTACAATATACAATAATTTATATTAAAACCCTTACATTTAAATCACTACTATATTTATAAAAATGAAAATATTAAATCCTTATATATATATACACGATGTTTAACTTACGTGCTATCTGGAGGAGGACGGATCTGTATAAGAATGCGATCATCCGGATTAGCTTGAGAGCCTTGACACATGATTAGGGCCCCAACCCAACCCGCGCTTTCGTGCTGCAGGTTCAGAAGACATCTATAAATAAAAAATTTAGGATGTTAGTATAAGTTATAAATGAAAGGTACATAAACATGTCAGGGATATAGAGAACATCAGGATATGTAATTGTATGTAAATAAAAGGACAATAGGATAGGATAGTCTAGGCCACTAGGATAGTCTAGGCGTGTATATTTAAGTTACTTAAGGTTACTTTTAGCATCACCAAACTTTATTTAATCATCTAACTCATTTTGACTTATCAAAGCTCACTTTAGGCTTGAAAAGAGAGCTTAAATTGGTTTTCTTGTTGGCTTTATTAATGGCCATGTTTGGGAATCATAACTAGCATGTATGAGCAACTTTGTATCTTCTCATAATAGTCCTTTAAGGTCAGGTACTATGAATTGTCCAAAACAGTCCATTTTTGGCTTTAAAATGTGATTTTTAACAAGTCTCATGCTCAAAATGGCTTGGGCTTGGTTCCTTTAGTTTGTGTAGCTTTCTTATGTCCTATTATGACTATTGAAACTTGTGTATGGGGTCCAGGTATGGTGGTTCACTATTTTAGTGTTCATTGTTCTATAAAGCTTATTTTCAATGATTTTTTAAGCAAGAATTTGCACAACACACCATGTAGACCTTAACTAACTTAGGGAACCATTTTTACATGTTATCTATAGGCAATGTATGTACTCCTCACTATCTAACAACACTAGTCACACAAGTTGGCCATAACTTGGTCCCTTATAGGCACAATTTTGGCTACCAAATCTGAAAGTCTACAATAGAACACATATGGTCTTTAAGCATTCCAATAAACCTTAAATCACCATGAAACATTCTCATGCTTAACAAGTTACTTAACAAGGATACATATATGATTCGAGGGTCCATATCTGAACACAACAAAAAACATCACATATACTCATTGCCATCACATATACACGAATGCGTATATGGCCATTTGACTTATATATGAAGATTTAGTGTGGTTGAAGTTATGGTGCTTGTGTTTGTGTTTGTACTTTTCATTTTCTTTCTATTCTAAGCTAAGCCATACTTATAGCATACATATATTAATAGTGTGTCATTTTCTTTATCTTCTCGATTGTGAATTATGGAAAAACTTCTTTGAACCTTCTTCTTGATTGAATTATGGATAAACTTAATTCCTAGTTATGTTTTATGTTATACTAATGTTCAAGTTATATGGCCATTTGACTTATATATGAAAAAATTCTATAGTAGTCTCCCCTATAATATGGACTATCCACATGCGAGGGCATGCATACTTGACCAATTTCAATAAAATATAATCCCAACACACAAAAGAATGTTCACAACTATAATTCAAGGCATACATGGTCAAATTCTATTGTTATATTCTCAAGAAAGATATACATGGTCAAATTCTATTGGATACAAAGACTTGACTAATCTAATTTATTATATCTGGGGCTTTGTTCATTTTGAAAATGGTGGATCCCTAAATTTCAAGATATATATAAGTGATAATGTGCGGATATCTAGGGGCAATGAAGGAAACTTGTTCATTTTGAAAATGGTGGATCCTACTACCATTATTATATATATATTCACGATTATAAATCATATATAAGATCTTATGATAATTTAGTGCAAAAATCTTTGAAAATTATTTGAAATAATTCCTCCGGATGGTACTTGTTGGAAGATACTTTGTAAGCTACATTTATTTATCAAATTGAATGGAATGGTTAAAGCCCCAAATTCTATTATTTTGGCATCAAATTGAATGGAAGGGTTGAAGCCCCAAATTCTTTGTATCCAAAGTTTCCCGAGAACAAGTTCTAGATAAGAAATTGCTTTAGAAAAGATATTTCAAAGTGATATTATAATCCTCGGTACTATATTTTTATGGATTATAATTTCAAGAATATTAATCGTGGGTAAGAAGCGGCCTGATTAAATAATTTTAGTCATCATGATGTTATGTTTGTTTTTTTTTGTGATTGCCAACTCTAAAATTTAGCAATCACAATCGATACTTCTCGACTTTGTCTCAACTTCCATGCGTGCTTCCACAGGGCAACCCCTCACTCAATATGGGATGGGCATATGCGACATCTGAAGACCAATCTTCACAATAGATGAAAGGCGATCGCGACTATCTTCCATGGTCATTATATCGGGATCGCGATCCTACAACAAAAAAAAGTCCTGACTAAGGCAATTCAAACAACATGACTTGGTTTTGAAGAAGATCATTGACAACCAAGATCAATCTAAGGAAAATTCGCTCTCTAATCGAGAAGGCCCATTTGTTGTCAAGGAAGTATTGACGGAGGTGCTCTCAGTTATTGCGAAAATTGATGGCGATGAATTTCCACAACTTATCAACTCGGACAAGTGAAAGCGGTACTATGTCTGGTTACCATCAAACAAACATCCCGGTTTTGATCATCAAATCACCAGTCATTCCGATTTTGAACCCTTTCCTTTTTGCATAATCTTCTGCCCCTCATGCAAACATACACTTCAAACCAGCAGCCTAGTATCACTTCATTTCAAACCTTCCATACAATTTTGGTTATTCTAAGGACGGGATTTAACCTTTCACAATTTTGGTTATCCTGAAGATGGGATTGAACCTTTCACACTTTCAGTTTATCCTGAAGACGGGATTAAACTTTTCTACGCCTGCAGTTTATCCTGAAGACGGGATTAAACTTTTCTACGCTTGCAGTTTGTCCTGAGGACGGGATCAAACTTTTTCCACACTTTCAGTTTATCCCCATTATGGGATTTAACTTTCTTCTCCCCGCAGTATAGCCTGCACATGGGATTCACGCTTTTTCTTCAGCTGTGATTCGTCCTGAGGGGCGAACTACGTCGATCTAATCTCCCTGATACCCGGGGGTACGTAGGCAACCATATTCTATATGGCTCGGTCGCAATTAAGAAAAACAACAAAAACATTTCTGCCCTTTCTATACAAAAATAACAAAAACATTTCTACACCCATCTGCCTTTCACATTCAGTGTTGAACCTCTTACATCAGGTTTAAACTATGCAGACTTGATCTCCTCTTCAATAGGAGTACGTAGGCAGCCATTTATGGTTCAGTCTAACCCCTACCAGAATAAAAATTCTTGTCACACGGTACTGGGATCAACCTTCAATTCGCCACATTTCATCGGTTTCAGATCAAAGGGATGGAATTACCCAACCTCTTCTCACAGATTGAAGATTCGGTGACCATCTAAGCTGCGATCGTGTCTCAAAGAGCAATACCAACCCATAAGAGATGGAATTAACTAGGCTTCTCATAAATAGAAGTACTGGCAACCATATGTGGTGCGGTCAATCTCAGAGAGGAAGAAACTACCCTCCTCTCCACTTTTCCATACAGATACCAGTCCCAAGACACCAAAGATGGTAAGGATTTACAGAAATCAATGATAAGTTTTGAGAGATCTTGCAACGTCTCAATGTCCATCTATCAAGGATAAGTTCAGAATGCATCAAGATCACAAGGCCTAGAAGAAACAGGCAAATATCAAGCAAGTATCAAGGCATAACTAAAAGGGAAGTGAATCAAAATATATTTCCCTGCCATACATAATACTGTTTGATATATACATATGTGTTATACATACATGACAAAATGGCTAAGCTAGTGCATGCTGGGAAAATATACAAGCTATCTACAGATCTGTATGTATGTGGACTATCAGATCTAACATAGCATCCCTCTCTAAAGATGGAGGTAGCGCTGCAAGCTCCTGCCCAAGGGTATCTACACAAGCTAGCAGATCAGAGGCTAACTGCATGGTGGCATAATGCTCATCAATGTAAGCACTCATGTCGGCAAGACTGACAGTCATCTGGGATCTAACTGAAGTACTATCTGCAATGGCCACATCCCTAGCAGATAAGGCGGCATCTCGCACCGCAATCAATGCATCCCTGGCTAATCTAGCCTCATCCCTCTCTAATAGAGCGGTATCTCTCTCATCAAAAGCTGTCAACATCGCTGCCCTAGCCTGATCTCTCTCATAGGTCATCAGATGTAAGCTCTGCTCCAAATGATGTTGAATACTGAGTAATAGTAGCACTCGGGGTGGGAGAATCCATCACAAATGCTGGCAGCCCAGCAGTCAAATCATCGATGGGAATAATAGCCTCCTCTATAGGCTCCTCATCATCGAGAATCAATCCCACCTTGTGGATACTACACGGCGATGCGATCTCTGTCTCCATCCACGCGGAATACTCTGCAGAACAACCTAGATGACTGACAGAAAACTCAGCCAGCCCTCGCTGATCCCAATAGGCATACAACCTGGATCTGTCCTCTGCTGATAAAGGGTGTGAAGCGAATCGCTGACTCACTGCCCCCTCATACGGATGAAAACCCTGAAACTAGTCAAACTGACACATAATGGCCAATGGGTGGTAAGTGATCATGCCCCTTAAACTAGCTAGAGGGAGATAATCTATGCCTGGAGCATGAGTAATGAAGCTGTAGGGTGAGCTAACCCCTAAACACGACAATATAGCAAATGGATCTCTAATCCACGCCGTAAAAAGTCGATCAGATGCGAAGATCGTCACATACACTCCATAGGCTTGAAGGAGTACGACATGGCTATATCATGGGTGAAACAAAACCCCTGCTGTCTGAATGTGCCAATCGGTGTCAAGTGTGACATAAACCACTTATACAGCATGACCGAGCTACCTGTAAACACTCCTGCTGGATAAGTGCAGCAGTATATAGCTGACCTCAGAGTCTCTGAAATGATCATCGGTACAATGGTATGACCCTCCCTGAGAGTTCTCACAACCATAATGATGTCGATATCCAGCTCATCCATGTACCACAGCATGAACACGTATGATAATACGCATAGAAGCAGTACATCTACTCTGGATGAACGCCAATGGTCCTCCGGTGTGGTGAAATCCCTGGAATGCCATGCATAGCTATCCTCAGAGCCAAACCTGTCAAACAGGAAACGCTGGGATATCACGTGGTCGAATGTAATCTCGTCTTGGACCACTCTACATCTCAATATGGTGAAGGTTATGAACTGTCTGCTCATGTCTCCGATAGCCATATGCACGCAAGGTCTGTCCAGTGGCAGCATCATCAACCGTGTATACTCCTCCAAAGTAGGAGTCAACTCCTGGGTTCCAAATCGAAAAACCTGCCTCTCCGATACCCAATGCTCTAGTATACCCTCTACAAATCCTGTGGGAACCTGAAACATCAATAGGGTCATAGTATTCTATAACAAATCATCTACGATCACCATGTTTGATGGTGATATACTATCATACCATGAACGCATACCAGATACCATAAAAAATGGTGGGGGTATGATCAATGCGGCTAATTGTCGAAGAAGACATCTGTACGGGCCGTGTCATAAGACCATCCAGGGGTCAATGTTGAATATCTCTGGACATACATACATATGCATAACATAATAACATGCATGATATAATAGATGGCAATATGATATAGGGAATGGAAAACTATACATACATTCCTAAGTATATCATCATCTAATACATCTCTGTACAACTAAAATAGAGGGAAATGGGGCGAAGCTACCCAACATCTAACAGAGGCCTATGAAAAGATATAGCAAGAATGGGGCAAAGCTACCCAGCAGCTAACAGAGGCCTATCAAAAGAGATAACGAGAAATACATCAGAAAAAGTCAAGAGTGTCGATGTCTACATCATCGATACTGTCCACCTTATGTAACTCCTCTAAGTCATTTGGATCTCTATCTCTGAGGATGTCGGTAGATCTGATGGAGGATCTACACCGGCAAAGCCATATGGGTCACCTGAGGGGCCAGCGCCAAAGCTGGAAGGATCAAAAGTATCTACCTCTGAAGGATCTCTGCCCAAATGCCGAATGAAAAGATGTGATCGGTCCAATTTCCGAAGTCAATCTATCAATCAACACACATGAGTCGGATCTCTGACACAGGCTAGCCAATCCGTCCTCATCACAGATCCTGGAACCATATCCCCCATAAACTATGTGGCATGGGTCTGAGCTCCAATAGTACGAGGGATCCACCAATGCTGGAACTTCTCCTGAGACTAGGGGCCCTCTGATAATGTAAAATTGTCAATCCCCATCAATGGGATGTCAATGACGGGTGACTGCGAAACAGGCCAATAACGCCTGGCAGGAGGCAAGATCGGCATACGGATCTCTCCTGTAGTGCTCCTAATAGCACGCTCTCCTAAATAGAGCTCACATCCTCCATCTGTGAAGAGAGGAATCCTGTAGGTGGAAATGACGTACTCTACTCCAGTCGGGTACCCATCCTCAAAACCAACTCCCAAATGCTCTCCAGAGTAGGGAATCGATGTGATGACATCGGCTGTCAACAACTCGAGCTGTAGGCGATAATGAGTGAAACCCTCAGCAATAGGGACCTCTGCCAGTATGGAATGATGCCATCTCCGTCCTCGTGGATCGGTATCTAAACCTAACACACTCATAGGACGCAAACAGGGAAGCCTCTCATAGGCCTAAAACAGCCAACATAAAGGCAAACATCTGCTATCAATCAACATTCTTAACCTATACATGGGAAAAGATAAGAGAAACACTCACCAGCAAAAATGGGTAGAATCCTAACCACGCCTTGGTCAAGCCCTGCGATCGCATGCGCATTCCCCTGAGGAAATAGGTAGAGGTGTAGGAACCCCAAGCATAATCTCCTATACGGTCCACGTGTCGAGTGGCGCCGATCAAAGCGAAGGACACCGTAGAAGAGTTATCTGCAATGAAGCAGCCCCTAATGATCATCAGGAACAATCACCGAAGAATAAGATCCCTGACTCTCACATCATCGGGTATGGGCTCACTAAACAGCCCGCTCATAACATCTACGCTCAAAGGACCCGTCGGCGACAGTCCCGCCTCTTGGCGCCTCATTGAACTCCCAACAAGGATCGGCGGCGGTAGGGGTAATATCCGCCGCAAGGCAATCGGATCCCCTCCAAACTCCATACCTATTATAAACCGCCAATCCATCAGCGTCATCATCACCTCACAGTCCAACAAATGGAGTGACTGAGTCTGGTGAAACCACCGCTCAGACAATGCCCTGAGGTAACCCCAGGGACAGCGATGGGGTAAAATAGAGAAGAACATCCCAAATCCCCAACCATGGACGATCGCTCTGTAGTCATCATGCAAAGCCTGATACATAGAGTGGATGCTAAACCAGTTCCCTCGAGGCTGTGTGAAGCCGATAACCTACATCAAATGCAGATCAACATCAGAATCCTTGACTCCTCATCAATAGGAAATAAGGAAGATTAAAGATCTAACTTCATACCTCATTTGCGTGTAGGTATAATAAAGGATGCCTACTCAAGTCACCTAGAAGATATGGGTTAGCCACTTGAATACCTGGCAATTCCCTACGGGGAACACGTACAGCAGGAGCAGGAACCTCGATCGGTACATCCTCCTCCTCATCCTCAATATTCAGCACTTCAACCCGAATAGGACGTATTACCGTCTCCACTAAACAACGAGGCTGTCTGACGGAACGGCGTTGAGGCTCTTCAGAAGCTCTCCTCCGTACAACAGAAGTTGTCCTGTGGGAACTACTCGGCTGATCCGGATCCATAATATCTGGACGACAAGTCTCCAAATCACCTCAGAAAGGGTGTGGTAATTTCATACCTGGAGCTTTTCAAAATGCATTATTTTAACATACATCTATAGTAGAGTTAAAAAATGCATGACTACTCAATACCTACATTTTGGGAAAATTTTTCCATAGCCCCCTTTGTAAATGGGACTATCCACATGCACATAGGCATGACTAGGTGGCCAGTAGCACACCTATACACAGTCATATACATCCTACATGCATTATCACATCACAGTAAAAAAATTTGTAAGTGTAGTCTAATTACCAGGATTATTTTATTTTTATGCCTTTACTCATTTGTCCTCAGATAGGATAAGAAATGACAGTAAAAGGTGCCAATTTGACTGTTTCAAAAGTCAAATTTTTTCACATCATTATGTTCAACATGGTTTAATACTAACTTTTGATATGTTGAATATTTTTTATCAAGTCATATCAGCATGCATATTCACTACTATGTGTCTAAATGCATTTCATGTGATAAGTCATTTTCCAACGGATAGAAACTGGAAAAAAATACATGCATATGTTACCAGGATAGTGAAGAATGCTTGTACGGTGGCAGAATATGCAGAAAGTTGCTCGAACTCAGCAGATCTGAAGAAGAGCTCTCAGATTTCCTTCGCTGTGCAACTTGAAAATGACTTATGAAAGCAACCATTGGCCTATACATAGGCACGGTTGGCCGCAGGCTCATCTGCGGCTCCTGAAGGTGTACCTGCGACACTTCTACATGGGTCCCACACCTCCGGCTCGCTCCAGTTAGAGTTGCAAAGGAGGTCTCATAAGCTAAAAAGGCCAAATCAGGAATAAAAATGCTACG
>CM035152.1:48399697-48674697 GCA_020205615.1 Panax quinquefolius | reverse complement strand
AGACCCGTTTGTAATGGAGCCCGAGATTTAAATGTAATAGTTATATTTAAATTTAATTCTTGCACCCTAGGTTTGACCTTTTGGTTCACTTGGTGGCTCTAGTAAACCAAACTAGAATAAAGTCCATAATCAATCCGGGTAGAATATAGTATTCTATATATGCATGCTAGTATTATATATATATATATATATATATTATGCAAACATGCTTCACATGTTTAATAATATGACGCGTATTTTATATATATATATATATATATATATATATATATATATATATATATATGCATGCGCGCTAAGCAAGATGAGACAAATTAATAACAAGCCCCTCAAATTTTTTATATTAAGTCTTAAGCGTTTAAAGATATTTGGAATATCGAACGTCGCCTTCTAGCATGATAAAAAATAATAGAGTATCAATTAATTATTATAAGTTTGTTGTGTCACCACAAGGCTTATCTTAATTTTTTGAGATGTTAATTTTATCACATTTGATGCTTACAAAGAAAATTGAACAATATTGTTTTGTTGTGTCACCACAAGGATAATATTTTTCTTTTTTGAATATATGGAGTGCTAGGTTGGACTTAACTTGGATAATTTTGATTCGAATGTGCCACCACTTGATCAAAATAATCTAAGAGGCAAAATACAAGGAGTTGCATAGTTGATGTAATTGACAAGAGTTATCTACCTATTTATTTATATATAGTTTGTTGTGTCACCACAAGGCTATATACATTTGAAATGAGATCCTTATTCTCACTAGCATATCTTCACTTAGATATTGTCGAACTATATATATTGAGGGTAATATAGTTTGAAGAAAATAGTGGGAGACACCAATTTAAAACAAGACCTAATTTATTTTGGTGATTAATAAAAGAATGTATGCTAAAATATTGTTAATTACAAATTCATTTATAAAATTTTATAATGTCTAAATTACTATCATTGCGAAGCATATTAGATGCTATTTAACCGGACCGAATTAAATGGATTGGTTAAGGAAATTGAGAATAGTTCTCACGGCTAAAAGCTATCTTATGTCCTTATTACGCCTATCCCTGCAATGGTTGCAGACAATGCCTCTAAGGAAGAGATTGCTACTTTTAGAAAGTGACAAGATGATGCACAATCGGCTCAATGCATCATTTTCGCATCCATGAGTAACGAGCTTCAATGTCAGCATGAAACTATGGATGCTCCTACTATACCTCTACATGTCAAGTAGTTGATGGTGAGGAAAGTAGGACTAATAGATATCAGATATCTAAGGAGCTCTTCCGATCTAGAATGACCAATGACACTACAGTACAAACACATGTCCTAAAAATGATCAATTTGATTGAACAATTAGAACAATAAGTTTTGTCATGGATGGAGAGTTGAACCAAGATTTGATCTTGCAGTTACTCTCGGATTCCTTCTCACAATTGTTGTGAATTTTTCATATGAACAAGGTAGATATCAGCTTCGTTGATTTGCTTAACATGTTGAAAAATAGCTAAGAGTCACTTTCCAACCAAGAAAGACCAAGTCTTACTGGTAGGGGCCAAAGGATCTTCTAAAAAGAAGAACGATTCTAAGAAGGTAAATAGAAAAAGCATAAACAAAGGATAATAAGAACACAAATGATACCAATAGCAAAGGAGTTTGCTTCCACTTCAATAAGCATGGACACTGGAAAAGAAACTGTGAGAAGTATCTTGTAGAGGCTAACCAGAAGAAGCTTAGTGAAGCTTTAGTTCTAAATATAGTTTTTGTTCATGATTGAAATAAATTTTTCTTTAAGTCAAGGTTATACTTGGGTATTGGAAATCGGCTTTGGTTATCATAAATATAGATTTATGAAGGGACCGAGCAGAAGTAGAACGCTAAACAAGAGACAAGTAATCCTATGTGTGGAAATGAAGAAAAGGTTGTTACATTAGCCATAAGAATTTATTGTTTAGCATTGCCTACGGGCAAGTCTATTAAGTTAGTAAATTGTTATTGTATTCCAGTTCTCATTAGAAACATTATTTCCATTTTGTTGTGGACAATTAAATCTTTGGTATTATATTTAAGAACAATTGTTGTTCTATTTATAATAAAAATGTTTTGTATAGAACTAGAATATTACTTAATGGATTTTGTATACTTGACTTACGTGAAAATTATTTTTCAAATTGAACAAACTAGTATAAGAAAAAGAAATGATCATTCAAAGAGTTGAATGTGTGTATTTGCTGAAATACAAGTGTGAATTATTTGAATGGTTCAAAGAATTCAAAAGTGAAACAAATTGGCAAAGTATTAGAATTCTTCGATAGGATTGAGGAAGGAATACTTGTGCAATAAGTTTTTAGATCATCTCAAATGGTTTTCTCATAATGGACTCCTCTTAATACGCAATAATTGATTGGTGTATCTGAAAGGAAAAATCGTACCTTGTTGGACATAGTGCGATCCATAATTATTTTACCGACATTCTAGTATTCTTCTAGGGCTATGCCCTAGAAATGGCTGCATATCTACGCAAAAGGTAACCTCAAAATTTGGCCCTAAGACTCTATAAGAGTTATGAATAGGGAGGATTCCTAATCTTAAGTATGTTAAGATAAGGGGTTGTCCAACTTATGTGAAAAGGTTTCAAAAGATAAGCTTTAGGGTATATGTTCTATAATCCTACTTAGCAAAAGGTGGTTGTTGCGAAACACGCTGGCTTCTAAGATAAAGATGTTTATCATTGAAGGGGCTAGTGGGAGGATAATAGATCTTGAAGAGTTCAAGAACCACAAAACAGTATAAGTCAAATAAGAGGAACTTGTAGATAGACCTATTGTACCACAACCGATTCATAAATCTGGAATAGTACCGAAGATACCTATGAGGTATGGATTCATCATAGATGATGATGATGAGTTACGTATCATAGAAGATGATGATCCAGTTATATACGATGCGGTAAGAGTTGTAGACACTCAAAGAAATGGATTGAAGCAATCTTCTCAAATAAGGAGCATTTGTTTTGATGAGACAATCAAAAGTGTTTGATTTTATCAAAAACAAGAAGGAACCTAGTGTGTAAAAAAGGGTCAGTGGGAGCGTCGTGACATTCCTAGTATTATATGTTGATATACTATGGATAAGGAATGACATACCAATGCTACAATTAGTAAAGATAAAGTTGTCTAAACATTCCTCCATGAATGATTTGGGAAGAGTATCGTTATTGGGGATATAAAAATCTATATAGATAGATTTAAGAGGATGCTCGACTTAAAGAAACGTATATTCATTTGTTGTTAAAGTCGTTTAGAATATGGCAAACTCCATGGGATGTCTCATGTTGATGAGCCTTGAAGTGTATCTCTCTTAATAGTCCCCATAGACTCATACAAGAGAGATCGCATGAGTAATTATCATGTATGTAATGAAATGTATGAGACCTGATATTGATCAGTCATATTCTGGAAAAGTTCACTATGAGTCAGTGAAAAACATCTTAAAGTACTTAACCAACACTAAGGATGTGATCATATTCATGGTGGGTCTGAATTAAAACTAGAGGGCTTAACAGACTCGAGTTTTTTTCATGAACAAGAAGACGACGAAAAATCCACTTTAAGGTAAAGCGTTACCTTGAACAGTAGTGCAGTGAATTGAAAAGGTTTCAAATAGCAAAGTGTTGTTGGTTTAGTGATAAAGACAAAGTATATAGCTATAAATGAAGCTGCAAGTTGATTGTTTGGATGAAAAGTTCATTACAGAATTAGGAATAGTTCCTAAGTCTCATCTTGGATCTAAACATGTGTTGTGACACTTTCATTTGATTATAGGAATCATTGAAAGATGAGAAATCATTATAAAGATAGTGGACTCTCAAGAACAACATTACATATCCCTTAACTAAAGCTTATTTAACAGCAGGATAATCGTCACTTAGAGAAGAAGGGTATGAGATACCATGGCGATTGGCTTTAGTGCAAGTGAGAGATTGAAAGTAGCATGCACACAAGCCAATCATGTTTGATGATAAAGTATATACTTTGTAACAATCTTATTCATTTATTAATAAAAAGTATTAATTTATTAAAGGATTTTAATTATCTACATGATGTTGTTTTATAATATGTGATAACCCATAGTTTTAAGCAATGTTTTTAGAATAATGATGATGATCATGCTAATGAGATCTAAATTCTTAAAAAGCTTAAAACTAAAATAGTTTCCAATCGTTGGATTATTAAATTGGGGATTAGTGAATCCAGATAGATTGATATATACATTGCTTGTTCATTGGATAAGGATGATTGATCTCATGATCATTTGTGTGGAAACACTAAAGCAAGTATGTAGGTGCTTATTAGAGAATAAGTTCACTGAACATGGCTCGCTAAGGAATATCTAATGGAGTTTTACTTGCCTGTCAATAGGAATTCCTGTAGTGATAGTAGTACAAGTGATCCTTGGACTTGAGATCATCATAGTATCTTGTGTATGATGAGTTATACTTTGACTTATTCCTTAAGACCCTTAGGGTATATCAAAGGGTATGCTTGGGTATAATAAGTTGTATATGGAGATAATGTATGATTAATAAAGAATCTACCACTTCTAGTAAAAGAAGAGAAATGTCATATGTGATTCGATAAATGACAACCCAGTGGTCCTTGGCCAAGGCAGAATGAAATTAGAAATGAGTTTCTAATTTGCATTATTTGGAGTTGTGCATTTAAGAGTTGAAATACATATAATTAAATAAAATAAGACTTGACAAAGAATTCCATGTCTTATATTTAATTGGGACATTGTATAGTGGAAGGATTGAATTATACTTAAACTATTTACTCAAAGGTTCTTTTATGATTAATGTTGAAATCTATATTATCCGGAAAGTCGTTAATCGCTAGGAGGCTTATCCTTATTGTAGAATAAATATTATTTATTTAAATAAATTAATAGTTTAATTTATTTATTTAAATAAGATTAGAATTATTCTAATTGATTTATTCACAACCGGTTTAATATGGAGAACCTAAAGGGTCACACCATAAAAGGAAGAATAATTATTTAAGAAGCAAATGACATAATCGTAATAATAAGTTAAGTATAATTAATTTAATCTATGGTGATAGAATAAATTAAATAGCTTAATATTTATTATTTAATATTTTAGAAATATTAAATATAAATTAATAAGAGGAGTTATTATTATTATTACTATTATTATTATTATTTAATTCCTAAAGGGGTTTGGGAATTAATTAATAAAAGTACTCTCTTTTATTCCTAATATGATTGGGAACCTAATTAATTAAAAGAATTTAATTAATTAAAATAAAACCCAATTCCTTAATTATTAAGGAGGGTTGCCCACATCTATAAATAAGAGGAGTCATATTATGGGTGAGGAGGTTGTTGATTTCTTCACAACAGACGTAATTCCAATTGTTGGAGAGTACGTTCTTTTTCTATAGAGATAGAAAACTAGGTTTTAGCCAACCACCCTTCTTCTTGAATCTTTCTTCTTCCTTAGTGGATCACCTCTAGAAGCCAAACATTTGGGTGGCTAACGTTGATTAAAGGAAGGAACCAAACCCGGTGCATTCAAGTTGAACGCGAAAGGATTTGGAGGTGAACTTGTACCTGAGGAAGCTCAAATCTTCAAGGGTATGATTCTTGTTCTTTATCTTTTTGTTTAATTAATAATTATGCATAAAGGATGATCCGGGTATATGGTTTGTAAAATTTTAAAACTCTAATTTTCCACGTTTCCTCTTATTTTATGCAACTTGATTGCGTTCATGAATATTACAAACCTAACAAATATGTTAAAAGATTTCGGGAGGCTGTGGGTTCGGTAGCAGAGTTGAATTCTCCACAGGCCTTGGGATTTTTCACTGGTCTGGATATTGGAAAGTCGAAGAAAATGATGAAGGATCTAGTGATTAACCCTTCGACAGATTTGACAGAAGCCTTCCATCGGGCCGAGGGATTCATAGCGATTGAGGAGGCTATGGGAAATTTCAAACCGCAGTCCCAATCTTATGAGAAGTCTAAAGATTAGGACAAGTAGACTTATCAGCGGTCGAACAATTAGGGGAGGTCGGATAGCTCTGGAAGAAAAAACTATAACGGTGGAGGTTCGGGCAGTGGCCGACCATCTTTCCCGAGCAGAAATGTCAACAAAGTCTACACCGCCCTCAATACAGATAGGGCAAATATATTGGAAGAAATACAGAACAAACCCTTTTTTGAGCCGTGTTCGACGCACTCGAAGCCTGGCAAGAGAGGTCGGGACAAATACTGTGAATACCATCAAAGTCGCGGACATACGACGAAGATGTGTAATGGTCTGAAGGATTTGATAGAGAAGAATGTTTAGAATTGGTAGTTAGTACAGTATGTGGTTGGTCGAGAAGGTTCAGAGGCGCCTCGAGAGGAAAATAGATGGCCAGATCGCGAAACACAGTTGAAACCAAACCTACAACTCCGAGGTGTGATTGATGTAATTTCGGGCGATTCGGTAGGACGTGTAACTGGGAAGAAGAGAAGCGGACACCTCGAGGCAGTGTTGTCGGTAGCAGGTTCCTCGCCAAGGAAAGATCGGGCCTACCCGGGGGTATCCATCTCATTCTCAAATGAGGATTATCCAACAGAGCTAATAGAACCACACGATGGGGCGTTGGTGATAACGGCACAGGTCGGGCCAGTGGACATGAAGAGGATGATGATCGATAACGGGCCCTCGGTCGATATACTGTACACTCATGCTTATCAAAGGATGGATCTAGAATGAAAAAAGATGGAGTTGGGTGGAGAAGGCTCGTCGTATGGTTTCAGTTGGGGACCCGGTGCACGTGTAAGGCACCATCGAATTGCCCGTCAGGTTCGGTACGGCTCCCCAGCAGGAAGAGATAATGGTCAGATTCTTCGTGGTACAGGTGGATTCGGCATATAACGCTATATTGGGAAGGCCGACACTAGCAGCACTGCAAGCTGTTACATCCATACCGCACTTTAAGATCAAGTTTTCGACACCGAACGAGATATGGGAGGTAAAAGGGGATCTTGATATTGCCCGAAGGTGCTATCGGAACACACTAATTTCTTCGAGGATTGGGGTCAGTAAGCAGAAGCAGACAATGGCCATTGAAATAGAGCCATTCACTGAAGGCAGCACAAGACCGATGGCCCAGCCTGCCGAAGAAACTGAAGATGTGGAGTTGGTCCCAGGCAATACATAGAAGTTGATCAAAATTGGGTCAGGGATGACAGAACCCTTACGGACAGGATTGATAGATCTACTTCGGGTATATGCCAATATCTTTGCATGGGAGCCTAGTGATATGCCTGGAGTAAGCGATTCGGTAGCCCTGCACAATTTGCAAGTTGAGCTGAAGAGAAAGTCGGTAATATAGAAGAGAAGGATTTTCGCTCCAGAGAGGCAGAGGATCATACATGGAGAAATCGCCAAACTCTTAGAAGCAGGATTCATATTCGAAAGCAATTACCCCAAATGTTTGGCAAATGTGGTTCTGGTGCAGAAACAAAATGTGAAGTAGAGGTTATGCATAGACTACGCAGACCTGAATAAGGCATGCCCAAAAGATTTTTATCCTTTGCCCAACATTGATCAGCTAATCGACGCCACTTTGGGGTACGGTATGTTAAGTTTCATGGATGCCTTCTGTGGATACCACCAGATCTCGATGAGTAACGAAGACATTCTGAAGACCAGTTTCATTACTCATCGGACCATATATGTGTATAGAAAGATGACCTTCAAACTGTTAAATGTCGGGGCAACATATCAGCGAATGATAAATTTCGTATTTAGAAAGCAGCTAGGCTGAAGCATGGAAGTATATGCGGACGACATGATTGTTAAAAGCATGTCAGTCTGAGATCATCTGGAGGACCTTGAGAGCTGTTTTGAAATAGTACGAAGATATAAGCCAAGATTGAACCCGACTAAATGCACCTTCGGATTGGGGTCAGGAAGGTTTCTGGGTTATCTAATCAGTAAGAGAGGTATTGAAGCGAATATTGAGAAGATTCAGGAGATTCTAGATATGAAATCACCTAAGACATATAAGGATGTTCATAGGTTGACTGGTCGAATTGCGGCCCTTCAAAGATTCGTATCAAGATCAGCTGAAAGATGTCTACCATTTTTTGACACTCTCAAAGGGCTGAAGAATAAGAAGAGTTTTCAATGGACTTCAGAATGCGAGGATACGTTCCAAGGAATTAAGAAATATTTATCTTCGGCGCCGTTGTTGATGAAGCCAATCCCTTTGGAACCATTATACTTATACTTGGCTACAAGCTCGATGGCAGTGGGGGCAGCACTGGTGAGGGACAAGAGGGGAAGACAGTTCTCGGTATACTATGTCAGCCACATTCTTCAGGATGCAGAAACAAGATACCTAAACCTGGAAAAGTTCGCTTATGCCTTGATCAATCAAAGGACAGGCTCTGGCAGACTTCGTAGTAGAATGTTCATTCACAGAACCGGATGTAGGATCGGTTACTGACACATAACAAGGGCAGACTTCGTGGACTCTCTATGTGGATGGGTCATCAACTTCGGACATAAGTGGAGCAGGGGTCATTCTGACAAGTCCCGAAGGTTTCAAAGTCCAGCAAGCCATTCGGTTTTAATTCAAAGGCACTAACAATGAAGCGGAATATGAAGCCATACTAGTTGGACTTCGGTTGGCCCGAAGCTTAGAAGTGCAGAAATTAGTTATCTACAGTGATTCGCAGCTGGTGGTCAAACAGATATCGGGGGAGTATGAGGCTCGGGGGGCAAGGATGTCGAAGTATCTGGCCTAAGTGAAAGACAAACTCATGTACTTCAGCTCATATAGTTGTCAAGGGATTGATCGATCAGACAACATGATAGCAGATGCTTTGGCCAGATTGGCAACTACTGAAGCGAGTTCCTTCAACGGATCGGTGTACTTAGAGGAGTTGGAACAACCAAGCGTTCCGAAGGTGGACGTGTTAGCCCTGAATCGACTCGACTGCTGGCTTGCACCTTACGTATCGTACCTGGCCGATGGGGTGTTACCTTTGGATCGCATGTTTGCAAGAAAGATCAAGCACAGGAGTATAAATTTTATTCTTATTGATGGAGAACTGTACCGAAGGGCCTTTAGTTCTCCACTACTTAAGTGATTGACACCCTCAGAAGCAGATTATACTCTTCGGGAAGTGCACAAAGGAATTTATATAGATCACATGGGGGCAAGTCACTAGCATACAAGATGTGAGACCCCAAATTTTATGAATAAAGATTTAAATTTATCGAATTTTTTTTTTAATATTATGGTGTGGATTTGATATAATGTTATAGTTGTGGGTAATATTAACAAATTTTGCAAAGTAAGAAAGTGGTTATATAATATTCGATTGATCGGGGAATATTCTTTTTGTCGGGGAATATCCGTATGACGGCACAATCATTGGTGGAACCCACAACAGAAGTATTGTCGTAGTTAGAAAACGACAGAATTATCTTTTTATAAAAATAATGGCGAAAGTGTTACCGTTAAAACTGTTGAACTACCCTTAGTAAAAGTACAAAGAATATGTCTGGCGTGGTTGCACAAAGAGCACATGGTATTGATTATTGATGCTTACATAAGAAGTCACTCGGTTATATTCAATTATTATTACAAAGAATCTTTGCATCATATCTCTCATATTATTGATGCAATTATTATCACAGTATCATCTGCATAATATGATGTATTATTAAATCAATAATTGAGACGACAAAGTTATTCATATTATTAAATTACAATATTTACAATGTCTAGAAGTTCTGTCAAGGAGAGGTTTGGTCATCTAATTGTGTGCCAATAAGGAGAAATCCTTATCGGAAAGCCCCATCTTTCCTGGGAACGACCTGGTTGTTAAATATTGTGAGTTATAATATTAATGATGAATAAGTTCGTGTTGATTAAAGATGAAATTGATAGTTCCATTGTGTTAGAATTATTAGTGTTAGTGGAAATCGACATCTATTCCGATGATAATTGATGTCTGGGGGTTATATTGATAAATTGGGTAATTAATCGGATAAATGAGCAATTAATTGCTAATAATTCAAATGCTTATATAACTATTTGTTCACATGTGTGTACTATTGAATCACATTCTTGTACTATTAGGGGAGTTGGTGCAAGATTTATAATACTTGCATGACTAAGTTAAAAATAGAGGTATAGATGGAGGTACTATACTGTAATTTGTATTTTCACATGATTAAAACTATTGATTCACATGATTGAACTATTGATTCACATTACTTACTATTAGGGGAGGTGATGCAAGTTTGATAATACTTGCAGGACTAAATTAAAAATGAAAGAAAAGTTAAAGGTATTGTATTGTAATATTTTGAGCCCCAAAACGTGCAATTATCGAAACTATATTTTTCTATAAATAGAAGCTCATTCTTTCTTCATTTCTCACCAATTCACTAAAGTTATAGAGCAATTATTATAGAGAGAAATTGTAGAGAGAAAGAAGAAGAGAAGTCTGCTACCTCATTATTCCAATATCCAGTTTCTTCTAAGGTAAGGGGTATTATTTCTTTCATATTCATGAAGAGAGATATTGTTATTCCATTCCTTATTATTATTTTGGAATAACATGTCTATGCGAAGTACTGCATGCATGGTGAAATTCTTCTGTTATTCCATTCTTTATTATTCTGTTGGAATAACCTGTCTGTGCGGTCTATCGCATGCCTGGTGAATTCTGTTGTTATTCCATTCTTTATTATTCTGTTGGAATATCATGTTTGTATGATTTACGCATGACCTGGTTCCATTCTTTATTATTCTATTGGAATATCCTGTCTATGTGGTTTACGCATGACCTGGTTCCATTCTTTATTATTCTGTTGGAATATCCTATCTGTGCAGTTTACGTATGACCTATTTCCATTCTTTATTATTCTGTTGAGAATAACCTGTCTGTGCGATCTATTGCATGCATGGTGAATTCTTCTGTTATTCCATTCTTTATTATTCTGTTGGAATAACCTATCTACGTGGATTACCGCATGCATGGTGAATGATCCTTTGTATTCATATGAATAGTATTTTCATTCAAAAGGGATTTTTGCCAGGGGCAGTTTCATAATTTTTCTGAACCTCAAAAATTCTGGAAAAATTTAAAATGATATTTTGATGAGTTTTCTAGATTGTGTCCAAAAATGACGATTTTTGAATGTATAGATTAAGAGTTATGGATTTTATGGGAAAAGACTATTTTAAAAGTAAACCCTTATAACTCTTTGTGGTTAACTCTAAAATTGGTGAAATTTTTATTAGGAGTACATGTATATAACAGGAGTATACCCTGTAAATTTTAGAATTTTTGGACAAAAGTAGAATTTATGATAAATGTCTAAATATTCGGCAGTTTTGGCAATACGAAAAATAGTAAATGAATTTTAAAATTACGAGAAAATATATGTTCAATATGGGACTATATTCTCGCTAAATCCCGAGAAAAGAAATATTTTTGGGACTGATTTGGTAATTTTCATGAAAATGAACTAGTTATGAGTAAATGAATTAAATATGTTATGTGAAGTAACAAAATTGGAAAATAGGATTTTATGGCTTGGGAATCCTATATAGGGTATATCAGATTTTTGATGAGGATTTGATCATTGGTGATGAAATCTTATGAGTATAGCATTTTGAATGATTAAATGCATTATTTGGTAAAGTGTAAACAATTGAAATTAATTGTTTATAAGTTTAAGAAGTGATTAAAATATTGTTATAATATTAATAATATTAGATGATGAGTTTATTAAGTGATTGATAATATTTGGATAAATTTAAAGTCTTTAATATTTATCCTTATTTTTATTTGATTAATGCTTATATCATTGTCATCATCCTCATGCTTATATTGTGATGAAAGTCATCTTTGGCTTACGTGTATAGATGGACTTGGTATGATTATGACCAGGGATTATTCGGTATAATCATGACCGTAATGTGACGAATGATGTGGTGAAAGTCCTCAATGGCCTGAAGTGCATTGATGGACAGTTTTTGGTATGATTTTGACTAGGGATTATTCGGTATAGTCATGACCATTGATGATTTAATGAATATCCTTGGCCCGTAGTGTAGGGAAGATTCAATGATGTGGTTTATTTATTAAGCTGAGTCTCAGCGATAAAAATTGATGAAAACATTTTAAAACATAGAAGATAGTAGATATCATGCTCTACTTGACTCTTCTAATGGATTGCTTATTCCGCTGCAGTTAAACTTGATGTCTATTGTATTTTATTAGTTTAACATTGTTGAAGGCTAATGATAATTTATTCTGCATTATCTTAGTCATAATATTTCTTACTGGGCTAGTTGAGCTCACCTTTTCTTTCACTGTTCTCTTCAGGAAATGAGAACGTAGCCGGGACTAGTCGGAGAACGGAGTGACGGTCCAGATGATAACATTAGTAGTCCTCACTATTTTGTTAAATAGTGTGACAATAAATATAATGAGGACTCCATTGAGTGTGGATATGGTCTAGATGACAATATTCTTATTAAAACTCTTAGATTATGTTTTGTCGTATTTTACACGACTGTTGTATAATTAAGTTGTATTTGTATTCTGTACCATGTATTTTCTGGCAACCCAAGATAGGTGATGTATACCTGTTTTGGGGGCGTCACATAAGATCTTGAGGTAAGGATACTATTGGCCAACTATCTACCAGGAGGCCAAAGATTTCGTCAAAAAATGCTCCAAATGCCAGCTGAACAGCACCATCCCACATTAGCCGCCCAAAGAATTATGTTCGGTGTTATCCCCGATTCCATTTGTTGTATTGTGAATCGACATTTTGGGTCCTCTACCAAAGGCCAAAGGGAAAGTATGTTTTGTGATCGTGGCCATTAACTACATGACCAAATGGGTCGAAACCAAACCTCTACAGAAGATCACCGAACATTAATGTTTGAATTTCTTTAAAGAATGCGTAGTTTATCGATTCGATATCCCGATGGCAGTGGTCTCGGAAAATGGGAGGCAATTCGTAGGGTCAGAATTTGAAGCTTTTCTGAAGGAATTGGGAATTCAGCACCGAAAGACTTCAGTTGCCCACCCTCAGTCAAACGGCCAAGTAGAGGTCACTAACCGAACCCTACTTAACGAAATTAAAAGGCGTCTGGACGAACTAAAGGGTAGGTGGCCAGAAGAATTACTCAGTGTCTTGTGGGCTTATCGGACTACTCCGAGAACAACAACTGGGGATTCACCATTTCGATTGGCATATGGGACCGATGCACTCATACCTGTTGAGATCAGATCTCCTACCCTTCGGGTCAGCCAATATAAAGAGTTATATAATGACCAGGGACTACGGTTAAATTTGGATCTTTTGGACGAAGTTCGGGACTCAGCTCTGATAAGGTTAGCAATTTATTAGAAGAGAACGACCCGACACTATAATCAGAAGGTAAACCAGAGGAGATTTGAGGTTGGAGACTTAGTACTTCGGGAGTCAGAGGCATCAACCCCACAGAACACCGACAAGCTGATGCCTAACTGGAAGGACCATATGAAGTGGTAGAAGTGCCGAAGCCAGGTACATGCCGGCTTCGAGCAATGGATGGTTCTGAAGTAAAGAATACGTGGCATGCTGGAAGACTTAGAAAATATTACCAGTGAAAGTTATGTCATTCTTTCCTTTACTTATGTAAGCAGTTCTATTTATTAATAAAATAAATGAGATTTCTCTTTGGAAAATTTTTATACTTTATTTATATTCATAAGATTTTACAAATTCGATCAGAAAATCTTCGGGCTTAAAACCAATCAAAAAGTCAGGAAAGACATAACTGATCGGTAAAAGCCACAAGTATAACTGATTGTGAAATGACAAATCGAATCAAAAAAAAACCTTGGGCATCAACCGATCAGCAAGTTCGAGATGGCATAACTACTCGGTAAAAGTCACAAGTATAACTGATTAAGAAAAATATTAACAGAAATTGTATACTTCATTCAAATTTACTAGTTCTTACAAATCCCGATCAGATAAGCTTCGAAAAAAGCCGATCAAAACATTTTGCACAACGGAACTGATCGATAATGTTGCAAGCATAACTGATCGAGACTATTACACGTAAGGAAAACAAACAAAAAATTTACAAGTCCTAAACGGCTACTCTTGGGGACCATCATCTTCGGCTTCAGATTCTTCGTCCGAAGAGTCAAGGATCAAAGCATCATAACCGGCGGCCTTCATATTGTCCCGTGCCTTTTCCCGATAAGATTCACATCCGTCAGCAAACTATGACATGACCTTCTCGGTTAAAGTAGGAGATTCCTCGTACTCTTTTATAGCTCATCGAACGGCTTCAGCACTCTCATCCTTCAAAGAGTTATTGTCCCGGATCACATGCATCAACTTGGCATGCATCCCGTCGAACTTTTCCTCAAGGGCGTGGAGGGCTTGCAGCCGGTCCCTATTTTCCTTTAGCAAGAGATCCCGCTCCTGAACGAGCTTCTTTGCATGATTATCGAGGTTGATGAACTCCTGCTGTAATAAAGAGTATTGTTCCTCGAGTTCGGTAGCCCGACGATCCACCTCGATCACTTTATTCTGAGCCTCGATCTGAAGCTCCTTTTCTTTCTCCAAGTCCACCTCAGACGCCAAACCTCCACCCCGAACAATTCCATATCGGTCACGACCCAAGATTCATTCTTAGTGGCACGAGCCACGGGTAGAATAGTCTGGGCGAGGATGGCGTTGGCCTGCAAACATCGAAGGAAATATATAAGTTTCGAGAAGTCGAGGATCGAAATGGACAAGTATGTTAAGAGTTTGAGTTTACCTGACATTGGGCCTTGATATAGGCCACAAAGTTATCCTCAGGAGAAAATACCTTGAACCGCTCGTCATCCCTCCGTAACTTGAAATGATCGAGCATGGTGAAGGGAAATACCTTAGAAGGACTCCTCGGCCAAAATGTGGTCGGTGTACCGTGAGATGACCCGACTCAAGCAACAGACCGAGATGTTGGGGTTGAACTAGGAGGAGGATCGGCATCCACAGTCTGAAGATTTGAATCCTCGGCCAACCGAGGTCTCTTCGCGCGGTGATCGAAAGGAGCCTCGTCGGTTTCCTCCGAATCCTCGCGGATGATAACTGGAGGAAGAGTATGGGATGGCTTCAGCACCACTGAAGGGGATGGCTTCATCACCACCGAAGAAGATGGCTTGAGGGGGGCCTTGGTAGAAGGCTTCTTCTTACTCTGCTTGAGCAAAGCCATCTTCTCCGATTAGTTCATCTTCAGCACACTTTTGTCAGGTGGTTCGGTAGTAATGGTGGTCTGAAGATTCCGGCCCGGTGCAGATCCAGTTGACAACTCTGCTATGGGAATTGTCTCTTCATCAAGAGTATCATCTATAATCGGAGGATGGATGGGTTTGATAGTGATTGGTAGGGGCATCAAGGAGGCATCGGCCCCCTCGGGTTTGAAGATTGTCACTGCACAAAGGGAAACATGTTAGAGAAATGATATCGGGAGAAAGGAGAAAGATAATAGGGGCACGGAAAGGCTTGGAATGAGATACTTACACCCGTATCGGTACAGCCAGGTTTCATCAGATAAGACTCCCAAACTCCATTCGGTCTTGCTCAACTTTTTGTAGAATTCTTTGAAAGCACCAGCCCGATCCTTTGGGAACTTGGATACCTTCGCGATGGGATCATTGAGATGGGCCCAGTTTAGAAGAAGTTGGAGGTCAGTCCCCCTAATATAAATCTACTGCGGGTGCCACCCTTTGTTGCTCGAGGGAGTCTTGATCGGGATGGCTCAATTGGCTTATTTGTTTAATTGCTGAAGGCCAGGTTCTTTTGACCTGCCAACGGTGAATAAGACGAAGAAAAAATCAAGGCCAGGAGTGATCCCGACCTCCTCGCATAAGGCTATGAAGGAGATCAAGTGGATATAGGAGTTCGGCACAAGTTGTGCGAACCCGATTCCCACAAAACTGAGAAAAGAAGAGATGAACTCATGGAGTGGGAACCAAACCCCATACTTAAGTATATATAGGGGAATGACAACCCACTCACCCTCGAGCCTCCAGAACATTCTCTCTTCTGATCTGGGAATTCGAAGCTTAAATTCTTTAGGAATGTTAAATAGGGTTCGGATATCGGATAATTGGGAAGAGACGATGGTAGATTTGGTGTTGATGTGGGAAAACTAATAGAGATGAGCTTGAAATTGAGGAAAAATGAGGGATGGAATGCTCATCGAAAATCACCTTTGTTTGAAAATTCAAGATAAGAACGTGAAATGAGTAAGACTGGGAAAAGTGACAGTGATGGATGGTGGGGGGGGGGGTTTATAAGCTGATTTTCACGAAACCCAAGGGCGACTATTAAATGCAGAGGGGGCACAGCCCTGGGGAGACGTTTAGCGCTTCAAGAAACGAGGAAAAACCGCTCAGATTCCCCAGGCAACTCATCATTTCTTGTCCTGACTTTTCAAGTCCATATCTTTTCAAGTCTCTAATTATAAATAAATTATAACAAGAGATTGGGGGACAATGTTCGGGAGCGTTTTACCAACCTCCATGTGGGCCGAATGCCTGACACTAGAAGGGGTTTATAAGCCCAATGGGCCAAAGCCCTCGGAGATGCTGAAGGTGTTTGGGTTCGGTGTTCAAGTCCTTTAGGCCGGATCCTTATTGTGTTGTATGATGTTGAATTGGTCTTGAGTCTCTTGGGTCAAGCTCGCAGACAGATGGTGAGTTTGGTTGGGTTGGAGTGCATATAGTGTGGAAATTCCCGCATGCGTGCAGTCCGGATTCTAACCATGTTTGAATAAGGTAACTCCAAAGGTAGTGTTTGGATTGGATTCCACTTCCACCTTTTAAGGAGATTGTGTTAGACCCAAATATTGGTAACTGCCATGTTTAGGAGTCCTAAACTGACTTGAAAAGGGATTCTAAGGTATGAGAACACTATAAATACAAGGCTTGGGTTCCAATTAAGAGGTAATACTTTCTTTGAGCACTAAACACTAAAGCCTCCATTGTTAAACCTTGTGAACGACCTGTACTTATTCTCACACCGGAGCTATCCCCGACAACAAGTAAGTCAAACTTAAATGTGTGATATGTTATCATGGAGTTCAAGCGCGTGGATTCTATGATTGGACGCGCCGACGAAACTTGACATTAACACCCTCCCTCCGGACGAAGATTTTGGATACTGAGTCATAAAATTTGTATTGAGCAAATTGCAAAATTATCTCTCCATATTTACACTGAATTGCATTATACAAATGTTTCAATATTTATATTTTTTTTTATCCTTTTTGACCTATTTTGGTCAAAATGAGTCAATCATACATGTATTTAATGGACAAAATAGTTCATTTATGTTTATTGGGTTAAACATTTTTGCCCATTTGTTTAGAGGGAATATATTCTAGTTTAACAATTGACTAGCCCCTTAAATATTTTGACCAAATTAAAATTGGGTAAAAGTCTAAAAATGCCTCTGATGTTTATCCTGAAATCTCATTTACACCCTGAACTTTTTTTTTCAAAAGTATTCTTAACGTTATAAATATAAACGGGTGTTAGTGGCGACCGACATGTGGCAAAAATAAAATTTAATAAATTATTTTTTATTTTTTCTTTCTTCTTTTTCTCTCTCATTCTTCTCCCTCTTTTCTCTCTCTCCTTTCTTCTTCCTCTGTTCCAAAAATCACAAAATTGAAATCACGAATTGCATTCAATTCTCTTTCTGATACCATGTGACTTCTTCACAACTCTCCCTCTCCTTCAAAATCAATAGAGGAGAGAGAAACAACCAAGTCTTTAGAGAGAAAAAGACCAGTATAAAAGTACCAAAACCCTTCGATCTGCGAATTTATCCCTCATCAAATCCGGGTATGAGTTTCCCTTTTCTATCTATGTTAATCTATGTATGATTGTATGTCCAGATATATAAATTCTGTATACATGTGTTTGAATTTTAGGTTTTTAAGAAATGAAATGATATAAAAGTCTCTGTTTTAGGATATTTGTTATAGTTTAGGCATTTGCTGTGATTGTTGAGTGATTAATTGGTGTTAGTTCAGTTCTTTACTTAATTTGTTGTTTCTTTATGGGGTCGAGATTGGAGCAATAATCGGGATTTTTCTTCAACATGCAACATTTTGAGGAAATGGTGACAAATGGGGAATGGGATGAGGTGGATAAATATTTATCTGGATTCACAAAGGTTGATTATAACATATATTCCATGAAAATCTTCTCTTAGATTTGAAAACAGAAATACCTAGAATCATTAGATAAGTATGTTATGAGTTGATGAACCTGAAATTTTTTATATATCTTTATATTTATGTCATTCTCCAATGATTTTTTTTGAAGTTAAGTATATCATTTAATTCCGATAATTATTCGTGATTATAGGAAGGATCTCAGGGTTGTCTCCGAGATTAAAAATTGGATCTCCCAGGGTTGTCTCTAGGGTTGGAACTGACTTTTTCAGGGTTGTCTCCGGAACTTAGACTGCGTCCCTCGGGGTTATCTCTGAGGTTGGAACTGAATCTCCAGGGGTTGTCTTTGGGATTGAAACTGAGTATCTCGTGCTTGTCTCCGAGATTGAAAATTGGATCTCCTGGGGTTATCTCCAGGGTTGAAACTGATTTGACTTCCAGGGTCATCTCTGAAAGATGATTCTGCCCTCCTGCAATGTTAGTAATATGAATGCAAAATTTCGAGTGTCTATAGATACCCCTCTTTATCATATTCATGCGGTGTAATGGCATGGATAGGATAAAGATTGCTAGACACTTGAAATATGAACAAGATGAACATGATGCAAATGTAATGGAGCATGATGCAAATATATGTTGAGTGTGGTTTGTTGGAATGGTTTCCAACGAAACATGACAACTGTCTGCTCCCACCGCTTTTGTTGGGTGAATGGTGTTGTCCATGATGACCCTGTTGAACTACTTGGATGTCTACTCGACCAGTAGTTTCCAAAGCTCATAGGAATCTCCATCATTGAGACCACAAAATGTTAACATTGAGGTGATCACCAAAGTCCTTAATCCTCATTGTAGGCTTTCTACCGAAGATGCTTTTCTCATATGCGAGAGACTCTTGAGGAATTGTGCTATGATTACTGAGGATCTGGATAACAGATTCCATTATCGGTCCTCCTCGACGAGGATTATTGTAAGACCCCAAATTATTAATAAATGAAATTTATTTTCCTCTATTTATTATTTTGAAATAGTAAGGGTGGATTTGATTAATGTGAATAGTTATGGGTAAAATACGCAAATATTTCGAATAAGCAAGTGGTTATAAAATATTCATTTGGTCGTGGAATATTCGCATCGCTTCGTGGGAATATTCGCATCTGCACGGTATTCGTTCTTTTTGTGGGTCCCATAACGGAAAGTGATTGGATGAAGAAAACGACAAATATAAGTTGTTTATAAATAATCACGTAGTTGTTACCGTTAACACTGTTGGAATACCCGGTGGTTAAAACACACTAATACGCGTTGTTGAACAAGAAGCACCTTGCAGTATTGCACCAATTATTGATTCTTACGTAAGAAGGCACTACTCAATAATTGTTATAGTAATTACTGTCAAGATTTTATTTTATTGATTTAATAATTGTTAAGTTGATATTTTATATTTACATTTGTTTCAATAATTGTCATTACACAATATTTTTTATTATCGGCTAATAATTTATATTATCTAAATAATATTATTAGATAACATTATTGGCAATGTCTAGAAAGTTCTGCTCTAAGGAGAGGTTTGGTCACCTAATCACGCTACCCAAGAAGAGAGAAATTCTTATTGGAAAGCCCTCTTCTTTCTGAACCGCCTCGCACAATTGTCAATAATGTGATTCTCAGAATATTATTTGTGAATAATTAATTATTGATTTATATGATGAGGAAAATATTAATTTTATGTGGATATAGATGGAGAAAATTTTTAAATGACAATTGTTGAAAATTAATATTTTATCTTTTTCGATAAAATAATTCATTTAAATATATTATTTTAATAATATATTAACGGTGATATTTTTACAACGAATGTGGGATATATGAGTATACGAGGAGGAAGAATATTTTTGTTGCAATAAATGTTTATAACATGTTAAACATGTCATGGACCCCATTTCTTGACTAAAATTTGATTATAAACCGTAAAATTGTCCGTATGTGGATTTCTGGCCAATTTCATTTGGAATTTGGAAAACTTACTCGTAAAGTTGTAGAGAATTGAATTTCCTATAAAAAGTCCCGAGATTCAATTTTCCGATAAAAGAGCTATTTATTGTGAATTATTGAAGTTCAAGTTCAAAATAATTGATTTTTGGAAGTTTAAAATATTTTTAATTACAAAAACGTTTTTTCCATTTTTGAAACTCATTTAACATGTGTTAGGTGGTCTGAGTTCAGATTCTTGGATGCGTAGGAAGTTGTAGAAAAATTATAATATTAATTTATTAAATTTTCTACTTTGGTGTTCTAAGCATTTTCCTATAAATAGGTGCTTAGGTTAGAATTGAAAATCACACCGTAAATCAAAGTTTTCTCTATATATTATCGAGCGTATTCTTGTGAGTATTTTGAGTATACTTTGAGTATTGCTATACTGTGCAAGTTCAAGTCATAGTCTATATCCTGTGTTTCAACTAGAAGTCTGCCTTTTCGAGGTAAGGGATGTTATTTTCTTCTCAAATGATATTATTTCTTCAATATCATTATCTTTGAAATATTGGTTGGAACTTTTTATCAAATTTGGAACTTTTTCATGCTCTGGGTTACTATTCATGAGTTACTATTCACGAGTTACTATTCATGAGTTACTATTCACGAGTTACTATTCACGAGTACTATTCATGAAGCGTGAAGATGTTTTTTTTTGTGGAATTTCTATCTTTTGGTGTTTGAGTTACTATTCACGATATCTGACTATTCACGTATACGGCACTATTCACGAATACGGCACTATTCACCGAAAAATGAAAATTTTTCTTTTCGTCTAAAATATCTATTCTGGATACTAGCTTTGATTGTATCCATGTTTTGATCATTCTTGAATTTTACACCACAGTAATTATTTTTGAGGTATTTTTGGACGTGGATAAAACAAAGTACAAATCCTTAATCCTTAATCCTTAATCCTTGTCATTTTGTTTCACTGGATTCGTTTCTTAAAAAAAAAATATTTTTCATCATCCTCAGTCTTAAATGATGATATTATTGAATATCTTTGGCCTGTAGTGCAAAGATGAATGATTTCTGAAGAATATCTTTGGTCGTAGTGCAAAGATGAACAGGTGTTGAGATGAACATGACCGACTGATGAATATCTTTGGCCTTTAGTGCAAAAAGATGAATGAGTGTTGAGATGAACATAATTGATCGATGAATATCTTTGGCCTGTAGTGCAAAGATAAATATTTGATTTGAGATGAATATTGATTGATGTTACATGGATAAAATATCGACGATGAACTTTTAAATTCATATATAGAAGATAGTAGTTTGCATTCTCTACTTAACTCTTCTAATGAATTATTATTTTCGCTGCGAATATTGATTTAAAATTTGTTGTCTATTGTATTCTATTTGATTTTTCCCTGTTGAAGACTAACGATAATTTTTTGTATATTATCTTAGTCTTAATATTCTCTACTGGGCTAGTTGAGCTCACCCTTTTCCTTGTTGTTCCATTTTTCTTCTCAGGAGGCGAGAATGTAGCGAGTACTAGTCGGGTATGGAAATGAAGGTTCTAGAGAGAGTTGTTTAGTAGTCCTCACCATTTTGTAAAATAATGTATCAATAATTATGATGGGGATTTATTTGCGTGTGGATATTGTCTAGATGGCAATATCTCAGATTTAAACTCACGCTTTATATGTTGTAATAATAAAGTTGTAGTTATTTCGCACCATGTATTTGGCGACTCGAGAATGGGTTGGATGGAATGGACCTATTTTGGGGCGCCACATGATTGGTATCGAGCTTAGGATATGATCTCCATGAGATCTGGGAATAGAACTAGGAGGGAGAGACGAGTAAATCCTTCGCTAGTGTGTCCTACCTAAGCTTATTTGTTAGTTGGTCAAGATATAGGGATATTATGTGATATATTGATTTCCTTAATTAACCCTTGTTTTATGACAAGATTTGAGAATGTCGAATAAGAATATTAACAAGGAGTAAATGAGACCGTGGAGATGCCTCAGATTTACCAACGAGGAGAACGTGCAACAGTCGACAATGTACCTCCATGAACAACACCACCGAATGATGATGAACGAGGGGATGTTTAGAAGCTTTTTGCGCTCATGCAAAATCGCATTTAGGAGACTCGTGTTCAAAATATAGGAGAAAATGATAGCAATTCACGGTGGTCACAACCAAGCAGCTCAAAGAGTTGGGACCACCAAAATTCGGGAAAGCCGGATTCGATTAAAGCGAGACGTGGGTCAAACAAATTACCAAGATATTCGATGTCTTGGGATGCACCGAGAACAGAAAGTTCCATTCGCCACCTTTATGTTCCATGGCGAAGCGATTCTCAGTGGGAATCAGTGAAGCGCACCCATCCAAATTGCACTCAAAGATGTCATGGGAGACATTTCAGAAATAGTTCAATGACAAGTACTTCCCGAAAAGTATTCGTCATATGAAGGAAGTGGAGTTTATTAGACCGAGCAGTAATAACATGACGGTGTCCCAAAGACGAGGCGAAAGTTCATGGAGTTATCCAGTTTCAGCACCTCATTTGGTGAAGAATGAGGAACGATGACGCGAATGTTTCGAGAGGTTTGAAACCCGACATACGCCAAGATCTCATTTCTCATAAATTTTCTCTATTCGGATGTTGTCAACAGGCTCGGTTGTTAGAGCGAGATAACAAAAATACGCTCAACCGAGGGTCCATAACCAGTGATTATATCAAGATAGCGATCATCGAATAATGATAACCAAATGGAGAAAGAAGAATACTTGACAAAGGCGGTAGAACCACTCGTGGTAAATCGTGGCCATGAAAATAGAAGAAGCGAAGCCGGGAGGAGATTTTAAAAAGAGGAGATTTAACAACGACCATGTGAAGACGACAGCGATCTGCAAGAAGAATTGGTTCCAAGGGAGGAGAAAGACCACCGGTCGATGTTACAAAATGCGGAAAGAGGGATATATCACCCAAACCGCCCACAACAGCTTTAAGGTATGCTATAATTGTGGAAAAAAAGAAGGACATATCGCCGAGATTGTATGATATCAAACCCAGTCCAATGGAATGGTGACTCAAAAGGATGTCCCGTAAAAGTTAAAGTCAACGGTTCTTGGAAGAGCGTTTGTCGTGGACCGTCAAAAAATGCAAGGAACCCGAACGAAATTAGCACGGTTAGTTAATTATAAATTCTTGCGAAGTTTATACCTTACTAGATACCGGTTCTACCCATTCTTTATCTCTTTGCTTGCTTCAACGCTTGAACTTGACTACGGAGAAATTAGACTTTGAACTATTTATGGAGACTCAGATTTAGAGAAACTTTCATTACATCCATTGTTTAGAAATCTTGTTTGATCTAAGTTGGCACCATCACATTACCCGTTGACCTTATTTATTTAAAGATACTTGCTTTTGATGTGATTTTAGGATTGATTGGTTAACTACTCATCATGCCAAATTGATTGCTTTTGTAAGGTTGTTAGTTTTCATATTCCTAAGCAACCCGTTATTCAATTCAAGCAATCAAACCATTGTAGTCAAACATTTTCATATCAAGCCATGAAGTCATTCGCTTATTACGGATGTCAAGTTTTCTTAGTCCATGTTATGGATTTGAATAAAGACACGCCGATTTGAATAATATTCTGTTGTTATTGATTTTTCCCGATGTATTTCTGAAGAATTTCTTGGCTTACTCCCAAAGATCGATATTAAATTTTGTATCGACTTTGAACCCCAGACAAAACTCATTTCTAAAATCTCATATCGAATGGCTCCTATTGAACTTCGTGAGTTAAAATTCAACTATAGAATTTGGTACCGAGCCTTTATCCGGTGACTTCCTTTGTGGAATGCACCAAAGCCGACTCTCGTAGGGGACACCATATTCGCATGCGATAGTAAATTGATAGGTGTCATTGTAACGTATATCCAAGGTTGGGATATGAGTCACAGCTTGAGAACAACCTAAGTCAGAATCGAAATACGTAGCTTTCAGCTTTAGTTGGTTATTATCGAAGATTCGTTGAAGGATATTCTCGAATCGCTATTCCATTAACGCAGCTGACTCGTAGAGATACAAAATTCGAATGGAGCAAGGAATGTGGGAAGAGCTTCGAAGAACTCAAGAGGAGACTCATTTCAGCACATGTTCTGACCATGCCATCCTGGAAAAGCGAACGTGGTAGCTGACGTGTTGAGTAGAAGATCGTATACAAGTACGAGTACGATATTGTCAAAGACTCATTTCGAATAATTTACAAATAATAGAGATGGAGATGAAAACTCTAGTTACCCACGTGATGATATACGAGTATAATCGACTTTAATCGATAAAGTTAAAGCTGTTCAAGCTACACACCGGAGCTGATGAATTTGAAGAAGGAGGTGCAAGAAGTTGTTATTTCAAAAGCGAGAGAATCGGTGAGGTGAGGAAAGCTCAAACCTTCGATTTATTAATCCATTTAAAATTCTCGATCGAATAGGAACTGTGGCCTATAGACTCGTTTTACCGCCAAGTATGACGCATGTTCATAACGTTTTTCACGTATCGATGTTACGTAAATATGTGGACGATTCAAACCATGTCATTGAAGTTAGAATCGACGAGATAGCCAAGACTTAACGTACGAGGAGGTACCACAAGATCTTGGATAGAAAAGAACATGTCCTATGTCTGAGGTTATACCACAAGTTAAAGTTTTGTGGAGAAACCATGCTATTGAGGAAATGACCGGGAGTTGGAAACAAAAATGAAAGCGAGGTATTTTCATCTTTTCAAACACACAGTGTATCGTGACGCCAATTTCGAGGACGAAATTTCATAAGGAGGGAGGTCAGAGACCCCAAATTATTAATAAATGAAATTTATTTTCCTCTATTTATTATTTTGAAATAGTAAGGGTGGATTTGATTAATGTGAATAGTTATGGGTAAAATACGCAAAATATTTTGAATAAGCAAGTGGTTATAAAATATTCATTTGGTCGTGGAATATTAATATTCATCGTTTGGGAATATTCGTATTACGACGCCACAGCGATCTTTGTGGGTCCCATAACGGAAAGCGATTGGATGAAGAAAACGACAAATATAAGTTGTTTATAAATAACGGCAGTAGTTATTACTGAAGTTAACACTGTTGGAATACCCTTGGTTAAAACACACTAATACGCGTTGTTGAACAAGAAGACACTGTGATTGCACCAATTATTGATTCTTACGTAAGAAGGCACTACTCAATAATTGTTATAGTAATTACTTATTCAAAGATTTTATTTTATTGATTTAATAATTGTTGCGTTGATATTTTATATTTACATTGTTTCAATAATTGTCATTACACAAGATTTTTTATTATCGGCAATAATTCATATTATCTCGAATAATATTATTAGATAACATTATTGGCAATGTCTAGAAAGTTCTGCCTAAGGAGAGGTTTGGTCACCTAATTGCATGCCAAAGAAGGAGAAATTCTTATTGGAAAGCCCTCTTTCCTGGGAACCTGCCGGTTGTCAATAATGTGATTCTGTAATATTATTTGTGAATAATTAATTATTGATTTATATGATGAGGAAAATATTGATTTTATGTGGATATAGATGGAGAAAATTTTTAAAATGACAATTGTTGAAAATTAATATTTTATCTTTTTCGATATAAATAATTCATTTAAATATATTATTTTAATAATATATTAATGGTGATATTTTTACAACGAATGTGGGATATATGAGTATACGAGGAGGAAGAGTATTTTTGTTGCAATATATGTTTATAACATGTTAAACATGTCGGTGGACCCCATTTCTTGACTGAAATTTGATTATAGCCTGTAAAATTGTTCGTATGTGGATTTTGCTCAATTTTTGTTTGGAATTTGGAAAAACTTTCTTCTGTAAAGTTGTAGAGAATTGAATTTCCTATAAAAAGTCACGAGATTCAAATTTTTTGATAAAAGAGCTATTTATTGTGAATTATTGAAGTTCCGAAGTTCCGAAATAATTGATTTTTGGAAGTTTAAAATATTTTTAATTACAAAAACGTTTTTTCCATTTTTGAAACTCATTTAACATGTGTTAGGGTGGCTGAGTTCAGATTCTTGGATGCGTAGGAAGTTGTAGAAAAAATTATAATATTAATTTATTAAATTTTCTACTTTGGTGTTCTAAGCATTTTCCTATAAATAGGGTGCTTAGGTTAGAATTGAAAATCACACCAGAAACTGAAGTTTTCTCTCTATATATTATCGAGCGTATTCTTGTGAGTATTTTGAGTATACTTTGAGTATTGCTATACTCTGTGCAAGTACAAGTCATAGTCTATATCCTGTTTTTCAACTAGAAGTCTCTGCTTTTCGAGGTAAGGGATGTTATTTTCTTCTCAAATGATATTATTTCTTCAATATCATTATCTTTGAAATATTGGTTGGAACTTTTATCAAATTTGGAACTTTTTCATGTCGGGGTTACTATTCATGAGTTACTATTCACGAAGTTACTATTCATGAGTTACTATTCACGTTACTATTCATTTATAATGAAGCGTGAAGATGTTTTTTTGTGGAATTTCTATCTTTTGGTGTCGAGTTACTATTCACGATACTCTGAACTATTCACGTGATACGAGACTATTCACGAATACTTGCACTATTCACCTTAAAAATGAAAATTTTTCTTTCGTCTAAAATATCTATTCGGATACTAGCTTTGATTGTATCCATGTTTTGATCATTCTTGAATTTTACACCACAACGAATTATTTTTGAGGTATTTTTGGACGTGGATAAAACAAAGTACTAATCCTTAATCCTTAATCCTTGTCATTTTGTTTCACCGGATTCGCTTTCTTAAAAAAATATTTTTCATCATCCTCATTCTTAAATGATGATATTATTGAATATCTTTGGCTCGTAGTACAAAGATGAATGATTTCTGAAGAATATCTTTGGTAGTAGTAGTAAAGATGAACAGTGTTGAGATGAACATGATCGATCGATGAATATCTTTGGCCTTTAGTGCAAAGATGAACAGTGTTGAGATGAAATACGACTGATCGATGAATATCTTTGGCTCAGTAGTGCAAAGATGAATATTTGATTTGAGATGAATATTGATTGATGTTACAGGGATAAAATATCGACGATGAACTTTTAAATTAATATATAGAAGATAGTAGTTTGCATTCTCTACTTAACTCTTCTAATGAATTATTATTTCATCATGAATATTGATTTAAAATTTGTTGTCTATCAGTATTCTATTAGATTTTTCCCGTTGAAGACTAACGATAATTTTTTGTATATTATCTTAGTCATAATATTCTTTTTCGGGCTAGTTGAGCTCACCCTTTTCCTTGTTGTTCCATTTTTCTTCTCGTGAGGCGAGAATGTAGCGAGTACTAGTCGGGTATGGAATGAAGGTTCTAGAGAGAGTTGTTTAGTAGTCCTCACCATTTTTGTAAAATAATGTATCAATAATTATGATGGGGATTTATTTGTGTGTGGATATTGTCTAGATGGCAATATTCGTATTTAAATTCACAGCTTTATATGTTGTAATAATAAAGTTGTAGTTATTTCGCATACCATGTATTTGGCGACTCGTAATGGGTTGGATGGAATGGACCTATTTTGGGGGCGTCACAATTATTTTCCATCGTCAGGTTTTTTTTGACGTTTCGTTGGAGTTACTGCCAATGGTTTGTATTGTTAGGGCTGCCTGACCTTTGTTGAGATGTCTTTTAACGGTTAACATTATCGGACCATCTCCGATGCTTCGCTGGAGTTACTTCCAACGACTGATAATATCGAGTGCGCATGATCTTCATTTGAAATGTCCTTCAACGACTAACATCATCTAACACCTCCGATGCTTCACCGAGTTCTTCGCTAACGATCGATAATATCGTGGTCGCTGATCTTCGCTGAAATATCCTTCAACGGATAATATCATCGGACCACCTCCGATGCTTCGCTGGAGTTACTACCAATGGCTGATAATATCAGGGCTGCCTAATCTTTGCTGAAATGTCCTTCAACGGATAACATCATCGGACCACCTCCGATGCTTCACTGGAGTTACTGCCAACGGCTGATAATATCAGGGTTCCCTGATCTTCGCTAAAATGTCCTTCAACGGCTAACATAATCGGACCACCTCCGATGCTTCGTTGGAGTTACTACCAACGACTGATAATATCAAGGCTGTCTGATCTTCGCTGAAATGTCCTTTAGTGGCTAAGGATATATGAAATCTTTGCTGGGGATGAATTTCTGACGAGATGTATGGTTTTGATTGTAATTACAATCCCAATGATGGCATCGGACCTTCGTGAGGTATTGCCAAAGGTAGCTTTCAATAACTTTGATCATCGACTTTGTAAACCCTGTGTTTCGGTGAATACGAATGATTGATATGTAGACCCGCAGTTTGGTCTCTGAAAATCAGGATTTCAGACTTTTTCGCTTAATCGTGTAGCGCCTTTTTTCCTTATTTGACTTTTCAGCTTGTGGGATCTCCTTTGCAACTCATATTCGATCGAGCCGGAGGGAGTGGGGACCACTCAGGGTAGCCGTAAGTGGACCCGTGGTTGCCACGAGTACACCCTTCGACCACCCGTGGGTGTATATCTCACTTCCTTTCCCTTTCACAAGTTATTTTCAACTTGAAGCTGCTGTTGATCGATTTCACAATCAATATATGCGTGCAAGTATACACGGTCAACACGTTATAAAGTGAAAGTAGAGTATCGTACCCATGAGGAATTATTTAATAAAAATCACCAAGTACTAGTTCTTAACCAAACTAATTTTATTTACAAAATCGATTTAATGTTGTGAATTAAAATATATAATTAAACTACTACTACTACCACTAGTTGAAAATTTGGTTATGGAGATTTAAGATCACAACTTCTGTGACGCCCCCAAAATAGGTATACATCACTTATTCTGAGTGCCAAATACATGGTACAGAATACAAATACAAACTTAATTATACAACTCTCGTTTAATATACGACAATACATAAACTGAGAGTTTTAATAGGAATATTGTCATCTAGACAATATCCACACTCAAAGGAGTCCTCATTACATTTATTATCACACTATTTAACAGAATAGTGAGGACTACTAATGCTATCTTCTGGACCGTCACTCATTTCCCACTGGGTCCGGTATAATCTCATTTCAAGAGAAGAAAACGGTGAAAGAAAGGGTGAGCTCAACTAGCCTAGTAAAAAATATTATGACTAATGTGACACCCCCAAATCCGGTACTTCCATTTCCATAGGATTTGGTGTTCATTGTACAGGCATCATCTATCTATCTACCCATAAATAAATGCAAACCATGCAATAGAAAGAAATAATAATAAAATCTCTCCCCTTATGGGGTTACATCAACTGAATAATAAATAAATCCCAGGTTACTCTAACCTTAAATCATCTGTGCGGAAAACATAAATAAATAAGTCTTAAGTAACATCAAGTCTAACTATCATTACATAATCACATAAATAATCAGTCTTCATTACTTGCTAAGCTTGCCCTTGCCCTTACTAGTGGAAGGTTCGTCTGCTCTTTCGTTCTTAACTATAATGTTATTATTACGCAAGAGTGAGCACGATTGCCCACAAGTATAACAATATAACAATGAATAATAACATGCGAGAGAAATAATAACTTCTGATATAAAGCTCAACTTTTGAATCAAGAATGAATAACAAGAATCAAAAGAAATTCTGAGGGTCATAAGACCTTGAACTATGTCTTAGGTTGTCAAGTACTTGAAACCTTTAACAGTCATAAGACTATGGACTCTTCTTCTCGTACTTAGGGGGATCAACCCTTAGTACTATACTGTGCACAATATCTTAACGCTAAAGCGTAAATAATCCCCTATACAGGGTTGTTCATCTCAGTTTTGACATTCGAGTCCGCACCAAATGAAGTTTGGTTTGGATAATTCATCAAGGGATTCTGAAATTTAGAACGCTCATCAACTATGGACTAGTTGAATCAATAAGGGTTCGCTAGTCTAACAAGGTTTAACAGTAAACGAATATTTAACTTGAATAACATCTCAAAAGGTATACAATAGAAAAATTATTGTATAACAACATCATGCTTGAAGATTAATAAACTTTAGTATACAAGACAGACTTGATCAATAATAATGAGAACTTGCTCAATATCGAAAGATGAATTAATCAACTTATATAACAATAACAAGTAGGGTTAAGAAACTTGCTCAACAAAAGTTTAGGGTAAGAAACTTGCTCAACGTAAATGTAGAGTTAGAAAACTTGCTCAATGTAACAAGATAAGGTTTAGAAACTTGCCTCGTGCGTAGATTACACTTAAACAAACTCGTTCTTTGAATTAAATCCCACATACCAATTATGTTCACATTACCAGTCAATAATAATGTACTAACATCATAACTTTACTCTTTGTTTAACTCGAATTCATGACTATACTTAGTCAATTATTACACTTAGTGTAAAATTAAGACTTCACAAAAAATAAACTAATTATGCATTCGATCATTTAATCCACACGTAATTGTTTTATAGACATGTTAAGAATTTATTTTAACATCTCATTATAGGTCTAACAAGTCTTTATAATCATTAGACTAAGTTACTAACTCATTTCTATACTTTAACACTTTTAAAAACTCAATTAATTATTCTCTGAAGTGGTATTGCTATTTCACTTTTGTCTTCGAGTATTGGTGCCATGGCCACGAGGCGTTCCGGTTTAAGACATGGTATTTTGGGCTGAGAGAGTTTCAGATTACGAGTTGAAATATGCAAGAAACTCCAAATTTTGATTCTCAGTTCGCGAAGAACACAGAGTTCAGCGAATTCAACACTTCTTAAACACTAATTTCACCAATTTACACATACCCATATGTTATAATTCGTACATAATCAATACTTAACATCTATGGAGTGATTTTCACCCATTAAACACATAATCACATAGTTAAATTACGCAAAATTATACTGTTCTTGATGTTCTCGAAGTTTTGAACATAAATTCTAAAATTCAATGCCACGGATTTGATATACAACCAAATTCAACCATTCAAATTTTCATTTTGTTCGTTTTAACATGCATAATCATATAAGTGTGTGAATTTTGCAAAATAATTTATGTTTGACACATAAAAATCACGTATAAGGCCATATGGCCATATCACGTACTCTGAAATTTTTTGAAATAACAAGCCATAATTATACGTTGTAATCTTATGAAATTAATGATCTGGAAACACAAAATATATATATAAAATATGCCATACAACTCAAATTATTACATATATTCTCATAACAACTTTCCCAATTTGCAGAGAATTACAGAATAAATGAAAGCCATATTCAAGAAAGCTTTAAAAGACGTAAAATAAGAATTTGGGTTGAAGAGAATTACCCAAGCGTAATTGAACAAGGATTACAATTCTCTCTACTGCAAACACCGAGTCACAAACTCTCTCAAGTTTCTCAAACTCTCGTTGTATCTCTCTCAGTGTTATGCTAGACTTAGAAAATGAAAAGAAAATAGAAGAAGACGTAAGAAATAAATAGAAACTGACGCGTTGATGGTCAGTTACCCAATCATGGGTAACTGCCTCAACTTCCCATAGTGTCATAATTGGCTAGCAGGGAAATAATTCAAAAACCATTTAATTTAATAAATCATTATCATATAGTTTAAATAATGTCACATCCATATAAAATAAATCTAATATCTTATTTAATTTACTTTAAATAAAATATAATAATTTCTCATTAATTCACATAGTCACATAATTCAAATTCTCTTTGATTAATAATGTCAAATTATTAAATCTCTAATTAATAATTAAATTAATTAAAATAACATAGGCTTATTAAATATTTCTTTTAATCCGATAAGCTCACATAATCACATACTTCGAATAAAATTCTCCACATTAATTTAATAAATGTAACATATATAATTAAATTAATCTACCACAATTTCATCAATTAATTATTTAATCTAATAATTTATTCATCGAAAAATATTTATTCAATCCAATAAATATTAAAATTAAATTACAAAATTACGGTTGTCACAACTAAGATAATGCAGAATAAATTATCAATAGTCTTCAACAATGTTAAACTGATAAAATATAATAGACATCAAGTTTAACTGCAGCGGAATAAGCAATCTATTAGAAGAGTCAAGTAGAGAATAAAACTCACTATCTTCTATGATTTAAAAATGTTTTCATCAACTTTTATCGTTGAGACTCAGCTTAATAAATAAACCACATCTTCTAATCATCCATGTACTACGAGCCAAGGATATTCATTAAATCATCAACGGTCATGACTATACCGAATAATCCCTGGTCATAATCATACCAAAAACATCCCATCAATGCATTACGAATACCGAGAACTTTTACCACATCATTTATAACATTACGGTGTCATAATTAAAACCGAATGATCCTGATTCATAATCATACTAAGTCCATCTATGCACGTAAGCCAAAGATGACTTTCATTACAATATAAGCATGAGGATGATGACAATGACATAACAATTCAATAAAACAAGTTCAAGAATTAATTTATCCAAGAACTAATGACGTCCAAATTGTCAACATGATACTTCTTTGTAAAGTAAAATTTAAGAATGCTCGGAAGAATATTTCCATGAAAAGATCTTTGGATGAAGCGCAAATATCAAGGATATTCCACTAATTTCATGGAGTATAGAAGTCAAAACTTTAACCAACCTGAGTATAATAAAGAATATATAAAAGCGCAAATGGATTTTCACCATACATGCGATAATCCACGATATCTGATCATTTCCACAATTTAATAAGGAATGAATACAAAGGATCATTCACCATGCATGTGGTAATCCACATAGACAGGTTATTCCAACAGAATAATAACGAATGGAATAATAGAAGGATTCACCATGCATGTGATAGAGACCGCACAGACATGTTATTCCCAACAGAATAATAAATAATGGACCCAGGTCCGGCGCAAACAGGATATTTCGACAGAATAATAAATAATGGAACCAGGTCCGGCGTAAACGCACAAATAGGATATTCCGACAGAATAATAAATGCGGAATAATTAATAATGGAACCAGGTTCGGCGTAAATGTACATACAGAATATTCCGACAGAATAATAAATGCGGAATAATAAATAATGGAACGAGGTCCCAAGATAAAACGCACGCATGGATATTAAACGAATAATAAAGAATGGAATAACAACATAATTTCACCATGTATGCGGTACTTGCATAAACATGTTATTCAACGTAATAATAAAGAAAGAAACCGTGTCGGTAAATTGCACCCCAGCGGGATATTCAACGTAATGATAAAGAATGTAATAATAGGCGAATTTCACCATGTATGCGGTACTTCGCATAAACAGGTTATTCCAACATAATAATAAAGAATGGAATAACAGAAGAAGATCAGCATGTATAGGGGAGTCCACTTATACAGGTTATTCCAACAGAGTAATAAAGAATGGAATAACATAAGTTCTCTTCATGAATACGAAAGAATAACACCCCTTACCTTAGAAGAAACTGGATATTGGAATAGAAAGGTAGCTGACTTCTCTTCTTCTTTCTCTCTATAATTTCTCTCTCAAGAGTTTCAAAGAATTCGTAAAATAATAAAGGAATGAGCTTCTATTTATAGGAGAATGGACCTAATAGTAACTAATTCATGAAACGGTCCAGATTGATTTACTTTTAAACTGACGGTCCATATTAAACTTTAAACCAACGGTCCATACTGATTCACTATTAAACTTTAAACCAACGGTCCATACTAATTCACTATTAAACTTTAAACCAACGATCCATATTGATTTACTATTATAATTTCAACCAACGGTCTGAAAAATTAGCACATCTCCTCATGGAATAATATTGTACTCAAAAATAATTTGGACCGAAAAGAAATATATTTTGTTCAGGTGAATAGTAACTCGTGAATAGTAACTCATGAATAGTAACTCATGAATAGTAACTCGTAAATAGTAACTCATGAATAGTAACTCGTGAATAGTAACTCATGAATAGTACTCCGACACAAAAAAGTGCCTTGAATACCCGATTGAACAATATAACCTCCAGACATCAATTATTATCGAAATAAATGTCGATTTCTACTAACACAATTAATCCCAACACAATGGAACTATCAAATTCATCTTTAATCAACACGAACTCATCATTAATATTATAACTCACAATATTTAACAACCAGGTTGTTCCCAGGAAAGAGGGGGATTTCCAATAAGGATTTCTCCCTATTGGCGCACAATTAGGTGACCAAACCTCTCCTCGATGAACTTCTGACATTGTAAATATTGCAATTTAATAATATGAATAACTTTGTCGCCTCAATTATTGATTTAATAATATAACATATTGTGCGAGATGATCTTTGACAATAATCGAATCAATAATATGAGAGATATGATCTTGACAATTGTTGTAAATAATAATTGAGTATAATTGAGTGACTTATCACGTAAGCATCAATAACCAATACCGTGTGCTATTAGGCAACCACACGTATTACTTTACTTTTACTACCAGGTAGTTCAACAATTTTAACGGTAACACTTCTGCCATTATTTTTATAAAAAGATAATTCTGTCATTTTCTTACTACGACAATACTTCCGTTGTGGGGTCCACCAATGATTGTGCCGTCGTACGAATATTCCCTGTTAAAACAAATATTCCCAAACCAATCGAATATTATATAACAACTTGCATACTTTGCAAAATTTATAAATACTACCCACAACTATAACATCATATCAAATCCACACCATAATATTCAAAAAAATATTTCGAGAAATTTAAATCTTTATTCATAAAAGTTGGGGTCTTACAACGTCACTTAATGTTTCACTTATATTAAAATACTTCTTATTAATTATGCTCACTATTCTAGATTGTTAATCAGGAACTTATTAGTATTTATAATCACCTTCTGATGCATCACAAACATATTAATCCAAATCCACTGTTGATAGAATTGAATCAAACACCCTAATTAACTAATTCAATATATTCCTATGTGAATTACAATTAAAAAGGATTTAAAGCACAGGTTCCCTATCAGATTACACGCGGCGTAAAGGCATATCCCTATCCTAAACACAAATCATGAATTCTATCATCATGTAGAAAACATAATCACATGCTATCATGATCAGATCTAAATCTATATTTCATCTCCCGAATTCATATAGATTATCATGGTAATTGTTAGCTAGACAATTAAACAATTATGCACAAATCATAGTAGAAAATCCCTAGAATATATCACAATAATTAATAAAGAAGCCTACTAAAATAAGTTATGCATTAAGATCCGTTGCAATCTTAAACAAGAAATTTAGTTCATTGTTATTGAATTAAAATCTAGAATCCACAACTGAATATACATTAAAAGAAAAGAATAGAAGTAGAGTAGAGAATAAAATCTATTGTCTGTAAATCTGAAGCTCCCCTCTTGCTCCTACTCTTGATCTTCAATTATCTCCAAGTTGCTTCAATCTCCAACAATCCAATATAGACTAGGGTTTATGTTGTAATGTAATGGAGTGTTTTATCTAATGTAATCTATCTAAAATCTCTCTTATTTGATGCCTCCCATCATGTATTTATAGGTTACAAGTCCAATTTCTAGCTTAGGAGCAAACCCAATCCAATTTGGAGTCAAAAAATTGTCAAAACTCGCCCCAAAACGCGTCCCAAATTGACCAGTTCCCGAGCCCAAATACGCTCACTTGCAACCGAACACTACCCCTAGCGCCCCAACGTTGAAATAGGCTAGGAATGGGTGCCCTGCGCCATTGGCCTCTTTTCCAAAAATTTTCTCTCTCGGCGTCTTTTTGGGAAAATGGCCATAACTTCTTTGTCCAAACTCCGATTTCGATGATTCAATATGTTCAAAAAGAGGAGACGAGATCTACAACTTTAATTCTTTGAGTTTTTCGAAATAAAGGATGGAGAAATGGTGAAATGGGATTTGAAGTGGCTACTATGTAAATGGCAAGCTGAAAATGCGAATCTAGCAACCCCAAACGTCGATCCAAGTAACTTTTGTCCCAATTCCTATAAAACAACATAAAACATGCATGAATAGACATAAATACTTAAAAACTTCCAAAATATTAAGCTCAAATGCACTCAATTAATGGGTATAAAACCCACTCATCAAATACCCCCAAACTTAAACCTTTGCTTGTCCTCAAGCAAAAACACAAAAAGAACTAAAAATAAACAAACTAACTCAACTACATGAATACATATGCATGATCTACTTCTTTATATACCTACGAAGCCCGAATATATCTCATATGATATATATGCAACACGCCTCAAAGATACCAATAATACTCAAATAATATATACAATCAAGTTAAAGTCCATAACTCTAACCAATTAGTCAATCCAAACCTGTTATCACCCATGTTGTGCGTGTGTGCTTGTTAACCATTCTAACCAACCACAGTTCAAGATAATCACATAACAAACTTCTTAGAAGGAAAATTTTAGTTCTAATTCAATTACTTTTGTGAACATGACAACTCCGATTAAAACTAAGTAAATACCAATTCTAAGGGTAAATACATGATTTATTTCTACTTTTATTCAATCACGAGGGCATTTTTGCTCTTTCTCGTGTTTTATTCATTTTTATTTTTCTCATGGCTGTGCAATGTCTTATTCCCTTAGGCTTTTCAATGCTACCTTAACGAGGTTTCGACCAACGACTCCCAAGCCATTAAGACCTTAGGGCGCTAGGTGTAAAGACAATCCCCTCGGGCTTACTTACTCAAGTAACAAAGGCCACAAAACTAGACAAGCAAGCTATGGTGTTTATTCATTTTTTTTTCTTTTTTTGAATTTTCTATTTTTTTTCTTTTCATCATTTCTTTTTTATATATATACCCCATAGATTCCCCCAAACTCAAGCTATTATGTCATTCCAACCTTTACTACCAGTTCACTAATTTCCTTAAATTTTAACCAAGATTTTCCCTCAGAAACAAATTATGAAACCCTTGAACTAAGTAGATTAAAACAGTTAAACTTTTAGCGCTAATCGGTTACATAAGTTTCGAATGTGCTCTTATTTTTCTTCTTGTATAAAATTAGAACTCATCATCAATTATCAACACTGTTCAAGATAACATGCAAAACCAATCACATCATAGGCTGAGCTAAGACCACACCAACCGATCGCATAGATTCATGCAAAAAAAATGCAATTATACTACATAAACACATACTAATGTAACACATATATGAATATGCAATTAACTACCATATATTATATGCACACTAAATGCAAAAACACAATGCTAACATGTAAAAATAACGAATTACAATGCAAATAACTAACTATATGCAATACGTCACTAAAATGCCCCCAAACTTAAACTAGACATTGTCCTCAATGGCTGAAATAGAAAAAAGTAAAGTAGAGGACTTCCCTGAAAATATAGCATTCTTCCTCCTTGTCCGCTAAGTTTGGAGAATAGGCTAAGCACATGGAACAAATTGGGCCCCACACTTAAATTTGACTTGAATAACTCAGAAACCCACAATAGAAGCAATTTTATTAAATCCTAAATAAATACAAATTCAAAGCTATTAATATAAAACTTAATAAAAACTAAAAATAAAAATTAAACTTGGGTTGCCTCCCAATAAGCGCTTATTTTATAGTCTCAGCCTGACTTCTTTAATTCTCTATCCAATTTCCCTACAAAAATTGAGGAACCCTCCATCCATCAGCTACAATGTCTCTTTTGGGAGGTTCCTATTTGTAATGGCCATTAAATTTAAGTCACCTAGCAAGATCTTTTTAGATAGGATCCCCATTAAGTACGGCAAAACCACTAGGTGCTTTCCCCATTGTGTCTGTGATCAAATTATGGCATGGATGCTTGTCAAACACAACAGGTTCCTCTTCTATGATCCCTTTCTCATCCCACCATGGATCTAAAGTTTTGCTAGCTCTCATGTCATAAAGAGCTTTGCCGACGACATAACTGCCAATTGGGCATGGTTTTACAAAATTGCTCGGATTCTTAAACTTTGGTGGAGAAGGTACATGGGTCACTATCAAAATCGGCTCATCTTCGTTGGAACTCAAAGTTAGATCTTCCCCGACTTCCTTTTCTTGGTCCCCAAGTGTCTCCTCTCTTTCAACATCTATATCATTTGGCACATCCGGTTGTAAATTTGGTTCGGGCACCATCGGGTCTAGTAAACCATATCATAGGGTCAAGTGTATTGAGGACAAATGTTCGAGGCATTAAGTAGTTGTTCCATCTAGTTCACAAATTTTTTACTCGATATCTCTTGATTAATCCTCCTTTCCTCACTTGAAGCTATGAACTTGGACAAAATTTCCTCCAAATTTAATTATTCTTCCTATTGCAGTGGAGGTGGACATGAGAACTCGGGTGGGTATGTTGAACTTGGAGCTTAAATTGACCTTGATGAGTATGGCTCCATGAAAAATCTGGGTGATACCCCCAATCCTGCTGATAGTTGTTGGGATAGACATAATTGTTAGGGTAATCACCGCCATATTGTACCGGCTCAAAACTGATGGCACATTGATGACTTAGATGATTTCCAACACAATAATCACAAGTAATCACCACACTTTGACTACTTTGTGTTGCAAAAGCATCTAATCTCCTCGAAAGTGTCTCAATCTGTGCTGATAATGCAGAAAGTGTCCCAAGTCCATCAATCTCCGCTTCCCTTGGCTGAGTCATTCTTGTCTACGGCCATTGATAATTAAATTCCGCGATGGTACCTGGAAAGGAAGAAAAAAATAGAGAGAGAATTAAAGAGAATAATAAAAAAACGTTTAAATTAAAAATAATTTGATTAAAAATTAATATTGGCAAATATTATTAAACTAATTCCCCGGAAACGGTGCCAAAAACTTGTTGATCGATTTCACAATCAATATATGCGTGCAAGTATACACGGTCAACAAGTAATAAAGTGAAAGTAGAGTATCGTTCCCATGAGAAATTATTTAATAAAAATCACCAAGTACTAGTGTGGCACCCCCAAAACAGGTATACATCACCCATTTTGAGTCGCCAGATACCACACTACATAACTCAACTACAAACTTCTTTTATACAACTGTCGGGTAATATACGACAAAACATAGCTGAGAGTTTAAACAAGAATATTGTCTTCTAGACAATATCCACACTCAATGGAGTCCTCATTATAATTATTATCACACTATTTTATAAAAATAGTGAGGACTACTAAAGCCACTTATCCTGGACCATCACCCCGTTCCTCAACTCGTCCCAGCTATATTCTCATTTCTTGAACAGAACAGTGAAACAAAAGGGTGAGCTCAACTAGCCCAGTAAGAAATATTATGACTAAGATAATGCAGAATAAATTTATCATTAGCCTTCAACAGTGTTAAACTGATAAAATACAATAAACATTAAGTTTAACTGCAGCGGAATAAGCAATCCATTAAAAGAGTCAAGTAGAACACAATGTCTACTATCTCCTCTAGATTAAAAGTCAATCATTAATGTTTCATTCCTGTAATATTCAACAACAGTTCTTTGTTATACCCAAGACAAAAAGAACTATCATTACCTGTCTTCACCTAAACCACCAAAGATTATAGTTAAATCCACAATTCATATTTATAATCATGTAAATCAATAGTTTCTTCTTGGCACAAAGGCTTAATAGAACGTTTACTCAATATCCTTACCCCAAATGCTAAAGATATTCAAATGTAATAACAATGATCATACCAATCAGTTGTCTATCTTTGCACTACGGGCCAAAGATATTCAACTATAAAACCAATGGTCATGATCATACCAATCAATTATCTGTCAGTGCACTACGACCAAAGACATTCAACTGTTAACTAATGGTCATGATCCTGCCAATCACATAATCAAATTATCAATGCACTACGGGCTAAGGATATTCGTTATTATCACCAATGGTTATGATCATGTCATACACCTGTCCATCTTTGCACGTAAGCCAAAAACCAATAATCAACAGTCCATCTTTGCACGTAAGCCAAATATATACAACTGTAAAACCAATAATCAACAGTCCATCTTTGCACGTAAGCAAAAGATATATAACTGTAAAACCAATAATCAATAGTCCATCTATGCACGTAAGCCAAAAAAGACTTTCATCATAATATAAGCATGAGGATGATGACAATGATATAAGCATTAATCAAATGAAATCAAGGATAAATATTAAAGACTTTAAATTTATCCAGAGTTTAAAAAAATATCCAAATTGTCAACATGATACTGCTTTGTAGAGTAAAATTCAAGAATAATATTCATGTACCAAAAATAATTTGGACATAAAAGAAATATATTTTTCGGGTAAATAGTACCCCGTGAATAGTACCCTGTGAATAGTACTTCGGGAATAGTACCTCATGAATAGTACCCCGACATGAAAAGTACCCCAAATACCAGAGTGAATAATATTCGAGTGAATAGTAATTTGGGTGAATAGTAACTCGTGAATAGTACTCCGATACAAAAAGTGCCTCGAATACCCGAGTGAATAATACTAGAGTGAATAGTAACTGGGTGAATAGTAACCCGTGAATAGTAACTCGTAAAGAAATACCAAAGAAAATGATATTCCATGACGAGTACAAAAGAAATGATGTCTCATACGAGTATAATAGATTATACAAAACTACAAATGGATTTTCACCCGCCATGCGGTAATCCACGTAGACAGATCATTTCCACAATTTAATAAGGAATGAATACAAAGGATCATTCACCATGCATGCGGTAATCCACATAGACAAAAGTTATTCCAATGTAATAATAAAGAATGGAATAATGTAAGAATTTATCATGCATGTGATAGATCGCATGCATACGAGTTATTCCCAATAGAATAATAAAGAATGGATCCGTGTTATACGTAATCACGCATGCATGTGATATTCCAAATGAGAATAATAAAGAATGGTACTAGGTCATGCGTAATCCGCATGCATGTGATATTCCAATGTAATAATAAAGAATGGAATAACATCATAATTCACCGGCATGCGATAGACCACACGAATGATTTATTCCAATGTAATAATAATGGAATAATAATGTAAGAATTTCACCATGTATGCGGTACTTCGCATAGACAGGTTATTCCAACATAATAATAAAGAATGGAATAACAACCCTTACGAGTATTGAAAGAAAATAACTCTCTTCATGAATACGAAAGAATAATACCCCTTACTATAATAATAATATCCCTTACCTCAGAAGAAGACTAGATACTGGAATAGTGAAGTATTTCTCTCTATAGCTTCTCTCTCTATAATTTCTCTATAATAATTGTTGTTGTGAGACTTAGTGAATTGGTGAGAATGAAGGAAGAATGAGCTTCTATTTATAGGAAAAGATAGTTTCAATAATTGCACATTTTGGGGCTCAAAATATTACAGTATAATACCTCCCTCTTTTTCTTCATTTTTAATTTAGTCCTGGAAGTATTATCAAGCTTGCACCACCTCCCCTAATAGTAAATTATGTGAATCAATAGTAAATCATGTGACTCAATAGTTTTAAACATGTGAAAAAATTAATTATAGTATAGTACCTTTAACTATACCTCCATTTTTAACTTAGTCATGCAAGTATTATCAAACTTGCACCAACTCCCCTAATAGTAAATCATGTGATTCAATAGTACACACATGTGAACACATAGTTATAAGCATGTGAATTAATAGCAATTAATTTCTCATTTATCTGGTTAATTACCCAATTTTTCAATATAACCTCCGGGCATCAATTATTATCGAAATAAATGTCAATTTTCACTAACACCAATAATCTCAACACAATGGAACTATCAATTTCATCTTTAATCAACATCGAACTTATTCATCATTAATACTATAACTCACAATATTTAACAACCAAAGTTGTTCCCAAGAAAGAGGGCTTTTCGATAAGGATTTCTCCTTATCATGCGCCAGCAATTAGGTGACCAAACCTCTCCTTGTGAACTTCTAGACATTGCCAATATTGTAAATAATAATATGAATAACTTTGTCATCTCAACTATTGATTTAATAATATAACATATTATACAGATGATACTGTGATAATAATTGAAACAATAATATGAGAGATATGATGCAACAATTACTGTAGCAATAATTGAGTATAACTGAGTGACTTCTTACGTAAATATCAATAATCAATACTGTATGCTACAATGCAACCACGCGTATTACTGTACTTTTACCACCAATTATTTTATGACAACTTACTTACTTTGAAATTTTTTGACATATCACCCTTAACTTTAACCTTTTATCAATTTAACCATTTACTAAAATAGAAAAATTGAATACTTTTATTTCACAAAATTCGGGATCTCACAACTAGTTCATAACCAAACTAATTTTATTTAAACAATTGATTTAATGTTGTGAATTAAAATATATAATTAAACTACTACTACCACTAGTTGAAAATCAGGTTATGGAGATTTAAGATCACAACTTCACTTATTGTTTCACTTATATTAAAATACTTCTTATTAATTATGCTCACTATTCTAGATTGTTAATCAGGAACTTATAAGTATTTATTATCACCTTCTGATGCATCACAAACATATTAATCCAAATCCACAGTTGATAGAATTGAATCAAACACCCTAATTAACTAATTCACTATATTCCTATGTGAATTACAATTAAAAAGGATTTAAAGCACATGTTCCCTATCAGATTACATGCTGCGTAAAGGCATATCCCTATCCTAAACACAAATCATGAATTCTATCATCATGCAAAAAATACAATCATATGCTATTATGATCAGATCTAAATCTATATTTCATCTCCCGAATTCATATAGATTATCATGGTAATTATTAGCTAGACAATTAAATAATTATGCACAAATCATAGTAGACAATCCCTAGAATAGATCATAATAATTAATAAAGAAGCATACTAAAATAAGTTATGCAGTAAGATCCGTTGCAATCTTAAACAAGAAATTTAGTTCATTGTTATTGAATTAAAATCTAGAATCCACAACTGAATAAACATTAAAAGACAAGAATAGAAGTAGAGTAGAGAATAAAATCTGTTGTATGTAAATCTGATGCTCCCCTCTTGCTCCTGATCTTGATCTTCAATTATCTCCAAGTTCCTTCAATCTCCAACAATCCAATATAAACTAGGGTTTATGCTGTAATCTAATGGAGTGTTTTATCTAATGTAATCTATCTAAAATCTCTCTTATTCGATGCCTCCCATCATGTATTTATAGGTTACAAGTTCAATTTCTAGCTTAGGAGCAAACCCAATCCAATTTGGAATAAAATGAACTGTCAAAATTCACCCCAAAACACGTCCCAACTTGACCAGGCTCGAGCCCAGCGCCTCAGCGCTGCTCACGGCGCTGGAACACTGCCCCCTAGTGCCCCGATGCTGGAAATAGGCTAGGAATGGGCGCACCGACGCTGAACTCTTTTCTGGAAATTTTCTGCTCTAACGCTCTTTTGGAAAATGACCATAACTTCTTCGTCCGAACTCCAATTTCCATGATTCAAGATGTTTCGGAAAGAGGAGACGTAGATCTACATTGTTTATTCATTGAGGTTTTCGAAATAAGGGCTAGAGGAATGCTAAAATTGGCTATGAAGTGGCTGCTATGTAAATGGCAAGCCGAAAATACGAATCTAGCAACCCTAAACGTCGATCCAAGTAACTTTTGTCCCAATTCCTATAAAACAACATAAAACATGCATGAATAGACACAAACACTTAAAAACTTCCAAAAGATTAAGCTCAAATGCACTCAATTAATGGGTATAAATGTGAGACCCCAGATTTTATCAATAAAGATTTAAATTTTGTCAAATAATTTTAATATTATGGTGTGAATTTGAGATAATATTATAGTTATGGGTAGTATTTATAAATTTTGCAAAGTATGCAAGTGGTTATATTATATTCGATTGGTGGGGAATATTCATTTAGCAGGAATATTCGTATGACAACTACTCAATCATTGGTGGACCCTACAATGTAATTATTGTCGGATTGAGAAAACGACAAAAAATATTTTTATCGAAATAACGACGGGAGTTTTACCGGTGATACCGCTGTTGAACTACTCAAGAGTAAAAGTACGATGAATACGTGTGGTTGCATAAGTAGCACACGGTATTGATTATCGATGCTTATGTGAGAAGTCACTCATTGATTCCATTATCACGATTAATAATATGAATTATTATAATGATAATGATGTTTTTTTTTATTCGTATTATTAACGTAATAAAATGTAAACATCTTTTATATAAAAATGTAATACTTTATTAAAGTTATTCTATAAATAGAATATATTATATTTTATTATGCATAGTGTTGCATAGTGTTTTGCATAGTATTGCATAGTGTTTGCATAGTAAAATGTTTTTATATAAATAGAATATATGATATTTTATTTAAAAGATTTTGCTTTAAATATGGATAGTCCGATTAAAGTAAATCAATCTGACCGCTTCATGGATTAATTACTATGCATTCTATTTTCCTATAAATAGAAGCTCATTCCTTCATTATTTTCTTACGAATTCATTGAAACTCTAGAGAGAGAAACTATAGAGAGAAAGAAGAAAAGTATTTTGCTACTTCACTTTTCCAATATTCAGTTCTTCTAAGGTAGGGAATATTATTTGTTGTACCCGTAAGGGGTGTTATTCTTTCTTATTCATGAAGAGAACTTCATTATTCCATTCATTATTATTCTGTTGGAATAACTCAGAAAAGTGGCATACCCTATACATAACCTCAGATACGCCAGACACCCTATACTTGGTGAAATCCTTATATTATTCCATTCTTATTTATTACATTGAATAACTCAGATACGCTGAATCCCCTATACTTGGTGATCTTCTTCGTTATTCCATTCTTTATTATTACATTAGAATATCATATACATGTGTTTTACACGACTGGTTCCGCCTTTATTATTATTCTCGTTGGAACATCCTCGTCTGTGTGTTTTACACCTGACCGGTTCTGTCTTTATCATTCATTGGAATATCCTATCATGTGTTTTTACACCGGATCCGGTTTCATCTTTATTATTCTGTTGGAACATCCTGCTTGGTGTGAATTTCACCCCGACCGTTCCGTTATTATTATTCTGTTGAATAACTCGCTCTATGCTGCAATCTGCATGCATGGTGATTTCCTTTGTTATTCCATTCTTTATTATACCCATTGGTTAAAACTTTGACTTCTATACTCCATGAAATTAGTAGAATATTCTTGATATTTGCGTTTCATCCAAAGATCTTTCATGGAAATATTCTTCCGATCATTCTTGAATTTTACTCTACAAAACAAAGATCTTGTTGACAAATTGGGCGTTAATAATTCCCGGATAAAATAATTCTTGAACTTGTTTTATTGAATTATTATGTCATTATCATCATCCTCATGTTATATTATGTTATCTTTGGCTTACGTGCATAGATGAACTTAGTTTGATTATGACCGAGGATCATTCTAGATAGTCATGGCTTGTTATAAATGATGTGACAAAAGTCCTCGAGTGGCTTCAGAATGCGTTGATGGATAGTTTTGGTATGATTATGACCAGGGGTGATTTGGTATAGTCATGACCATTGATAATTTGATGAAAACCTTGACCGTGGTACGGGGATGATTATATATTGTGGTTTATTCATTAAACCGAGTCTTAATGATAAAATTTATGAAAACCTTTTAAAACCTAAAAGATAGTAGACTTTATTTTCTACTTGACTCTTTTAATGGATTGCATATTCATGCTGCAGCTTAAACCGGTTGTCTATTGTATTTTATCGGTTTAACACTTTGTTGAAGGCTAATGATAATTTATTCGCATTATCTTAGTCATAATATTTCTTCTTGGGCTAGTTGAGCTCACCTTTTTCTTTCACCGTTTCTCTTGAAATGAAATGAACACATAGCCGGGACGAGTCGGAAACGGAGTAATGGTCCAGAGGATAACATTAGTAGTCCTCACTATTCTCGTGAAATATAGTGTGATAATAGTTGTAATGAGGACTCCTTTTGAGGTTGTATAATATCTAGTAGACAATATTTGTATTCAAACTCACGCTTTATATCGTATTGTACACCTACGCTTATATTAGTAAGTTGTATTTGAATTTATGTACCATGTAAGTGGCGACCCAAGATGGGTGACGATACCTAATTTTGGGGCGTCACGGTTGGTATCGAGCTTAGGATATGATCCCCCCTAAGATGTGAGACAAGAACTAGGAGGGAGAGACGGAATTCCTTCGCTAGTATGACCTACCTAAGTTTATTTGGTATTTAATTGGTGGAAATTGAGTATAGGGATAATATGTGATATGTTAATTAACCCTTGTTTTGTGACAGTTGTTTGTATTCAGATGTTGTGAATAGAGCTCAATTATTGGAACGCGATAATGAGTCAAAGATAAACAAAAAGGTAACGACCAACAACACGATAATAATCATATACTGTGGCAATTAGCTATCGTAACAATGATAACCATTGTGGGAGAAATTACCATGCCAAGAATGGTAACCACTTGATGGTAATCATGGCCAAGATAATAGAAGTGAAAATTTCAAGAAGAAGATCATTTAGCTCGATTTTGTCATATAGTGAAGTCAAGTCCAGCCGGATAGTGGCACCAAAGGCGGATACTGGACAAAACAAAGTCGATGGTTTTCAGAAGAGCATTTTTCGTGACTTCTCAAAAAGTGGGTAACCCGAATGAAGTTAGCACGCGTTAGTTAATTATAAATTCTTGCGAAGTCTATACCTTATTAGATACCTGGGGTTCTACCCATTCTTTTATCTCTCTTGCTTATGCTTCAACGTTTAAATTTGACTCGGAGAATTAGACTTTGATTTATCTATTGAAACTTCGTTGGGAGAAACCTTCGTTACCTCCACTGTTTATTAATCTTGTTGTTTCAAATAAACACTTTCACGTTACCTATCGATCTTATCTCGTTGAAAATACTTGCCTTTGAGGTAATTTTTGAAAACGATTGATTAACTACTCATTATTCTTTTTGTAAGGTTGTTAGCTTTCATATTCCTAACCAACCTGTTATACGAATTCAAAGTAACCAAATTCTAAAGTTAATCAACATTATATCAAGCCATAAGTAAAGAGCCCGATCCTTTCGTTGTAGACTTCCTTGTGTGGAATGCAATCCGAAGCCGACTTTACAGTAAGCGGCGTCGTGGATGAAGATGGCAAGTTGATAGGTATCATTGTGAGGTGCTATCCAGTTAAGGGATAGAAGTCACAGTTGGTATTAATGTGACGTACTATCCAAGTCTTGGATGAGAGTAAAAGTTTTGAATGATATTTCTATCATTAATAAATTTCTTGGCGTATTCTTGAAGACTTTCTAGCCTACCCTAGAACGTGAAATCGAATTTTGTATTGACCCCGATCAAAAAACCCATTTCTTAAACCTCAAATATTTCTTCAACTAAAAGGATCATTTACGAGGATTATAATGAAAGTCATAATAAAAGCATTGGACTAATGAAAATCATGGGTATATAAAGTATTAGTAAGTGTTATGATGAGTTATGTTGGTTATTATGTGAAAACATGAAAGTTTCTTAGAAATCACAAAGAGTTGAAAATCGATTTTGGTGAAAAGCGTAACATGAAATTCAATTGACCATATCTCCTATTATATTTTGAATTTTTGAGTGTGGTCAAGTCCTAGAGTTAGATCTATGAGTTACCTAACTAATCCAAGTGGAATTACTGGAAAAGGTATTGTATATTTTTGTGTGGACTGATTTTAGCAAATGAGTGCAAAGCTGCAAAAAAATCGAAAAAAGCTCTTGCCATGATTTTAGAGAGGCTGTTTCGGCCCACTTAAATTATGAGAAAAATTCTGGCCTTTTGGTACATGAAGGTATATGGTATAAAGTACCTCCTGTCCAAAAATGAGCTCATTCGACTTAAAATGAGCAAGTTATGACTATTTCAATATTTAGGTTTTTCCGATTTAAAATGCTATAGCAACCGAGTTCTATAACTCTCAGGTGACCATGAAATTTAAACCGAAGCTCACGTTAACATGTGTAAGGTCTTGCCAATATTTGGGAATTTTGGAGTTAAACATGAGGTAGCTAATTTCTTAAGGAATTAATTAGAAATTGATTTTTGAAAAATAGTAAATGAATTTTAAAATTCGAGAAAAATATATTTTCATTATGGGACTATATTATGCTAAATCCCAGAAAAGAAATATTTTTGGGACTGATTTGGTATTTTTCATGAAAATAGTTTAATTACTTAACATATGAGTTAAATATGTTATGTGAAGTAACAAAGTTGAAAATAGGATTTTATGGCTAGAGAATCCTATATAGAGTATATGCATATTTTTGAGGATTTGATAATTGGTGATGATATCTTATGAGTATGGCATTTTGAATGATTAAATGCATTATATGGTAAAAGCGTAAACAATTGAGATAAATTGTTTATAAATTTAAGAAGTGATTAAAATATTGTTATAATATTAATGATATTAGATTATGAGATTATTAAGTGATTGATAACATGGGGATATTCACGAATCGGATAAATTATATTATAAATGTTTAATATTTATCCTTTATCTCATTTGATTGATTCTTTATATCATTATCCTCACGCTTATATTATGTTGAAAGTCATCAGGCACTGTGGTGCATAGATGGACTTGGTATGATTATGACCGTGATTGTTCTATATAATCATAACCGTAATTGAAAACACGATTATCTTTGGTAGTAGTGCATAGATAATTTGTGGTCGTGATACTAATGAATACACAATTATCTTTGGTAGTAGTGCATGGATAATTTGTGGTCGGATACTAATGAATACACGATTATCTTTGGTAGTAGTGCATGGATAATTTATGGTCATGATACTAATGAATACACGATTATCTTTGGTAGTAGTGCATGGATAATTTATGGTTGTGATACTAATGAATACACGATTATCTTTGGTAGTAGTGCATGGATAATTTATGGTCGTGATACTAATGAATACACGATTATCTTTGGTAGTAGTGCATGGATAATTTGTGGTCGTGATATTAATGAATACACGATTATCTTTGGTAGTAGTGCATGGATAATTCGTGGTCCCGATACTAATGAATATCATCGGCTCAGTAGTGCGTGGATGATTCGATGATATGAATTAATTATCGAGCCGAGTCTCAAAGAATGAAATATTAATTCATGGATGTGGTAAAAGTCATCTTTGGTCAGTAGTGCATTGATAGATTTGGTATGATTATGACCGCGACGCCCCCAAATAGGTCCATTCCATCCAACCCATTCGAGTCGCCAAATACATGGTACGTAAATAACTACAACTTTATTAGTACATTTGTCGTGCAAAATACGACAACATATATATATCGTGAGTTTAAATACGAGATATTGCCATCTGAGACAATATCCACACGCAAATAAATCCCCATCATAATTATTGATACATTATTTTACAAAATGGTGAGGACTACTAAACAACTCTCTAGAACCTTCATTCCATACCCTCGACTAGTACTACGCTACATTCTCCTCCTCGAGAAGAAAAAATGGAACAACAAGGAAAAGGGTGAGCTCAACTAGCCCAAAGAAAGAATATTATGACTAAGATAATATACAACTACTATACAACTACGCCAGACATCGTATTTCTTTTACTACCGGGGTAGTTCAACAGCTTTTAACTGTAACACCTCTGTAGTTATTTTTATAGAAAGATAATTTTGTCATTTTCTAACTACGATAATACTTCCGTTAGGGGTCCACTTAATGATTGAGCCGTCGCATTTAATATTTCCCGACAAAAAAGAATATTCCCAGACCAAACGAATATTTTATAACAACTTGCTTACTTTTGCAAAATTTATAAATATTACCCACAACTATAACATTATATCAAATTTATTCCATAACATTCAAAAATAATATTTATAGAAAATTCATCTTTATTTATAAAAGTTGGGGTCTTACAAACTATGATATTGAAAAATTTGAAATATTTGTGTCTATATTGCAAGTTACCGTCAGTATATTAATTCATTGTCAATATGAGGGTACATATTGTTTTTGATAATGAGGAGTATCCTGACTTGCAAATAGAAATAATTTTGCGGATGCATTGTTGTTTCGAGTGGGAGTCGAACTCAAGACCTTCAAATTTACGGTTGGACCCGAATTCTTTCTTAAACCACTGTGGCTAGTGGCGAAGTCACATTAGAGGGTCTGTGGTCAATTGACCCCACTCGAAAAAAATATATTTTATAATATATGATAAATTTAAAAGAAATTTAAGTGTAATGAATAAATTGACCACACTGAAATTTTATAATTTTTTTTAATATACGGGGCCAAATAGAATTTTTATAACTTTCTCAATTCTATATTACTTCTACTCCTTGATGTAAGTATCTTCTTCTAATATTTTTAAAATAAATAATAATCTAATTTATATTATTTTTATAACATAAGAAATTTAAATATTTATTAACAAACAAAGCACAAGAACGGTTCAAATTTCATCTCAATTCTTTCAACTTAATCTAAAGGCTCATATTTCATCTCACATTAAAAATTCTCACCCAAATTAAATAACAATAATAATAACAATAATGATAATAATAAAATTATAATAATTACTATTATTATAAAAATAATGATATTGATAATGATAATAATAATAATAATAATAATAATAATAATAATAATAATAATAATAATAATAAGTATTATAATAGTACTAATAAAAATAATGATTATAATAATAGTAATAATAATAATAATAACTATTATAATTATTATATTATTATAATTATAATAGTAATATTAATATAATAATAATAATAATGCTAATAATAATAATAATAATAGTAATAATAGTAATAATAATAATAATAATAATAATAATATAATTATAATAGTAATATTAATTATAATAATAATAGTAATAATTATAATAATAATTATAATTATAGTAATAATAATAGTAATAATAATAATAACAACTGTCGACATCGGGATTTTTATTTGTCTCTTTCTGTTCTTGTCTTTTGGTGTTTTCATTTTAGATGAGATTTGTTTGAAAAAATAAGTTTAAAAAGGTCCAACATGTACATGTCGACGATTTGACTGTGAGAGTCGCCAGTTGGTTATTTTTAAATGGTTGCACCAACTCAACCGAGAAAAAAAATTTACACAAAGACCTAGTGATGTGACACTATTTAACTGGCCTGCAAAACCGAAATTCGTTAGGGTTCGGGGGCTTAATTAAGCGGAGGGAAGGTGTTAGGCACCCCCCGACTTTCGTGGTAACACGATTACCGCCACTTTTCATTAAACATTTATCTGTGAATGTGTGTGTGTGAATTAGGTCTATGTGCAGTTGTTTGGAAGTAATGATATGCCTCGTTTGCACCAATATACAAAGGGTTTGACTTTTGTATAAAAGTTTAATTTTAACAGGATATAGTAGTGATGTTTTGTATAACAAGTTTTTCAAACCCTTGTGCTAAATAGTAATTGAGGCTTTTGATACTTCCATTTTATTATGTGTTCTGCTTGATTACTTTTGTTTTCGAGATGCGAGGCATCTTCGAGAAAATAAGATACATAGCAGTGCCGAACTCCTTGTGGGCATGAGAGCCATCTAAGGATATTCAGACACCGTAGATAATTTATAAGTTGGCTGCAGCTGAAAATGTCCATCACGGGAACCGGATCTAGATTCAGAGACTGAATCTGTGATCACGTGATTCATAGGCTCACATGAGAAAGCAATATGTGCAAAAGCTAGAAAAAGAACTAGATTTGAGAAAATCTAAACCATTCTAGCTTCAACGATTCTAATTTAGTCACCATGAACCGGTTAAAGTGAGAAATAGTCAGATTTAGGCAAATCTAGCCCGCAGGCTGAAAGATTAAATATCTACATTATGAAAATGAATAAAGTTGATATTTATATAAAAGCGGTATATATATATAAGCAATAAAAAGCCACAGATCGACGATCTGGGCATACCCACATAACGCGACTCTCAACTTTAGTAGATATAAATATATAGAATTAATAGAAAGCTTAAAAATCTGAAATATCTTACAGTGGGCTGCCAAGAAGACTTCAGATAGCTTTAGACGCCTGAAAACTCGGTTTCCTCCAGTTAAATTTTAGTATGTAGAAAAACACGAGCTTACAAGTGTTTAGAAAGAAGAATCACTCAGTTTAGAGCACTCTAGAAGTGTTTACAGACTGAAATGGACAGAGTTTTCTCTCCTTTTCTCTTTTTTTTAAAAATGAGCTGCCAAGAGCTCTTATTTATAGACCAAGGACCCGCGGGTCAATCCGCGGCAGCCACATGTCTACCTGCCGCTGCCCGGGTTGCCCCGGACCCTGCGGGTCCTGTCATCTCTAAGTACGTGCACTTGGGCAACGCGTTGTCCGCTCGAACCTTCATAACTTTTAATCTCGACATCCGATAAAGGCGTGATGTACCTTTTTAAAATGATGTTGTCGAGAGCTACATAATGACATGGGATTATAGGTTGTACGAACCCGGGAAGATGGGTCCATGACCATAGCTCCAAGTCTTCAAATTCTATCCGGTGTGCTGTCTTGTGTAGTAGTCACTCGGGATTTGAGCTATGGTTCTTGTGGGACACCTTATATGCAGTGTTGATTGATATGATTTTGAGACGATGTGAATGTAGCATTGAGGTGGTAAAATAATGATTTTGCTGCTCACCAGGGTTATCTCTAGCTTTGCGCAGATGTAGCAGTCATTGCTCAGGGTTATCTCTGAGATTGGGCTGCTGTGGATGCTGAATGTCCTCAGGGTTATCTTTGAGGTGTGATTGACCTCTCGGGGTTATCTTCGGGTTTGGAACTGAGTATCCCGGGGTTGTCTTTGGGGTTTGGAACTGACTTTCCTGGGTTATCTTCGGAACTTGGATTGCGTCCCTTGGGGTTATCTCCGAGGTTGGAACTGAATCTCCTAGGGTTATCTTTACGATTGAAACTGAGTATCTCAGGGTTGTCTCCGAGATTAAAAACTGGATCTCCCAGGGTTGTCTCTCGGGTTGGGCCCGACTTTTTCGTGGTTGTCTCCTAACTTAGACCGCATCCCTCAGGTTATCTACGAGGTTGGGCCGAATCTCCAGGGGTTGTCTTTGGGATTGAAACTGAGTATCTCGTGCTTGTCTCCGAGATTGAAAATTGGATCTCCTAGGGTTATCTCCAGGGTTGAAACTGACTTGACTTCCAAGGTCATCTCCTCGAAGATGATTCCGCCTCCTGCAATGTTAGTAATAGAATGCAAAATTTCGAGTGTCTATAGATACCCCTCTTTATCATATTCATGCGGTGTAATGGCATGGATAGGATAAAGATTGCTAGACACTTGAAATATGAACAAGATGAACATGATGCAAATGTAATGGAGCATGATGCAAATATATGTTGAGTGTGGTTTGTTGGAATGGTTTCCAATGAAACATGACAACTGTCTGCTCCCACCGCTTTTGTTGGGTGAATGGTGTTGTCCATGATGACCCTGTTGAACTACTTGGATGTCTACTCGACCAGTAGTTTCCAAAGCTCATAGGAATCTCCATCATTGAGACCACAAAATGTTAACATTGAGGTGATCACCAAAGTCCTTAATCCTCATTGTAGGCTTTCTACAAGATGCTTTTCTCATACGCGAGAGACTCTTGAGGAATTGTCTTTATGATTCTTGAGGATCCGGATAATGATTCCATTATCTATCCTCCTCGATTTGCAGGATTATTGTAAGACCTCAAATTATTAATAAATGAAATTTATTTTCTCTATTTATTATTTTGAAATAGTAAGGGTGGATTTGATTAATGTGAATAGTTATGGGTAAAATACACAAATATTTCAATAAGCAAGTGGTTATAAAATATTCATTTGGTCGTGGAATATTCAGATCGTTTGGGGAATATTCGCATGACGCGGTGCAATCTTTTGTGGGTCCCATAACTAAAGCGATTGGATGAAGAAAACGACAAATATAAGTTGTTTATAAATAACGGCGTAGTTGTTACCAATTAACACTGTTGGAATACCCGTGGTTAAAACACACTATCGCTGGCGTTGTTGAGCAAGAAGACGCGGTATTGCACCAATTATTGATTCTTACGTAAGAAGGCACTACTCAATAATTGTTACGAGTAATTACTTATTCAATATTTTATTTTATTGATTTAATAATTGTTACATTGATATTTTATATTTCATTGTTTCAATAATTGTCATTACATAGTATTTTTATTATCGAAGCAATAATTCATATTATCTCGAATAATATTATTAGATAACATTATTGGCAATGTCTAGAAAGTTCTCGCCTAAGGAGAGGTTTGGTCACCTAATTGCGGCCAAGTAGTGAGAAATTCTTATTGAAAGCCCCTCTTTCTGAACCCGCCTGTCATCAATAATGTGATTCTGTAATATTATTTATGAATAATTAATTATTAATTTATATGATGAGGAAAATATTGATTTTATGTGGATATAGATGGAGAAAATTTTAAAATGACAATTGTTGAAAATTAATATTTTATCTTTTTCTCGATAAAATAATTCATTTAAATATATTATTTTAATAATATATTAATCTGATATTTTTACAACGAATGTGGGATATGAGTATACGAGGAGGAAGGGTATTTTTGTTGCAATAAATGTTTATAACATGTTAAACATGCTCAATGGACCCCATTTCTTGATCAAATTTGATTATACTGTAAAATTGTCCGTATGTGGATTTCTGGCCAATTTACATTTGGAATTTGGAAGAAATTTCTTACGTAAAGTTGTAGAGAATTGAATTTCCTATAAAAAGTCCCAAGATTCGAATTTTCCGATAAAAGAGCTATTTATTGTGAATTATTGAAGTTCAAGTTCAAATAATTGATTTTTGGAAGTTTAAAATATTTTTAATTACAAAAACGTTTTTCCATTTTTTTGAAACTCATTTAACATGTGTTAGGGTGGCTGAGTTCAGATTCTTGGATGCGTAGGGAAGTTGTAGAAAAAATTATAATATTAATTTATTAAATTTTCTACTTTATTGTTCTAAGCATTTTCCTATAAATAGGGTCTTAGGTTAGAATTGAAAATCACACCGAAATCAAGTTTTCTCTCTATATTATCGAGCGTATTCTTGTGAGTATTTTGAGTATACTTTGAGTATTGCTATACTGGCAAGTTCAAGTCATAGTCTATATCCTGTGTTTCAACTAAAATCATGTCTTTCGAGGTAAGGGATGTTATTTTCTTCTCAAATGATATTATTTCTTCAATATCATTATGTTTGAAATATTGGTTGGAACTTTTTATCAAATTTGGAACTTTTTCATGTCAGGTTACTATTCATGAGTTACTATTCACGAGTTACTATTCATGAAGTTACTATTCACGATTACTATTCACGAAAGTACTATTATGTAAGCGTGAAGATGTTTTTTGTGGAATTTCTATCTTTTGGTGTCGAGTTACTATTCACGATACCTAAGACTATTCACGATACTCAAGACTATTCACGAATCACTACAAGACTATTCACCTAAAAAATGAAAATTTTTCTTTTCGCCTAAAATATCTATTCGGATACTAGCTTTGATTGTATCCATGTTTTGATCATTCTTGAATTTTACACCACAATAATTATTTTTGAGGTATTTTTGGACGTGGATAAAACAAAATACTAATCCTTAATCCTTAATCCTTAATCCTTAATCCTTGTCATTTTGTTTCACCGGATTCGCTTTCTTAAAAAAAATATTTTTCATCATCCTCACCTTAAATGAAGATATTATTGAATATCTTTGGCCCAGTAGTGAAAGATGAATGATTTCAAGAATATCTTTGGTCGTAGTGCAAAGATGAACAGTGTTGAGATGAACATGACCGATCGATGAATATCTTTGGCCTTTAGTGCAAAAGATGAACAGTGTTGAGATGAATATGACCGATCGATGAATATCTTTGGCTCAGAGTGCAAAGATGAATATTTGATTTGAGATGAATATCGATTGATGTTACATGGATAAAATATCGACGATGAACTTTTAAATTCATATATAGAAGATAGTAGTTTGCATTCTCTACTTAACTCTTCTAATGAATTATTATTTCACTGCGAATATTGATTTAAAATTTGTTGTCTATTGTATTCTATTTGATTTTTCCTCGTTGAAGACTAACGATAATTTTTGTGTATTATCTTAGTCATAATATTCTTTACCGGCTAGTTGAGCTCACCCTTTTCCTTGTTGTTCCATTTTTTCTTCTCGAGAGGCGAGAATGTAGCGAGTACTAGTGGGGGGTATGGAATGAAGGTTCTAGAGAGAGTTGTTTAGTAGTCCTCACCATTTTGTAAAATAATGTATCAATAATTATGATGGGGATTTATTTGTGTGTGGATATTGTCTAGATGGCAATATCTCGTATTTAAACTCACAGCTTTATATGTTGTAATAATAAAGTTGTAGTTATTTTTGCACTACCATGTATTTGGCGACTCACAATGGGTTGGATGGAATGGACCTATTTTGGGGCGCCACAATTAGTATCGTAGCTTAGGGATATGATCTCCGCTGGAGATCGGGAATAGAACTAGGAGGGAGAGACGAGTAAATCCTTCAGCTAAGGTGTCCTACCTAAGCTTATTTGTTAGTTAATGATATATAGGATATTATGTGATATATTGATTTCCTTAATTAACCCTTGTTTTATGACGAAGATTTGAGAATGTCGAATAAGAATATTAACAATGGAGTAAATGAGACCGTGGAGATGCTCTGTGATTTACCAACGAGGAGAACGTCTGACAGTCGACAATGTACCTCCCGTGAACAACACCACCGAACAAATGATGAACGAGGGGATGTTTAGAAGCTTTTGCGATTCATGCAAAATCGATTTAGGAGACTCGTGTTCAAAATATAGGAGAAAATGATAGCAATTCACGGGTGGTCACAAGCCCAAGCGCTCAAAGAGTTGGGACCACCGAGTGCAGGAAAGCCGGATCCGATTATGGCGAGACGTGGGTCAAACAAATTACCAAGATATTCGATGTCTTGGGATGCACGAGGAACAGAAAGTTCCATTCGCCACCTTTATGTTCCGTGGCAAGGCTGATTCATCGGTGGGAATCATGAAGCGTACCCATCCAACCGCACTCAAAGATGTCATGGGAGACATTTCAGAATAGTTCAATGACAAGTACTTCCCCGAAAGTATTCGCTATATGAAGGAAGTGAAGTTTATTAGACCGGAGCGAGTAATAACACGACGGTGTCCCAAAGACGAGGCGGTTCATGAGTTATCCAGTTTGCACCTCATTTGGTGAAGAAGCGAGGAACGTATTTATCGCGAATGTTTCGAGAGGTTTGAAACCCGACATACGCCAAGATCTCATTTCTCATAAATTTTCTCTCTATTCAGATGTTGTCAATGTGGCTCAATTGTTAGAGAGCGAGATAACAAGTGCGTTCAAACCGAGGGTCTATAACCGAGATTACATCAAGATAGCGATCATCGTAATAATGATAACCAAATGGAGAAAGAAGAATACTTGACAAAGGCGAGCCACTTTGGTGGTAATCGTGGCCATGAAAATAGAAGAAGCGAGCCTGGAGGAGATTTTAAAAGAGGAGATTTAACAACGACCATGCTAAGACGCAAAGATCTGCAAGAAGAATTGGTTCCAAGGGAGGAGAAAGACCACCGGTCATTAAGTTACAAATGCGGAAAGAGGGATATATCACCCCAAACCGCCTACAACAGCTTAAGGTATGCTATAATTGTGGAAAAGAAGGACATATCGCCGAGATCAGATGATATCGAAACCAGATCCAATAGGAATGGTGACTCAAAAGGATGTCCCGTAAAAGTTAAAGTCAACGGTTCTTGGAAGAGCGTTTGTCGTGGCCATTCGTCAAAATGCAAGGAACCCGAACGAAATTAGCACGTTAGTTAATTATAAATTCTTACGAAGTTTATACCTTACTAGATACCCCTGGCTTCTACCCATTCTTTTATCTCTCTTTGCTTGCCAACGCTTGAACTTGACTACGGAGAAATTAGACTTTGACCTATTTATGGAGACTCCGTTAGAGAAACTTTCATTACATCCATTGTTTAGAAATCTTGTTTGATCCAAGTTGGCACCATCACATTACCCGCTGACCTTATTTATTTAAAGATACTTGCTTTTGATGTGATTTTAGGGATTGATTGGTTAACTACTCATCATGCCAAATTGATTGCTTTTGTAAGGTTGTTAGTTTTCATATTCCTAAGCAACCTTTGTTATTCAATTCAAGCAATCAAACCATTGTAGTCAAACATTTTCATATCAAGCCATGAAGTCATTCGCTTTATTACTTGATGTCAAGTTTTCTTAGTCCATGTTATGGATTTGAATAAAGACAGTCGATTTGAATAATATTCCCATTGTTATTGATTTTTCCCGATGTATTTCTGAAGAATTTCTTGGCTTACTCCCAAAGATCGATATTAAATTTTGTATCGACTTTGAACCCTAGACAAAACTCATTTCTAAAATCTCATATCGAATGGCTCCTATTGAACTTCGAGGGAGTTAAAATTCAACTATAGAATTTGGTACCGAGCCTTTATCCGGTGACTTCCTTTGTGGAATGCACCAAAGCCGACTCTCTCGTAGGGGACACCATATTCGATGCGATAGTAAATCGATAGGTGTCATTGTAACGTGCTATCCAAGGTTGGGATATGAGTCACGCTTGAGAACAACCTAAGTCTCAGATCTAAATACGTAGCTTTCAGGCTTAGTTGGTTATTATCGAGATTCGTTGAAGGATATTCTCGAATCGCTATTCCATTAACGCAAATGACTTCGTAGAGATACAAAATTCGAATGGAGCAAGGAATGTGGGAAGAGCTTCAAGAAGTCAAGAGGAGACTCATTTCAAAGACATGTTCGGACCACGCCATCCCGGAAAAGCGAAACGTGGTAGGCGACGTGTTGAGTAGAAGATCGATATCTGTACGAAAATACGATATTGTCAAAGACTCATTTCAATAATTTACAAATAATAGAGATGGAGATGAAAACCCTAGTTACCCACGTGATGATATACGAGTATAATCGACTTTAATCGATAAAGTTAAAGTTGTTCAAGCTAAACACCTGAGTGATGAATTTGAAGAAGGAGGTGCAAGAAGTTGTTATTTCAAAAGTGAGAGAATCGGGTGAGGTGAGGAAAGCTCAAACCTTCGATTTATTAATCAATTTAAAATTCTCGATCGAATAGGAACCGCGGCCTATAGACTGCTTTTACCGCCAAGTACGACGCATGTTCATAACGCTTTTCACGTGTCGATGTTACGTAAATATGTGGACGACCCAAACCATGTCATTGAGTTAGAACCGGACGAGATAGCCAAGACTTAACGTATTTAGGTACCACAAGATCTTGGATAGAAAAGAACATGTCCCATGCATGTACCGAGGTTATACCACAAGTTAAAGTTTTGTGGAGAAACCATGCTATTGAGGAAATGACACGGAGTTGGAAACAAAATGAAAGCGAGGTATTTTCATCTTTTCAAACACACAGTACGTCACGCCAATTTCGAGGACGAAATTTCATAAGGAGGGAGGTTGTAAGACCCCAAATTATTAATAAATGAAATTTATTTTCCTCTATTTATTATTTTGAAATAGTAAGGGTGGATTTGATTAATGTGAATAGTTATGGGTAAAATACGCAAAATATTTCAATAAGCAAGTGGTTATAAAATATTCATTTGGTCGTGGAATATTCGATCGCTTCGGGAATATTCGTGCACGACGGCATGCGATCTTTTATGTGGGTCCCATAACTGGAAAAGCGATTGGATGAAGAAAACGACAAATATAAGTTGTTTATAAATAACAGGCGTAGTTATTACCGCTGTTAACACTATTGGAATACCCGTGGTTAAAACACACTAATACGGCGTTGTTGAACAAAGAAGAAGACACGGTATTGCACCAATTATTGATTCTTACGTAAGAAGGCACTACTCAATAATTGTTATAGTAATTACTGTTCAGTATTTTATTTTATTGATTTAATAATTGTTGCGTTGATATTTTATATTTCAGTTGTTTCAATAATTGTCATTACACGATTTTTTTATTATCGAGCAATAATTCATATTATCCTCAATAATATTATTAGATAACATTATTGGCAATGTCTAGAAAGTTCGCATCAAGGAGGGTTTGGTCACCTAATTGCGGCTACCAAGAAGAGAAATTCTTATTGAAAGCCCTCTCTTCCGGGAACTACCTGGTTTAGTCAATAATGTGATTCTGTAATATTATTTGTGAATAATTAATTATTGATTTATATGATGAGGAAAATATTGATTTTATGTGGATATAGATGGAGAAAATTTTTAAAATGACAATTGTTGAAAATTAATATTTTATCTTTTTCTCGATAAAATAATTACATTTAAATATATTATTTTAATAATATATTAATGGTGATATTTTTACAACGAATGTGGGATATATGAGTATACGAGGAGGAAGAGTATTTTTGTTGCAATATATGTTTATAACATGTTAAACATGTCGATGGACCCCATTTCTTGGTCGAAATTTGATTATAACACAGTAAAATTGTTCGTATGTGGATTTCGCTCAATTTTTGTTTGGAATTTGGAAAACTTTCTTCCGTAAAGTTGTAGAGAATTGAATTTCCTATAAAAACTCGCGTGATTCGAATTTTTCTGATAAAAGAGCTATTTATTGTGAATTATTGAAGTTCCGAAGTTCCGAAATAATTGATTTTTGGAAGTTTAAAATATTTTTAATTACAAAAACGTTTTTTCCATTTTTGAAACTCATTTAACATGTGTTAGGGTGGCTGAGTTCAGATTCTTGGATGCGTAGGAAGTTGTAGAAAAAAATTATAATATTAATTTATTAAATTTTCTACTTTGGTGTTCTAAGCATTTTCCTATAAATAGGGTGCTTAGGTTAGAATTGAAAATCACACCAGAAACTGAAGTTTTCTCTCTCTATATTATCGAGCGTATTCTTGTGAGTATTTTGAGTATACTTTGAGTATTGCTATACGGTGCAAGTTCAAGTCATAGCCTATATCCTGTGTTCAACTAAAAGCACTGCTTTTCGAGGTAAGGGATGTTATTTTCTTCTCAAATGATATTATTTCTTCAATATCATTATGCTGAAATATTGGTTGGAACTTTTTATCAAATTTGGAACTTTTTCATGTCGGGGTTACTATTCATGAGTTACTATTCACGAGTTACTATTCATGAGTTACTATTCACGAGTACTATTCATGAAGCGTGAAGATGTTTTTGTGGAATTTCTATCTTTTGGTGTCGAGTTACTATTCACGATACAAAGACTATTCACGATACGGCACTATTCACGAATCACGGCACTATTCAATAGAAAATGAAAATTTTTCTTTTCGCCTAAAAATATCTATTCGATACTAGCTTTGATTGTATCCATGTTTTGATCATTCTTGAATTTTACACCACAATAATTATTTTTGAGGTATTTTTGGACGTGGATAAAACAAAGTACGAATCCTTAATCCTTAATCCTTGTCATTTTGTTTCACCGGATTCGCTTTCTTAAAAAAATATTTTCATCATCCTCGGTCTTAAATGATGATATTATTGAATATCTTTGGCCTGTAGTGCAAAGATGAATGATTTCTGAAGAATATCTTTGGCCGTAGTGCAAAGATGAACAGGTGTTGAGATGAACATGATTGACTGATGAATATCTTTGGCCTTTAGTGCAAAGATGAACAGGTGTTGAGATGAACATGACCGACTGATGAATATCTTTGGCCTGTAGTGCAAAGATGAATATTTGATTTGAGATGAATATTGATTGATGTTACAGGGATAAAATATCTACGATGAACTTTTAAATTCATATATAGAAGATAGTAGTTTGCATTCTCTACTTAACTCTTCTAATGAATTATTATTTCCGCTGCGAATATTGATTTAAAATTTGTTGTCTATTGTATTCTATTAGATTTTTCCTGTTGAAGACTAACGATAATTTTTTTGTATATTATCTTAGTCATAATATTCTTTATCTTTGGGCTAGTTGAGCTCACCCTTTTCCTTGTTGTTCCATTTTTCTTCTCGGGAGGCGAGAATGTAGCGAGTACTAGTGGGTATGGAATGAAGGTTCTAGAGAGAGTTGTTTAGTAGTCCTCACCATTTTGTAAAATAATGTATCAATAATTATGATGGGGATTTATTTGTGTGTGGATATTGTCTAGATGGCAATATCTGTATTTAAACTCACAGTTTATATGTTGTAATAATAAAGTTGTAGTTATTTCTGTACCATGTATTTGGCGACTCAGAATGGGTTGGATGGAATGGACCTATTTTGGGGGCGTCACAATTATTTTCCATCGTCAGGTTTTTTTTTGACGTTTCGTTGGAGTTACTGCCAATAGTTTGTATTGTTAGGGCTGCCTGACCTTTGTTGAGATGTCTTTTAACGGTTAACATTATCGGACCATCTCCGATGCTTCGCTGGAGTTACTTCCAACGACTGATAATATCAGAGCTGCATGATCTTCGCTGAAATGTCCTTCAACGACTAACATCATCGGAACACCTCCGATGCTTCACCGGAGTTATCGCTAACGACCGATAATATCGTATTTCGATCTTCACCCGAAATATCCTTCAATCGGATAATATCATCGGACCACCTCCGATGTCATTGGAGTTACTACCAATGGTGATAATATCGTAATTGATCTTTCTTTGAAATGTCCTTCAACGGATAACATCATCGGACCACCTCCGATGCTTCACTGGAGTTACTGCCAACGGCTGATAATATCAGGGTTGCCTGATCTTCGCTAAAATGTCCTTCAACGGCTAACATAATCGGACCACCTCCGATGCTTCGTTGGAGTTACTACCAACGATCGATAATATCAATTTGTCGATCTTCACCGAAATGTCCTTTAGTGGCTAAGGATATATGAAATCTTCGCTGGGGATGAATTTCTGACGAGATGTATTGTTTTGATTGTAATTACAATCCCAATGATGGCATCGGACCTTCGTGAGGTATTGCCAAAGGTAGCTTTCAATAACTTTGATCATCGACTTTGTAAACCCATGTTTTGTGAATACGAATGATTGATATGTAGACCCATGATTTGGTCTCTCGAAAATCGATTTCGGACTTTTTCGCTTAATCGTGTAGCGCCTTTTTTCCTTATTTGACTTTTCAGCTTGTGGGATCTCCTTTGCAACTCATATTCGATCGAGCCGGAGGGAGTGGGGACCACTTTCGTGGTAGCCGTAAAGTGGACCCGTGGTTGCCACTTAGTACACCCTTCGACCACCCGTGTGGGTGTATATCTCACTTCCTTTCCCTTTCACAAGTTATTTTCAACTTGAAGTCATTTTGTTGATCGATTTCACAATCAATATATGCATACAAGTATACACGGTCAACACGTTATAAAGTGAAAGTAGAGTATCGCATCTATGAGGAATTATTTAATAAAAATCACCAAGTACTAGTTCTTAACCAAACTAATTTTATTTACAAAATCGATTTAATGTTGTGAATTAAAATATATAATTAAACTACTACTACCACCACTAGTTGAAAATTAGGTTATGGAGATTTAAGATCACAACTTCTGTGACGCCCCCAAAATAGGTATACATCACTTATTCTGAGTCGCCAAATACATGGTACAGAATACAAATACAAACTTAATTATACAACTCTCGTTTAATATACGACAATACATAAACCGAGAGTTTTAATAGAATATTGTCATCTAGACAATATCCACACTCAAAGGAGTCCTCATTACATTTATTATCACACTATTTAATGTAATAGTGAGGACTACTAATGCTATCTTCGGACCGTCACTCATTTCCGACTCGGCTCAAATCCCATATAATCTCATTTCACAAGAGAACAGTGAAAGAAAGGGTGAGCTCAACTAGCCCAGTAAGAAATATTATGACTAATGTGACACCCCCAAATCCGGTACTTCCATTTCCACAGGATTTGGTGTTCATTGTGCAGGCATCATCTATCTATCTACCCATAAATAAATGCAAACCATGCAATAGAAAGAAATAATAATAAAATCTCTCCTTTATGGGGTTACATCAATCTAATAATAAATAAATCCCAAAGTTACTCTAACCTTAAATCATCCGTCTGCGAAAAACATAAATAAATAAGTCTTAAGTAACATCAAGTCTAACTATCATTACATAATCACATAAATAATCGCCTTCATTACTTGCTAAGCTTGCCCTTGCCCTTACTAGTGGAAGGTTCGGTACGCTTTTTCGTTTCTTAACTATAATGTTATTATTACGCAAGAGTGAGCACGATTGCCACAAGTATAACAATATAACAATGAATAATAACATGCGAGAGAAATAATAACTTCGATATAAAGCTCAACTTTTGAATCAAGAATGAATAACAAGAATCAAAAGAAATTACGAGGGTCATAAGACCTTGAACTATGTCTTAGGTTGTCAAGTGTTTTTACTTGAAACCTTTAATGATCATAAGACTATGGACTCTTCTTCTCGTGCTTAGGGGATCAGCCCTTTGTACTATAATCGCATGCATTAATATCTTAACGCTAAAAGCGTAAATAATCCCCTCATACGGTTTGTTCATCTCGGTTTTGACATTCGAGTCCGCACCAAATGAAGTTTGGTTTGGATAATTCATCAAGGATTCTGAAATTTAGAACGCTCATCAACTATGGACTAGTTGAATCAATAAGGGTTCGCTAGTCTAACAAGGTTTAACCAAGAAACGAATATTTAACTTGAATAACATCTCAAAAGGTATACAATAGAAAAATTATTGTATAACAACATCATGCTTGAAGATTAATAAACTTTAGTATACAAGACAGACTTGATCAATAATAATGAGAACTTGCTCAATATCGAAAGATGAATTAATCAACTTATATAACAATAACAAGTAGGGTTAAGAAACTTGCTCAACAAAAGTTTAGGGTAAGAAACTTGCTCAACGTAAATGTAGAGTTAGAAAACTTGCTCAATGTAACAAGATAAGGTTTAGAAACTTGCCTCGTGCGTAGATTACACTTAAACAAACTCGTTCTTTGAATTAAATCCCACATACCAATTATGTTCACATTACCAGTCAATAATAATGTACTAACATCATAACTTTACTCTTTGTTTAACTCGAATTCATGACTATACTTAGTCAATTATTACACTTAGTGTAAAATTAAGACTTCACGAAAAATAAACTAATTATGCATTCGATCATTTAATCCACACGTAATTGTTTTATGGACATGTTAAGAATTTATTTTAACATCTCATTATAGGTCTAACAAGTCTTTATAATCATTAGACTAAGTTACTAACTCATTTCTATACTTTAACACTTTTAAAAACTCAATTTCGAATTTCGTTCGCTAAGTGGTATTGGGCATACCACTTTTGTAATCGAGTATTGAAGCTGCTACCGAGGAGGCGTTCCGGTTGAAGACATGGCTCATAAGCACATGAGGTTTCAGTTTCGAGTTGGCAATCACAAGCGTAAAACTCCAAATTTTGATTCTCAGTTCGCGAAGAACACAGAGTTCAGCGAATTCAACACTTCTTAAACACTAATTTCACCAATTTACACATACCCATATGTTATAATTCGTACATAATCAATACTTAACATCTATGGAGTGATTTTCACCCATTAAACACATAATCACATAGTTAAATTACGCAAAATTATACTGTTCTTGATGTTCTCGAAGTTTTGAACATAAATTCTAAAATTCAATGCCACGGATTTGATATACAACCAAATTCAACCATTCAAATTTCATTTTGTTCGTTTTAACATGCATAATCATATAAGTGTGTGAATTTTGCAAAATAATTTATGTTTGACACATAAAAATCACGTATAAGGCCATATGGCCATATCACGTACTCTGAAAATTTTTGAAATAACAAGCCATAATTATACGTTGTAATCTTATGAAATTAATGATCTGGAAACACACAATATATATATATATAAAATATGCCATACAACTCGAATTATTACATATATTCTCATAACAACTTTCCCAATTTGCAGAGAATTACAGAATAAATGAAAGCCATATTCAAGAAAGCTTTAAAAGACGTAAAATAAGAATTTGGGTTGAAGAGAATTACCCAAGCGTAATTGAACAAGGATTACAATTCTCTCATCGCAAACACGAGTCACAAACTCTCTCAAGTTTCTCAAACTCTCGTTGTATCTCTCTCGGTGTTATGCTAGACTTAGAAAATGAAAAGAAAATAGAAGAAGACGTAAGAAATAAATAGAAACTGACGCGTTGATGGTCAGGCCACCCAATCATGGGTAACTGCCTCAACTTCCCATAGTGTCATAATTGGCTAGCAGGGAAATAATTCAAAAACCATTTAATTTAATAAATCATTATCATATAGTTTAAATAATGTCACATCCATATAAAATAAATCTAATATCTTATTTAATTTACTTTAAATAAAATATAATAATTTCTCATTAATTCACATAGTCACATAATTCAAATTCTCTTTGATTAATAATGTCAAATTATTAAATCTCTAATTAATAATTAAATTAATTAAAATAACATAGGCTTATTAAATATTTCTTTTAATCCGATAAGCTCACATAATCACATACTTGAATAAAATTCTCCACATTAATTTAATAAATGTAACATATATAATTAAATTAATCTACCACAATTTCATCAATTAATTATTTAATCTAATAATTTATTCATCTAAAAATATTTATTCAATCCAATAAATATTAAAATTAAATTACAAAATTACGGTTGTCACAAACTAAGATAATGCGTAATAAATTATCAATAGTCTTCAACAATGTTAAACTGATAAAATATAATAGACATCAAGTTTAACTGCAGCGGAATAAGCAATCTATTAGAAGAGTCAAGTAGAGAATAAAACTCACTATCTTCTATGATTTAAAAATGTTTTCATCAACTTTTATCGTTGAGACTCAGCTTAATAAATAAACCACATCTTCTAATCATCCATGTACTACGAGGATATTCATTAAATCATCAATCTGGTCATGACTATCTTAGAATAATCACTGGTCATAATCATACCAAAAACTGTCCATCAATGCATTACAGGCCACTGAGGACTTTTACCACATCATTTATAACATTACAGGTCATAATTATACCGAATGATCCCTGGTCATAATCATACTAAGTCCATCTATGCACGTAAGCCAAAGATGACTTTCATTACAATATAAGCATGAGGATGATGACAATGACATAACAATTCAATAAAACAAGTTCAAGAATTAATTTATCCAAGAACTAATGACGTCCAAATTGTCAACATGATACTTCTTTGTAAAGTAAAATTTAAGAATGCTCAGAAGAATATTTCCATGAAAAGATACTGGATGAAGCGCAAATATCAAGGATATTCCACTAATTTCATGGAGTATAGAAGTCAAAACTTTAACCAACTGAGTATAATAAAGAATATATAAAACTGCAAATGGATTTTCACCCGCCATACAAGAATCCACGATATCTGATCATTTCCACAATTTAATAAGGAATGAATACAAAGGATCATTCACCACGCATGTGGTAATCCACATGTATGACGAGTTATTCCAAATGTAATAATAACGAATGGAATAATAGAAGGATTCACCATGCATGCGATAGAGACCGCATGTACATGTTATTCCCAACGAATAATAAATAATGGACCCAGTCCCATGTAAAAAGGATATTTTCGACGAATAATAAATAATGGAACCAGGTCCGGCGTAAACGCACAAATAGGATATTCCGACAGAATAATAAATGCGGAATACTTAATAATGGAACCAGGTTCGGCGTAAATGTACATACAGGATATTCCGACAGAATAATAAATGCGGAATAATAAATAATGGAACGAGGTCCGGCATAAAACGCACAGACAGGATATTCCGACAGAATAATAAAGAATGGAATAACAACATAATTTCACCATGTATGCGGTATTGCAGCAAAACAAAGTTATTCCAATGAATAATAAAGAATCGAAACCAGTCGTCAAAGTAAATTCAAACCGGCGAGATATTCCAACAGAATGATAAAGAATGTAATAATAGAAGAATTTCACCATGTATGCGGTACTTCGCATAAACAGGTTATTCCAACATAATAATAAAGAATGGAATAACAGAAGAAGATCAGCATGTATAGGGGAGTCCACTTATACAGGTTATTCCAACAGAGTAATGAAGAATGAAATAACAGAAGTTCTCTTCATGAATACGAAAGAATAACACCCCTTACCTTAGAAGAAACTGGATATTGGAATAGAAAGGTAGCTGACTTCTCTTCTTCTTTCTCTCTATAATTTCTCTCTCAAGAGTTTCAGTGAATTCGTAAGAAATAATAAAGGAATGAGCTTCTATTTATAGGAGAATGGACTGAATAGTAACTAATTCATGAACGGTCCAGATTGATTTACTTTTAAACTGACGGTCCATATTAAACTTTAAACCAACGGTCCATACTGATTCACTATTAAACTTTAAACCAACGGTCCATACTAATTCACTATTAAACTTTAAACCAACGATCCATATTGATTTACTATTATAATTTCAACCAACGGTCTGAAAAATTAGCACATCTCCTCATGGAATAATATTGTACTCAAAAATAATTTGGACCGAAAAGAAATATATTTTGTTCGGTGAATAAGAACTCGTGAATAGTAACTCATGAATAAGAACTCATGAATAGTAACTTGTAAATAGTAACTCATGAATAGTAACTCGTGAATAGTAACTCATGAATAGTACTCCGACACAAAAAAGTGCCTTGAATACCCGATTGAACAATATAACCTCCAGACATCAATTATTATCGAAATAAATGTCGATTTCTACTAACACAATTAATCCCAACACAATGGAACTATCAAATTCATCTTTAATCAACACGAACTCATCATTAATATTATAACTCACAATATTTAACAACCAAAGTTGTTCCTGTGAAAGAGGGGATTTCCAATAAGGATTTCTCCTATCAAGCGCAAATTAGGTGACCAAACCTCTCCTCGATGTAACTTCTGACATTGTAAATATTGCAATTTAATAATATGAATAACTTTGTCATCTCAATTATTGATTTAATAATATAACATATTGTGCAGATGATACAATGACAATAATCGAATCAATAATATGAGAGATATGATGCAGCAATTGTTGTAACAATAATTGAGTATAATTGAGTGACTTATCACGTAAGCATCAATAACTAATACCGTGTGCTATTAGGCAACCACACGTATTACTGTACTTTTACTACCAGGTAGTTCAACAATTTTAACGGTAACACTTCCGCCGTTATTTTTATAAAAAGATAATTCTGTCATTTTCTTACTACGACAATACTTCCGTTGTGGGGTCCACCAATGATTGTGCCGTCGTACGAATATTCCCTGTTAAAACAAATATTCCCAAACCAATCGAATATTATATAACAACTTGCATACTTTGCAAAATTTATAAATACTACCCACAACTATAACATCATATCAAATCCACACCATAATATTCAAAAAAATATTTCGAGAAATTTAAATCTTTATTCATAAAAGTTGAGTCTTACAACGCTCACTTAATGTTTCACTTATATTAAAATACTTCTTATTAATTATGCTCACTATTCTAGATTGTTAATCGTGAACTTATTAGTATTTATAATCACCTTCCGATGCATCATCAAACATATTAATCCAAATCCACCGTTGATAGAATCAATCAAACACCCTAATTAACTAATTCAATATATTCCTATGTGAATTACAATTAAAAAGGATTTAAAGCACAGGTTCCCTATCAGATTACACGCGGCGTAAAGGCATATCCCTATCCTAAACACAAATCATGAATTCTATCATCATGTAGAAAACACAATCACATGCTATCATGATCAGATCTAAATCTATATTTCATCTCCCGAATTCATATAGATTATCATGGTAATTGTTAGCTAGACAATTAAACAATTATGCACAAATCATAGTTCAAAATCCCTAGAATATATCACAATAATTAATAAAGAAGCCTACTAAAATAAGTTATGCATTAAGATCCGTTGCAATCTTAAACAAGAAATTTAGTTCATTGTTATTGAATTAAAATCTAGAATCCACAACTGAATATACATTAAAAGAAAAGAATAGAAGTAGAGTAGAGAATAAAATCTATTGTCTGTAAATCTGAAGCTCCCCTCTTGCTCCAACTCTTGATCTTCAATTATCTCCAAGTTGCTTCAATCTCCAACAATCCAATATAGACTAGGGTTTATGTTGTAATGTAATGGAGTGTTTTATCTAATGTAATCTATCTAAAATCTCTCTTATTTGATGCCTCCCATCATGTATTTATAGGTTACAAGTCCAATTTCTAGCTTAGGAGCAAACCCAATCCAATTTGGAGTAAAAAAAGTGTCACAATTCGACCCAAAACGCGTCCCAAATTGACCAGGCCCGAGCCCAGCGCTGCTCACGGCGCTGGAACACTACCCCCTAGTGCCCCAACGTTGGAAATAGGCTAGGAATGGGTGCCCCGGCGTTGGCCTCTTTTCCAAAAATTTTCTGCTCTGACGTCTTTTGGGAAAATGGCCATAACTTCTTTGTCCAAACTCCGATTTCGATTAGTCAATATGTTCCGAAAAAGAGGAGACGTAGATCTACAACTTTAATTCTTTGAGTTTTTCGAAATAAAGGATGGAGAAATGGTGAAATGGGATTTGAAGTGGCTACTATGTAAATGGCAAGCTGAAAATGCGAATCTAGCAACCCCAAACGTCGATCCAAGTAACTTTTGTCCCAATTCCTATAAAACAACATAAAACATGCATGAATAGACATAAATACTTAAAAACTTCCAAAATATTAAGCTCAAATGCACTCAATTAATGGGTATAAAACCCACTCATCAAATACCCCCAAACTTAAACCTTTGCTTGTCCTCAAGCAAAAACACAAAAAGAACTAAAAATAAACAAACTAACTCAACTACATGAATACATATGCATGATCTACTTCTTTATATACCTACGAAGCCAGTAATATATCTGTATGATATATAGCAACACGCCTCAAAGATACCAATAATACTCAAATAATATATACAATCAAGTTAAAGTCCATAACTCTAACCAATTAGTCAATCCAAACCTGTTATCACCCATGTTGTGCGTGTGTGCTTGTTAACCATTCTAACCAACCACAGTTCAAGATAATCACATAACAAACTTCTTAGAAGCAAAATTTTAGTTCTAATTCAATTACTTTTGTGAACATGACAACTCCGGTTAAAACTAAGCAAATACCAATTCTAAGGGTAAATACATGATTTATTTCTACTTTTATTCAATCACGAGGGCATTTTTGCTCTTTCTCGTGTTTTATTCATTTTATTTTCTCATGGTCAGTAAATGTCTTATTCCCTTAGGCTTTTCAATGCTACCTTAACGAGGTTTCGACCAACGACTCCCAAGCCATTAAGACCTTAGGGCGCTAGGTGTAAAGACAATCCCCTCGGGCTTACTTACTCAAGTAACAAAGGCCACAAAACTAGACAAGCAAGCTATAGTGTTTATTCATTTTTTTTTCTTTTTTTGGATTTTCTATTTTTTTTCTTTTCATCATTTCTTTTTTATATATATACCCCATAGATTCCCCCAAACTCAAGCTTTTATGTCATTCCAACCTTTACTACCAGTTCACTAATTTCCTTAAATTTTAACCAAGATTTTCCCTCAGAAACAAATTATGAAACCCTTGAACCAAGTAGATTAAAACAGTTAAACTTTTAGCGCTAATCGGTTACATAAGTTTCAGACAGGCTCAGATTTTCTTCTTGTTTAAAATTAGAACTCATCATCAATTATCAACACTGTTCAAGATAACATGCAAAACCAATCACATCATAGGCTGAGCTAAGACCACACCAACCGATCGCACAGATTCATGCAAAAAAAATGCAATTATACTACATAAACACATACTAATGTAACACATATATGAATATGCAATTAACTACCATATATTATATGCACACTAAATGCAAAAACACAATGCTAACATGTAAAAATAACGAATTACAATGCAAATAACTAACTATATGCAATACGTCACTAAAATGCCCCCAAACTTAAACTAGACATTGTCCTCAATGGCTGAAATAGAAAAAAGTAAAGTAGAGGACTTCCCTGAAAATATAGCATTCTTCCTCCTTGTCCGCTAAGTTTGGAGAATAGGCTAAGCACATGGAACAAATTGGGCCCCACACTTAAATTTGACTTGAATAACCTATAAACCCACAATAGAAGCAATTTTATTAAATCCTAAATAAATACAAATTCAAAGCTATTAATATAAAACTTAATAAAAACTAAAAATAAAAATTAAACTTGGGTTGCCTCCCAATAAGCGCTTATTTTATAGTCTCAGCCTGACTTCTTTAATTCTCTATCCAATTTCCCTACAAAAATTGAGGAACCCTCCATCCATCAGCTACAATGTCTCTTTTGGGAGGTTCCTATTTGTAATGGCCATTAAATTTAAGTCACCTAGCAAGATCTTTTTAGATAGGATCCCTATTAAGTACAATGTAAACCACTAGGTGCTTTCCCCATCAGTATCATGATCAAATTATGGCATGGATGCTTGTCAAACACAACAGGTTCCTCTTCTATGATCCCTTTCTCATCCCACCATGGATCTAAAGTTTTTCTAGCTCTCATGTCACAAAGAGCTTTGCCGACGACATAACTGCCAATTGGGCATGGTTTTACAAAACTGCTCGGATTCTTAAACTTTGGAGGAGAAGGTACATGGGTCACTATCAAAATCGGCTCATCTTCGTTGGAACTCAAAGTTAGATCTTCCCCGACTTCCTTTTCTTGGTCCCCAAGTGTCTCCTCTCTTTCAACATCTATATCATTTGGCACATCCGGTTGTAAATTTGGTTCGGGCACACCATCAGTCTCAGAAACCATATCATAGGGTCAAGTGTATTGAGGACAAATGTTCGAGGCATTAAGTAGTTGTTCCATCTAGTTCACAAATTTTTTACTCGATATCTCTTGATTAATCCTCCTTTCCTCACTTGAAGCTATGAACTTGGACAAAATTTCCTCCAAATTTAATTATTCTTCCTATTGCAGTGGAGGTGGACATGAGAACTCGGGTGGGTATGTTGAACTTGGAGCTTAAATTGACCTTGATGAGTATGGCTCCATGAAAAATCTGGTGATACCCCCAATCCTGCTGATAGTTGTTGGGATAGACATAATTGTTAGGGTGATCACCGCCATATTGTACTGGCTCAAAACTGATGGCACATTGATGACTTAGATGATTTCCAACACAATAATCACTAGTAATCACCACACTTTGACTACTTTGTGTTGCAAAAGCATCTAATCTCCTCGAAAGTGTCTCAATCTATGCTGATAATGCAGAAAGAGTCCCAAGTCCATCAATCTCCGCTCCGCTTGGCTGAGTCATTCTTGTCTACGGCCATTGATAATTAAATTCCGCGATGGTACCTGGAAAGGAAGAAAAAAATAGAGAGAGAATTAAAGAGAATAATAAAAAACGGTTTAAATTAAAACTAATTTGATTAAAAATTAATATTAGCAAATATTATTTAACTAATTCCCCGGAAACGGTGCCAAAAACTTGTTGATCGATTTCACAATCAATATATGCGTGCAAGTATACACGGTCAACAAGTAATAAAGTGAAAGTAGAGTATCGTTCCAATGAGAAATTATTTAATAAAAATCACCAAGTACTAGTGTGGCACCCCCAAAACAGGTATACATCACCCATCTTGAGTCACCAGATACCACACTACATAACTCAACTACAAACTTCTTTTATACAACTGTCGGGTAATATACGACAAAACATAGCTAAGAGTTTAAACAAGAATATTGTCTTCTAGACAATATCCACACTCAATAGAGTCCTCATTATAATTATTATCACACTATTTTATAAAAATAGTGAAGACTACTAAAGCCACTTATCCTGGACCATCACCCCGCTTCCTCAACTCGTCCCCAAATATATTCTCATTTCTTGAGCGTAATGTGAAACAAAAGGGTGAGCTCAACTAGCCCAAAGAAGAAATATTATGACTAAGATAATGCGTAATAAATTTATCATTAGCCTTCAACGAAAGTTTAAACCGATAAAATACAATAAACATTAAGTTTAACTGCAATGAATAAGCAATCCATTAAAAGAGTCAAGTAGAACATAATGTCTACTATCTCCTCTAGATTAAAAGTCAATCATTAATGTTTCATTCCTGTAATATTCAACAACAGTTCATTGTTATACCCAAGACAAAAAGAACTATCATCACCTGTCTTCACCTAAACCACCAAAGATTATAGTTAAATCCACAATTCATATTTATAATCATGTAAATCAATAGTTTCTTCTTGGCACAAAGGCTTAATAGAACTTTTACTCAATATCCTTACCCCAAATGCTAAAGATATTCAAATGTAATAACAATGATCATACCAATCAGTTGTCTATCTTTTTACTACGCGCCAAAGATATTCAACTATAAAACCAATGGTCATGATCATACCAATCAATTATCACATCGATGCACTACTACCAAAGACATTCAACTGTTAACTAATGGTCATGATCCTGCCAATCACATAATCAAATTATCTATGCACTACGGGCCAAGGATATTCGTTATTATCACCAATGGTTATGATCATGTCATACACCTGTCCATCTTTGCACGTAAGCCAAAAACCAATAATCAACAAATCCATCTTTGCACGTAAGCCAAATATATACAAATCAGAAAACTAATAATCAATATCCATCTTTGCACGTAAGCAAAAGATATATAACTGTAAAACCAATAATCAATAGTCCATCTATGCACGTAAGCCAAAAAGGACTTTCATCATAATATAAGCATGAGGATGATGACAATGATATAAGCATTAATCAAATGAAATCAAGGATAAATATTAAAGACTTTAAATTTATCCAGAGTTTAAAAAATATCCAAATTGTCAACATGATACTGCTTTGTAGAGTAAAATTCAAGAATAATATTCATGTACCAAAAATAATTTGGACATAAAAGAAATATATTTTTCGGGTAAATAGTACCCCGTGAATAGTACCACAATGAATAGTACTTCTTAATAGTACCTCATGAATAGTACCCCGACATGAAAAGTACCCCAAATACCGTAGTGAGTGAATAATATTCGAGTGAATAGTAATTTGGGTGAATAGTAACTCGTGAATAGTACTCGATACAAAAAAAAGTGCCTCGAATACCCGAGTGAATAATACTAGAGTGAATAGTAACTGGGTGAATAGTAACCCGTGAATAGTAACTCGTAAAGAAGTACCAAAGAAAATGATATTCCATGACGAGTACAAAAGAAATGATGTCTCATACGAGTATAATAGATTATACAAAACTACAAATGGATTTTCACCCGCCATGCGGTAATCCACGTAGACAGATCATTTCCACAATTTAATAAGGAATGAATACAAAGGATCATTCACCATGCATGCGGTAATCCACATAGACAGGTTATTCCAACAGAATAATAAAGAATGGAATAACAGAAGAATTTATCATGCATGATGATAGACCGCATGCATGTGTTATTCCCAATAGAATAATAAAGAATGGAACCAAAATGTCAACGTAATCCGCATTACGCATGTGATATTCCAAATGTAATAATAAAGAATGGTACTAGGTCATGCGTAATCCGCATGCACAAGATATTCCAATGTAATAATAAAGAATGGAATAACATCATAATTCACCGTGCATGCGATAGACCACCACGATGTATTATTCCAATGTAATAATAATGGAATAATGTAAGAATTTCACCATGTATTCAAGATTTTGCATGCATAAAGTTTATTCCAACATAATAATAAAGAATAGAATAACAACCCTTACGAGTATTGAAAGAAAATAACTCTCTTCATGAATACGAAAAGAATAATACCCTTTACTATAATAATAATATCCCTTACCTCGTAAGAAGAAGACTAGATAATCGGAATAGTGAAGTATTTCTCTCTATAGCTTCTCTCTCTAATTTCTCTATAATAATTGTTGTTGTGAGACTTAGTGAATTGGTGAGAATGAAGGAAGAATGAGCTTCTATTTATAGGAAAAGATAGTTTCAATAATTGCACATTTTGGGGCTCAAAATATTACAGTATAATACCTCCCTCTTTTTCTTCATTTTTAATTTAGTCCTGGAAGTATTATCAAGCTTGCACCACCTCCCCTAATAGTAAATTATGTGAATCAATAGTAAATCATGTGACTCAATAGTTTTAAACATGTGAAAAAATTAATTATAGTATAGTACCTTTAACTATACCTCCATTTTTAACTTAGTCATGCAAGTATTATCAAACTTGCACCAACTCCCCTAATAGTAAATCATGTGATTCAATAGTACACACATGTGAACACATAGTTATAAGCATGTGAATTAATAGCAATTAATTTCTCATTTATCTGGTTAATTACCCAATTTTTCAATATAACCTCCAGACATCAATTATTATCGAAATAAATGTCAATTTTTCACTAACACCAATAATCTCAACACAATGGAACTATCAATTTCATCTTTAATCAACACGAACTTATTCATCATTAATACTATAACTCACAATATTTAACAACCAGGTTGTTCCCAAGAAAGAGGGGGTTTTTCTATAAGGATTTCTCCTTATTGGCACGCAATTAGGTGACCAAACCTCTCCTTGACAGAACTTCTAGACATTGCCAATATTGTAAATAATAATATGAATAACTTTGTCGTCTCAACTATTGATTTAATAATATAACATATTATATAGATGATACTGTGATAATAATTGAAACAATAATATGAGAGATATGATGCAACAATTACTGTAGCAATAATTGAGTATAACTGAGTGACTTCTTACGTAAATATCAATAATCAATACCGTATGCTACAATGCAACCATGCGTATTACTGTACTTTTACCACCAATTATTTTATGACAACTTACTTACTTTGAAATTTTTTGACATATCACCCTTAACTTTAACCTTTTATCAATTTAACCATTTACTAAAATAGAAAAATTGAATACTTTTATTTCACAAAATTCGGGATCTCACAACTAGTTCATAACCAAACTAATTTTATTTAAACAATTGATTTAATGTTGTGAATTAAAATATATAATTAAACTACTACTACCACTAGTTGAAAATCAAAGTTATGGAGATTTAAGATCACAACTTCACTTATTGTTTCACTTATATTAAAATACTTCTTATTAATTATGCTCACTATTCTAGATTGTTAATCAGGAACTTATAAGTATTTATTATCACCTTCTGATGCATCACAAACATATTAATCCAAATCCACAGTTGATAGAATTGAATCAAACACCCCAATTAACTAATTCACTATATTCCTATGTAAATTATAATTAAAAAGGATTTAAAGCACATGTTCCCTATCAGATTACATGCTGCGTAAAGGCATATCCCTATCCTAAACACAAATCATGAATTCTATCATCATGCAAAAAATACAATCATATGCTATTATGATCAGATCTAAATCTATATTTCATCTCCCGAATTCATATAGATTATCATGGTAATTATTAGCTAGACAATTAAATAATTATGCACAAATCATAGTAGACAATCCCTAGAATAGATCATAATAATTAATAAAGAAGCATACTAAAATAAGTTATGCAGTAAGATTCGTTGCAATCTTAAACAAGAAATTTAGTTCATTGTTATTGAATTAAAATCTAGAATCCACAACTGAATAAACATTAAAAGACAAGAATAGAAGTAGAGTAGAGAATAAAATTTGTTGTATGTAAATCTAATGCTCCCCTCTTGCTCCTGATCTTGATCTTCAATTATCTCCAAGTTCTTTCAATCTCCAACAATCCAATATAAACTAGGGTTTATGCTGTAATCTAATGGAGTGTTTTATCTAATGTAATCTATCTAAAATCTCTCTTATTCGATGCCTCCCATCATGTATTTATAGGTTACAAGTTCAATTTCTAGCTTAGGAGCAAACTCAATCCAATTTGGAGTAAAATGAACTGTCAAAATTCATCCCAAAACGCGTCCCAACTTGACCAGGCTCGAGCCCAGCGCCTCAGCGCTGCTCACGGCGCTGGAACACTACCCCCTAGTGCCTCGATGCTGGAAATAGGCTAGGAATGGGCGCCCCGACGCTAAACTCTTTTCTGGAAATTTTCTGCTCTAACGCCCTTTTGGAAAATGACCATAACTTCTTCGTCCGAACTCCAATTTCCATGATTCAAGATGTTTCGGAAAGAGGAGACGTAGATCTACAATGTTTATTCATTGAGGTTTTCGAAATAAGGGCTAGAGAAATGCTAAAATTGGCTATGAAGTGGCTGCTATGTAAATGGCAAGCCGAAAATACGAATCTAGCAACCCTAAACGTCGATCCAAGTAACTTTTGTCCCAATTCCTATAAAACAACATAAAACATGCATGAATAGACACAAACACTTAAAAACTTCCAAAAGATTAAGCTCAAATGCACTCAATTAATGGGTATAAATGTGAGACCCCAGATTTTATCAATAAAGATTTAAATTTTGTCGAAATAATTTTTAATATTATGGTGTGAATTTGAGATAATATTATAGTTGTGGGTAGTATTTATAAATTTTGCAAAGTATGCAAGTGGTTATATTATATTCGATTGGTGGGAATATTCAGGTTTAGCGAGAATATTCGTACAATGGCTCAATCATTGGTGGACCCCATATTAATGTAATTATTGTTTGATTGAGAAAACGACAAAAAATATTTTATTGAAATAACTACGGAGTTTTACCGTTGATCTTTGTTGAACTACTCAAGAGTAAAAAGTACATGAATACGTGTGTTGTTGCATAGTAGCACACGGTATTGATTATTGATGCTTATGTGAGAAGTCACTCGGTTTGATTCCATTATTGTCGATTAATAATATGAATTATTATAGCGATAATGACGTTTTTTTTTTATTCAGTATTATTAATGTAATAAAATGTAAACATCTTTTATATAAAATAGAATACTTTATTAAAGTTATTCTATAAATAGAATATATTATATTTTATTATACATAGTGTTGCATAGTGTTTTGCATAGTATTGCATAGTGTTTGCATAGTAAAATGTTTTTATATAAATAGAATATATGATATTTTATTTAAAAGATTTTGCTTTAAATATGGATCGTCAGATTAAAGTAAATCAATCTGGATCGTTCATGGATTAATTACTATGCATTCTATTTTCCTATAAATAGAAGCTCATTCCTTCATTATTTTCTTACGAATTCATTGAAACTCTAGAGAGAGAAACTATAGAGAGAAAGAAGAAAAGTATTTTGCTACTTCACTTTTCCAATATTCAGCTTCTTCTAAGGTAGGGAATATTATTTGTTGTACTGTAAGGGGTGTTATTCTTTCTTATTCATGAAGAGAACTTCATTATTCCATTCATTATTATTCTCGTTGAATAACTTTTGTAAAAGTGGCATACCCTATACATAACTTTGTATACGCTGGCATACCCTATACTTGGTGAAATCCTTATATTATTCCATTCTTATTTATTATGTTGGAATAACTCAGATACGCTGAATCCCCTATACTTGGTGATCTTCTTCATTATTCCATTCTTTATTATTCTGTTAGAATATCATGTATGCAGGTGTTTACACCGGACTCGGTTCCGCTTTATTATTATTCATTTGGAACATCCCGTCTGCATGTTTTTACACCGCACTGGTTCTGTCTTTATCATTCTGTTGGAATATCCTATCTGTGTTTTTTATCGGATCTGGTTTCATCTTTATTATTCATTGGAACATCCTGCTTGCATTGAATTTCACCGACACGGTTCCGTTATTATTATTCTATTGAATAACTCGTCATGCGAAGTACCACATGCACGGTGATTTCCTTTGTTATTCCATTCTTTATTATACCCAAATTGGTTAAAACTTTGACTTCTATACTCCATGAAATTAGTAGAATATTCTTGATATTTGCGTTTCATCCAAAGATCTTTTCATGGAAATATTCTTCCGATCATTCTTGAATTTTACTCTACAAAACAAAGATCTTGTTGACAAATTGGGCGTTAATAATTCACCGGATAAAATAATTCTTGAACTTGTTTTATTGAATTATTATGTCATTATCATCATCCTCATGTTATATTATGTTATCTTTGGCTTACGTGCATAGATGAACTTAGTTTGATTATGACCAGGGATCATTCGGTATAGTCATGGCTTGTTATAAATGATGTGACAAAAGTCCTCAGTGGCCTGTAATGCAGTGATGGATAGTTTTTGGTATGATTATGACCAGGGGTGATTTGGTATAGTCATGACCATTGATAATTTGATGAAAATCCTTGACCGTGGTACAGGGATGATTATATATTGTGGTTTATTCATTAAACTGAGTCTTAATGATAAAAATTTATGAAAACCTTTTAAAACCTAAAAGATAGTAGACTTTATTTTCTACTTGACTCTTTTAATGGATTGCATATTCATTGCAGAGCTAAAACGGTTGTCTATTGTATTTTATCGGTTTAACATCATTGAAGGCTAATGATAATTTATTCTGCATTATCTTAGTCATAATATTTCTTCTTGGGCTAGTTGAGCTCACCCTTTCTTTCACCGTTTTCTCTGAGAAATGAGAACATAGTTGGGACGAGTCCTGAAACGGAGTAATGGTCCGAGGATAGCATTAGTAGTCCTCACTATTCTCGTGAAATAGTGTGATAATAGTTGTAATGAGGACTCCTTTTGAGGTTGTATAATATCTAGTAGACAATATTTGTATTCAAACTCACGCTTTATGTAAATATTGTATACCTACGCTTATATTAGTAAGTTGTATTTGAATTTATGTACCATGTAAGTGGCGACCCAAGATGGGTGACGATACCTAATTTTGGGGCGTCACGGTTGGTATATATCGAGCTTAGGGATATGATCCTGGCTAAGATGTGAGACAAGAACTAGGAGGGGAGAGACGGGAATTCCTTCGCTAGTATGACCTACCTAAGTTTATTTGGTATTTAATTGGTCTGGCGAGTATAGGGATAATATGTGATATGTTAATTAACCCTTGTTTTGTGACAATGTTTGTATTCGGATGATGTTGTGAATAGGGCTCAATTATTGGAGCGCGATAATGAGTCAAAGATAAACAAAAGGTAACGACCAACAACACGATAATAATCATACTTTGGTGGCAATCTGCTATCGTAACAATGATAACCATTGTGGGAGAAATTACCATGCCAAGAATGGTAACCACTTCGGTGGTAATCATGGCCAAGATAATAGAAGTGAAAATTTCAAGAAGAGAAGGTCATTTAGCTCGATTTTGTCGTATAGTGAAGTCAAGTCCAGCTGGGATAGTGGCACCAAAGGCGGATACGGACAAAACAAAGTCGATGGTTTCAGGAAGAGCATTTTTCGTGACTTCTCAAAAAGTGGGTAACCCGAATGAAGTTAGCACGGGTTAGTTAATTATAAATTCTTGCGAAGTCTATACCTTATTAGATACCCTGTTTACCCATTCTTTTATCTCTCTTGCTTATTCAACGTTTAAATTTGACTCCGGAGAAATTAGACTTTGATTTATCTATTGAAACTTCGTTGGGAGAAACCTTCGTTACCTCCAATGTTTTATTAATCTTGTTGTTTCAAATAAACACTTTCACGTTACCTGTCGATCTTATCTCGTTGAAAATACTTGCATTTGAGGTAATTTTTGAAAACGATTGATTAACTACTCATTATTCTTTTTGTAAGGTTGTTAGCTTTCATATTCTAACCAACTTTTATATCTAATTCAAAGTAACCAAATTCTAAAGTTAATCACTGTTATATCAAGCCATAAGTAAAGAGCCCGATCCTTTCGTTGTAGACTTCCTTGTGTGGAATGCACCGCAAGCTTTACTTTCAGAGGCGACGTCGTGACTGAAGATGGCAAGTTGATAGGTATCATTGTGAGGTGCTATCCAGGTTAAGGGATAGAAGTCACAGTTGGTATTAATGTGACGTACTATCCAAGTCTTGGATGAGAGTAACAGTTTTGAATGATATTTCTATCATTAATAAATTTCTTGGCGTATTCTTGAAGACTTCCTAGCCTACCCTAGAACGTGAAATCGAATTTTGTATTGACCCCAGTACAAAAACCCATTTCTTAAACCCTCAAATATTTCTTCAACTAAAAGGATCTGTTTACGAGGATTATGATGAAAGTCATAATAAAAGCATTGGACTAATGAAAATCATGGGTATATGAAGTATTAGTAAGTGTTATGATGAGTTATGTTGGTTATTATGTGAAAACATGAAAGTTTCTTAGAAATCACAAAGAGTTGAAAATCAGATTTTGGTGAAAAAACGTAACATGAAATTCAATTGACCATATCTCCTATTATATTTTGAATTTTTGAGTGTGGTCAAGTCCTAGAGTTAGATCTATGAGTTACCTAACTAATCCAAGTGGAATTACTGGAAAAGGTGTTGTAGATTTTTGTGTGGACTGATTTTAGCAAATGAGTGCAAAGCTGCAAAAATCGAAAAAGCTACTGCCATGATTTTAGAGAGGCTATTTCGGCCACTTAAATTATGAGAAAAATTCTGGCCTTTTGGGACATGAAGGTATATGGTATAAAGTACCTCCTGTCCAAAAATGAGCTCATTCTGACTTAAAATGAGCAAGTTATGACTATTTCAATATTTAGGTTTTTCCGATTTAAATGCTATAACCGAGTTCTATAACTCCGATGACCATGAAATTTAAACTCGAAGCTCATGTTAACATGTGTAAGGTCCTGCCAATATTTGGGAATTTTTGGAGTTAAACTTGAGGTAGCTAATTTCTTAAGGAATTAATTAGAAATTGATTTTTGAAAAATAGTAAAAGAATTTTAAAATTCGAGAAAATATATTTTCATTATGGGACTATATTATGCTAAATCCCAGAAAAGAAATATTTTTGGGACTGATTTGGTATTTTTCATGAAAATAGTTTAATTACTGAACATATGAGTTAAATATGTTATGTGAAGTAACAAAGTTGAAAATAGGATTTTATGGCTAGAGAATCCTATATAGAGTATATGCATATTTTTGAGGGATTTGATAATTGGTGATGATATCTTATGAGTATGGCATTTTGAATGATTAAATGCATTATATGGTAAAGCGTAAACAATTGAGATAAATTGTTTATAAATTTAAGAAGTGATTAAAATATTGTTATAATATTAATGATATTAGATTATGAGATTATTAAGTGATTGATAACATGGGGATATTCACAATCCTGGATAAATTATATTATAAATGTTTAATATTTATCCTTTATCTCATTTGATTGATTCTTTATATCATTATCCTCATGCTTATATTATGTTGAAAGTCATCTGTGGCACAGTAGTGCATAGATGGACTTGGTATGATTATGACCGAGGATTGTTCTTGTATAATCATAACCGTAATTGAAAACACGATTATCTTTGGTAGTAGTGCATGGATAATTTGTGGTCGTGATACTAATGAATACACAATTATCTTTGGCCATAGTGCATGGATAATTTGTGGTCGTGATACTAATGAATACACGATTATCTTTGGTAGTAGTGCATGGATAATTTATGGTCGTGATACTAATGAATACACGATTATCTTTGGTAGTAGTGCATGGATAATTTGTGGTCGTGATACTAATGAATACACGATTATCTTTGGTAGTAGTGCATGGATAATTTATGGTCGTGATACTAATGAATACACGATTATCTTTGGTAGTAGTCATGGATAATTTGTGGTCGCGATACTAATGAATACACGATTATCTTTGGTAGTAGTGCATGGATAATTTGTGGTCGTGATATTAATGAATACACGATTATCTTTGGCAGTAGTGCATGGATAATTCGTGGTCCCGATACTAATGAATATCCTCGGCACGTAGTGCGGGGATGATTCGATGATATGAATTAATTATTGAGCTGAGTCTCAGCAATGAAATATTAATTCATGGATGTGGTAAAAGTCATCTTTGGCCGTAGTGCATTGATAGACTTGGTATGATTATGACTGTGACGCCCCCAAAATAGGTCCATTCCTTCCAACCCATTCTGAGTCGCCAAATACATGGTACAGAAATAACTACAACTTTATTAGTACATTTGTCGTGCAAAATACGACAACATATATACTGTGAGTTTAAATACAGATATTGCCATCTAGACAATATCCACACGCAAATAAATCCCCATCATAATTATTGATACATTATTTTACAAAAATGGTGAGGACTACTAAACAACTCTCTCTAGAACCTTCATTCCATACCCCACTAGTACTGCCATTACATTCTCGCCTCCCGAGAAGAAAATGGAACAACAAGGAAAAGGGTGAGCTCAACTAGCCCAAGAAAGAATATTATGACTAAGATAATATACAACAAATTATCGTTAGTCTCCAACAGGAAAAATCTAATAGAATACAATAGACAACAAGTTTTAAATCAACAATCGCAATGAAACAACAATTCATTAGAAGAGTTAAGTAGAGAATGCAAACTACTATCTTCTATATATGAATTTAAAAGTTCATCGTCGATATTTTATCCTCGTAACATCAATCAATATATATCTCGAATCAAATATTCATCTTTGCACTACAGTGCCAAAGATATTCATCGATTATCTATCATGTTCATCTAAACACATGTTCATCTTTGCACTTCTGGGCCAAAGATATTCATCGAAAATCATTCATCTTTGCACTACTGTGCCAAAGATATTCAATAATATCATCATTTAGGACCGAGGATGATGAAAAATATAAAGAAACGAATCCAAAGAAACAAAATGACAAGGATTAAGGATTAAGGATTCGTATTTTTGTTTTATCCATGTCCAAAAATACCTCAAAAATAATCATAGTGGTGTAAAATTCAAGAATGATCAAAACATGGATACAATCAAAGCTAGTATCCGTAATAGATATTTTGACGAAAAGAAGAAATTTCATTTTTCTATGAATAGTCAGTATTCGTGAATAATTGTCGTATACGTGAATAAGACCGTATATGTGAATAGTAACTCAGATACCAAAAGATAGAAATTTCACAAAAAAACATCTTCACGCTTAAGTGAATAGTACTCGTGAATAAGAACTCGTGAATAGTAACTCGTGAATAGTAACTCGTGAATAAGAACTCATGAATAGTAACCCCACATGAAAAAGTTCCAAATTTGATAAAAGTTCCAACCAATATTTCAAAGATAATGATATTGAAGAAATAATATCATTTGAGAAGAAAATAACATCCCTTACCTCAAAAGACAAGATTTAGTTGAAACAATTTGGATATAGGCTATGACTTGAACTTGCACCGTATAGCAATACTCAAAGTATACTCAAAATACTCACAAGAATACGCCGATAATATAGAGAGAAAAACTTCAGTTCGTGTGATTTTCAATTCTAACCTAAGCACCCTATTTATAGAAAATTGCTTAGAACACCAAAGCGTAAAATTTAATATAATAATAATATATTATATATATATTCCTCGCCAACCAAGACTCTCTCAAATCAGCATGTTTACAACACATGGGGGCAACCAAAAAACAATAAAAAACGTTTTTGTTGATATAAATAATTAAAACTTCCAAAAATCAATTATTTCGAGCTTCTAACTTCAATAATTCATAATAAATAGCTCTTTTATCGAAAAATTCGAATCTCGCGATTTTTTATAGGAAATTCAATTCTCTACAACTTTACGTAAGTCGGTTTTTCCAATTCCAAATGAAATTGACCAAAAATCCACATACGGACAATTTTACAAGCTATAATCAAATTTCAATCAAGAAATGGGTCCACCAACACACAAAACATGTGTTAAACATTTAATGCCACAAAAATACTCTTCCTCCTCATATACTCATATATCCCACATTCATTATAAAAATATCACCGCTTAATATATTATTAAAATAATATATTTAAATGAATTATTTTATCGTAAAAGATAAAATATTAATTTTCAACAATTGTCATTTTAAAATTTTTCTCCATCTATATCCACATAAAATCAATATTTTCCTCATCATATGAATCAATAATTAATTATTCACAAATAATATTACGTAATCACAATATTGACAACCGGCGGCTTCCTGGAAAGAGGGGCTTTCCAATAAGAATTTCTTCTTCATCGCCAATTAGGTGACCAAACCTCTCCTTAGATGTAACTTTCTAGACATTGACAATAATGTTATCTAATAATATTATTCGGATAATATGAATTATTGCTTCGATAATAAAAAATACCGTGTAATGACAATTATTGAAACAACAAAGAATATAAAATATCAACGCAACAATTATTGAATCAATAAAATAAAATATTTGACAAGAATTACTCGTAATAATTATTGTGTAGTGCCTTCTTACGTAAGAATCAATAATTGGTGCAATACTGTGTGCATCTTGCTCAACAACGCGTTATTAGTGTGTTTAACCACCGGTATTCCAACAAAGATAATCTGTGAATAACTACGCCAAGTTATTTATAAACAACTTATATTTGTCGTTTTCTTCATCCAATCGCTTTCAGTTATGGGGCCCACAAAAAGATCGCTACCGTCAATGCATTTAATATTCCCAACAATTTTTAATATTCCACGACCAAATTCGAATATTTTATAACCACTTGCTTATTCAAATATTTACGTATTTTACCCATAACTATTCACATTAATCAAATCCACCCTTACTATTTCAAAATAATAAATAGAGGAAAATAAATTTCATTTATTAATAATTTGGGGTCTTACAACCTCCCCTCCTTATGAAATTTCATCCTCGAAATTGACGTACGTACCTGGTGTTTCGAAAAGATGAGAATACCTCGCTTTCATTTTTGTTTCCAACTCCCAGGTCATTTCCTCAATAGCATGGTTTCTCCACAAAACTTTAACTTGTGGTATAACCTCGATGACATAGGACATGTTCTTTCCTATCCAAGATCTTGATAGTACCTCCTCATCACGTTAAGTCTTCTATATCTCGTCCGGCTCTAACTCAATGACATGGTTCGGTCGTCCACATATTTACGTAACATCGATCGTGAAAAACGTTATGAACATCGCGCCATACTTGGCGGTAAAAAAACGAGTCTATAGCCCATTCCTATTCGATCGAGAATTTTAAATGGATTAATAAATCGAAGGTTTGAGCTTTCCTCACCTCACCGATTCTCTCGCTTTTGAAATAACAACTTCTTGCACCTCCTTCTTCAAATTCATCACCCCAGCAGTGTAGCTTGAATGTTTTAACTTTATCGATTAAAGTCGATTATACTCAGTATATCATCACGTGGGTAACTAGAGTTTTCATCTCCATCTCTATTATTTGTAAATTATTCAAATGAGTCTTTGACAATATCGTACTCAGTATTTTGTATACGATCTTCTACTCAACACGCCGCCTACCACCACGTTCGCTTTTCCGGGATGGCATGGCGTAACATGTCTTTGAAATGAGTCTCCTCTTGAGTTCTTCAAGCTCTTCCCACATTCCTTGCTCCATTCAATTTTGTATCTCTACGAGTCACCGCGTTAATGGAATAGCAATTCGAGAATATCCTTCAACAAATCTCCGATAATATCCAACTAAGCCTGAAAAGCTACGATTTCGATTACCGACTTAGGTTGTTCTCAACTCGTGACTCATATCCCAACCTTGGATAAGACGTTACAATGACACCTATCGCTTTTACTATCGCATCGAATATGGTGTCCCCACGGAGAGTCCGCTTTGCATTCCACAAAGGAAAGTCACCAGATAAAGGCTTAGTACCAAATTCTATAGTTGAATTTTTAACTCCTCAAGTTCAATAGAGCCATTCGATATGAGATTTTAGAAATGAGTTTTGTCTGGGGTTCAAAGTCGATACAAAATTTAATATCAGCCTTTGGGAGTAAACCAAGAAATTCTTCAGGAAATACGTCAGGAAAAATCAATAACAACAGGAATATTATTCAAATCTGACGTGTCTTTATTCAAATCCATAACATGGACTAAGAAAACTTGACATCCGTAATAAACGAATGACTTCATGGCTTGATATGAAAATGTTTGACTACAATGGTTTGATTGCTTGAATTCGAATAACAGGTTGCTTAGGAATATGAAAACTAACAACCTTACAAAAGCAATCAATTTGGCATGATGAGTAGTTAACCTTAAAATCACATCAAAAGCAAATATCTCTATAGAAATAAGGTTAACAGGTAATGTGATAGTGCCAACCTGAATCAAGCAAGATTTCTAAACAACGGATGTAATGAAAGTTTCTCCTAACGGAGTCTCCATAAATAGGTCAAAGTCTAATTTCTCCGTAGTCAAGTTCAAACGTTGAGCGCAAGCAAGAGAGATAAAAGAATGGGTAGAACCGGTATCTAGTAAGGTATAAACTTCGCAAGAATTTATAATTAACTAACCCGTGCTAACTTCGTTCGGGTTCCTCGCATTTTGACCGGTCACAACAAACGCTCTTCCAGGAATCGTTGTCTTTGACTTTTCTGGGACATCCTTTTGAGTCACCATTCCCATTGATCTGGTTTCGATATCGTATAATCTCGGCGATATGTCCTTCTTTTCCACAATTATAGCATACCTTAAACTGTTGTGGGCGCTTGAATGATATGTCCTCTTCCCCGCATTTGTAACATACGACCGGTGGTCTTTCTCCTCCTTAGAACTAGTTGCTATCATCGCCGCCGACGCCTTCAAATGGTCGTTGTTGAATCTCCTCTTTTAAAATCTCCTCCCGACTCGCTTTCTTCTATTTTCATGGCCACGATTACCACCAGAGAGTGGTTACCGCCTTTGTCTCATATTCTTCTTTCTCCGCCGGTTATCGTTATTCGATGATCGCTATCTTCGTTATGATCCTCGTTATGGTCCCTCGGTTGAACGTATTCATTTATCTCACTCTAACAACCGAGCCCCGCTGACAACATCCGAATAGAGAGAAAATTTATGAGAAATGAGATATCGACGTATGCCGGGTTTCAAACCTCTCGAAACATCCGCGTCATACGCTCCTCATTCTCCACCAAATGAGGTGCAAACTCGATAACTCCGCGAACTTCGCCTCGCATCGACACCGCCATGTTATTATTCGCTCCGTCTAATAAACTCCACTTCCTTCATATGACGAATACTTTCAAGGAAGTACTTGTCATTGAACTGCTTTCTAAATGTCTCCCATGACATGCCGAGTCTGGTTGGATGGGTACGCTTCACGTATTCCCACCAAGAATCGCCTCGCCTTACGGAACATAAAGGTGGCGAATGGAACCTTCGTTCTCCGCATCCCAAGACATCGAATATCTTGGTAATTTGTTTTGACCCATGTTTTCGCCATTATCGATCCGCTTTCCTCGAATTCGTGGTCCCAACTCTTTGAACCGCTTGGTTCGTGACCACCGTGAATTGCTATCATTTCTCTTGTATTTTGAACACGAAGTCTCCTCGTCTGATTTTGCATGAACTGCAAAAAGCTTCTAAACATCCCCTCGCTCATCATCTCGCTCGGTGGTGTTGTTCACAGAGGTACATTGCCACTGTTGCACGCTCTCCTCGTTGGTAAATACAAAGCATCTCCACTATCTCATTTACTCCAATCATTAATATTCTCAAACCGACATTCTCAAATACATCATAAAACAAGGGTTAATTAAGGAAATCAATATATCACATAATATCCCTATATACTCGACCAACTAACAAATAAGCTTAGGTAGGACACACTAGCGAAGGATTTACTCTGCTCTCCTCCTAGTTCTATTGCCCGATCTCCGCCAGAGATCATATCCCTAAGCTCGATACCAATCATGACCCTCATGGTGCTTCAACCACAAAGACCTCACAATGGTACTATCGGTTTCCATCCGTCCCCTACGGAGAGTCCTTCTATGCATCCCCCATAAACAGAAGTCACCAAATGAGAGGCTCGGGGCTCTTTACTTATGGCTCGATACCAACCGTGGCGCCCCAAAATAGGTCCATTCCATCCAACCCATTCTCTTTACATGGTACGTAAATAACTACAACTTTATTAGTACATTTGTCGTGCAAAATACGACAACATATATATGTGAGAGTTTAAATACGAGATATTGCCATCTGACAATATCCACACGCAAATAAATCCCCATCATAATTATTGATACATTATTTTACAAAAATGGTGAGGACTACTAAACAACTCTCTCTAGAACCTTCATTCCATACCCCGACTAGTACTTCGCTTACATTCTCGCCTCCCGAAGAAAAAATGGAACAACAAGGAAAAGGGTGAGCTCAACTAGCCCAAGAAGAATATTATGACTAAGATAATATACAACAAATTATCGTTAGTCTCCAACAGGAAAAATCTAATAGAATACAATAGACAACCGCTTTTAAATCAACAATTCGCATTGGAAACAACAATTCATTAGAAGAGTTAAGTAGAGAATGCAAACTACTATCTTCTATATATGAATTTAAAAGTTCATCGTCGATATTTTATCCCCAGAACATCAATCAATATATATCTCGAATCAAATATTCATCTTTGCACTACTGTGCCAAAGATATCATCAATTCGTCATTCATCTAAACACATGTTCATCTTTGCTACTACGCCAAAGATATTCATCGAAATCATTCATCTTTGCACTATAGGCCAAAAGATATTTAGTAATATCATCATTTAGGACCGAGGATGATGAAAAATATTTTTAAAGAAACGAATCCAAAGAAACAAAAACAAACAAGGATTAAGGATTAAGGATTCGTACTTTGTTTTATCCATGTCCAAAAATACCTCAAAAATAATCATAGTGGTGTAAAATTCAAGAATGATCAAAACATGGATACAATCAAAGCTAGTATCCGTAATAGATATTTTGACGAAAAGAAGAAATTTTATTTTTCGTGAATAGTGCCAGATTCGTGAATAAAGGTCGATATCGTGAATAAGACTTCAGTATACGTGAATAGTAACTCCGATACCAAAAGATAGAAATTTCACAAAAAAAACATCTTCACGTACTCGTGAATAGTACTCGTGAATAGTGAATAGTAACTCATGAATAGTAACTCGTGAATAGTAACCCCGATATGAAAAAGTTCCAAATTTGATAAAAGTTCCAACCAATATTTCAAAGATAATGATATTGAAGAAATAATATCATTTGAGAAGAAAATAACATCCCTTACCTCAAAAGACAATCTTTAGTTGAAACACCTGATATAAAGCTATGACTTGAACTTGCACCGAGATAGCAATACTCAAAGTATACTCAAAATACTCACAAGAATACGCCGATAATATAGAGAGAAAACTTCAGTTTACGGTGTGATTTTCAATTCTAACCTAAGACCCTATTTATAGAAATTGCTTAGAACACCAAAGCGTAAAATTTAATATAATAATAATATATTATATATATATTCCTACGCCAACCAAGACTCCTGAAATCAGCATGTTTACAACACATGGGGGGCCAACCAAAACAATAAAAACGTTTTTGTTGATATAAATAATTAAAACTTCCAAAAATCAATTATTTCGGAGCTTCGGAACTTCAATAATTCATAATAAATAGCTCTTTTATCAGAAAATTTGAATCTCGCGACTTTTTATAGGAAATTCAATTCTCTACAACTTTATAGAAGAAAGGTTTTCCAAATTCCAAACAGAAATTGCCCGAAATCCACATACGGATAATTTTACAAGCTATAATCAAATTTCAGTCAAGAAATGGGTCCACCAACACACAAAACATGTGTTAAACATTTAATGCCACAAAAATACTCTTCCTCCTCATATACTCATATATCCCACATTCATTGTAAAAATATCACCGTTAATATATTATTAAAATAATATATTTAAATGAATTATTTTATCAGAAAAAGATAAAATATTAATTTTCAACAATTGTCATTTTAAAAATTTTCTCCATCTATATCCACATAAAATCAATATTTTCCTCATCATATGAATCAATAATTAATTATTCACAAATAATATTACGTAATCACAATATTGACAACCGCAGGGCGGCTCCTGAGGAAGAGGGGCTTTCCAATAAGAATTTCTTCTTCTCGCGCGCAATTAGGTGACCAAACCTCTCCTTAGATGTAACTTTCTAGACATTGCCAATAATGTTATCTAATAATATTATTCGGATAATATGAATTATTGCTTCGATAATAAAAAATACTTGTGTAATGACAATTATCAAAACAACAAAGAATATAAAATATCAACGCAACAATTATTGAATCAATAAAATAAAATATCGAATAAGAATTACCGTAACAATTATTGTGTAGTGCCTTCTTACGTAAGAATCAATAATTGGTGCAATACCGCAGTGCTACTTTGCTCAACAACGCCAGACAGTGTGTTTTTAATCACCGGGTATTCCAACAAGATAATCTGTGAATAACTACGCCAGTTATTTATAAACAACTTATATTTGTCTTTTTCTTCATCCAATCGCTTTCAAGTTATGGGGCCCACAAAAGATCACTACTGCGTTGCATTTAATATTCCCCGATAGCATTTAATATTCCACACCAAATTTTCACGACCAATGAATATTTTATAACCACTTGCTTATTCAAATATTTATGATTTTACCCATAACTATTCACATTAATCAAATCCACCCTTACTATTTCAAAATAATAAATAGAGGAAAATAAATTTCATTTATTAATAATTTGGGGTCTTACAACGACCAAGGATTATTCGGTATAATCATGATCAGTAATTGAAAACACGAATATCCTTGGCGTTGGTGCATGGATAATTCGTGGTCGTGATACTATTAAGTCGCGTCTCAACATTATTGGTTTTACGATTTGTATATCTTTGCTTTGTAGTGCAAAAGATGAATTGTTAATGAATATCTTTGGCGGATTACGAAGATGAAATTAATATTTTTAACGATAAAGGTATTCAAGGTATCCTCACCTCTTTATCATATCAGTATCGCACCCTAATTTCGAGGGCTTAAATTCCATAAGGAGGGAGATTGTGAGACCCCAGATTTTATCAATAAAGATTTAAATTTTGTCGAAATAATTTTTAATATTATGGTGTGAATTTGAGATAATATTATAGTTGTGGGTAGTATTTATAAATTTTGCAAAGTATGCAAGTGGTTATATTATATTCGATTGGTCTGGGAATATTCAATTTAGCGGGAATATTCGTATAACTACTCAATTATTGGTGGACCCCACAATGTAATTATTGTTTGATTGAGAAAACGATAAAAATATTTTATTGAAATAACGGCGGAGTTTTACCGCTGATATCTTGTTGAACTACTCATTAGTAAAAGTACAGTAATACGTGTGGTTGCATAAGTAGCACACGGTATTGATTATTGATGCTTATGTGAGAAGTCACTCAGTTTGATTCCATTATTGTCGATTAATAATATGAATTATTATAGCGATAATGACGTTTTGTTTTATTCAGTATTATTAACGTAATAAAATGTAAACATCTTTTTATATAAAATGAATACTTTATTAAAGTTATTCTATAAATAGAATATATTATATTTTATTATGCATAGTGTTGCATAGTGTTTTGCATAGTGTTGCATAGTGTTTGCATAGTAAACTGCTTTTTATATAAATAGAATATATGATATTTTATTTAAAAGATTTTGCTTTAAATATGGACCGTCGATTAAAGTAAATCAATCTGGACCATTCATGGATTAATTACTATGCATTTTATTTTCCTATAAATAGAAGCTCATTCCTTCATTATTTTCTTACGAATTCATTGAAACTCTGAGAGAGAAACTATAGAGAGAAAGAAGAAAAGTATTCTACTTCACTTTTCCAATATTCAGTTCTTCTAAGGTAGGGAATATTATTTGTTGTACCCGTAAGGGGTGTTATTCTTTCTTATTCATGAAGAGAACTTATGTTATTCCATTCATTATTATTCATTGAATAACCTATAAAAGTGGCATACCCTATACGTAACTCCGATATGCCAGACATACCTATACTTGGTGAAATCCTTATATTATTCCATTCTTATTTATTCTGTTGGAATAACTCAGATATCATGCTTAATCCCCTATACTTGGTGATCTTCTTCATTATTCCAATCTTTATTATTCTGTTAGAATATCCCGTCGTGTGTTTTTACATCTGACTGGTTCCGTCATTATTATTATTCTGTTGGAACATCCTCATGCATGTGTTTTACACCGACACGGTTCTCGCTCTTTATCATTACATTTGGAATATCCTATCTCATGTGTTTTACATCGGATCCGGTTCCATCTTTATTATTCTTTGAACATCCTCGCTTGTGAATTTCACCGACTCGGTTCCGTTATTATTATTCTGTGGAATAACCTTTGCCTATCTGCGGCACCGCATGCATGGTGATTTCCTTTGTTATTCCATTCTTTATTATACCCAGTTGGTTAAAACTTTGACTTCTATACTCCATGAAATTAGTAGAATATTCTTGATATTTGCGTTTCATCCAGTATCTTTTCATGAAAATATTCTTCTGATCATTCTTGAATTTTACTCTACAAAACAGTATCTTGTTGACAAATTGGACGTTAATAATTCCTGGATAAAATAATTCTTGAACTTGTTTTATTGAATTATTATGTCATTGTCATCATCCTCATGTTATATTATGTTATCTTTGGCTTACGTGCATAGATGAACTTAGTTTGATTATGACCAGGGATCATTCGGTATAATCATGGCTTGTTATAAATGATGTGACAAAAGTCCTCAGTGGCCTGTAATGCAGTGATGGATAGTTTTTGGTATGATTATGACCAGGGGTGATTTGGTATAGTTATGACCATTGATAATTTGATGAAAATCCTTGACCGTGGTACAGGGATGATTAGATATTGTGGTTTATTCATTAAACTGAGTCTTAATGATAAAAATTTATGAAAACCTTTTAAAACCTAAAAGATAGTAGACTTTATTTTCTACTTGACTCTTTTAATGGATCAGATATTCACCTGCAGCTTAAACCGGTTGTCTATTGTATTTTATCGGTTTAACATTGTTGAAGGCTAATGATAATTTATTCTCGCATTATCTTAGTCATAATATTTCTTCTTTGGGCTAGTTGAGCTCACCTTTTCTTTCACTTTCTTCTCTTGAAATGAGAACATAAATTTGGACGAGTCGGAAACGGAGTAATGGTCCGAGGGATAGCATTAGTAGTCCTCACTATTCGTGAAATAGTGTGATAATAGTTGTAATGAGGACTCCTTTTGAGTTTGTATAATATCTAGTAGACAATATTTGTATTCAAACTCACGCTTTATGTCGTATTGTACCACGGACGCTTATATTAGTAAGTTGTATTTGAATTTATGTACCATGTAAGTGGCGACCCAAGATGGGTGACGTATACCTAATTTTGGGGGCGTCACAATAAAACCCACTCATCAGCCGCATAGGAAATCTGAGATTTCATCTTCAGATCTATTGAGTTTGGGCTGCTTTCTGTAAAATCCATCACTGTACAAGTGTTCTACACTATCCTGGTAACTTCTATATGTTTTCTTTTCTAGTTTTGACCGTTGGAAAGTGAGATATCACATGAAATGCTTCTAAACACATAGTAGTGAATATGCATGCTCACATGACTTGATAAAAATTATTCGACACAGTAAATGTTAGTATTTTACCATGCTGAACGTATTGATGTAAAAAATATTAACTTTTGAAACAGTTAATTTGGCACCTTTTTATGCTATTTTTTCATCCTATTTGAGGACAAATGAGCAGAGGTTTTGAGGTAAAGTAATCCTAGTAATTAGGCTACCCTTATGGATTATGACTTTGAAATTTTCCATGCATATAGGATGTTTATGACTGTGAGTTGGTGTGCTACTGAATGGCCACCTAGTCATGCCTATGCGCATGTGGATAGTCCTTTTTACAAAGGAGACTGGCAAAAAAATTTCATGAGTCTAGGCATTGAATGATCATGCATTTTTAACTCTACTGTAGATGTATGTTAAAGTAATGCATGCATGCATATAGATATGAAATGCATTTAATGAGCTCCAGGTTAGAATTTACCACACCCTTTCTGAGGTGATTTGGAGACTTTTGTCCAGATATATGGATCCAGACCAGCCGAGCAGCTCCCGTAGGATCTCTTCAGATGTGAGAAAGAGAGCTTCAGATGTGCCTTGACCTCATCTAGCCTAACAGCCTTGTCGGTTGATGGAGTCAGTGATTCATCCTATCGGGTTGAGAGACTAGATGTTGAGGATGAGGAGGAGGATGTACTAGTTGCAGATCCTGCTCCTTCTTCTTCTATTCCCTGCAGGGAGCTTCCATTCATAAATGTGATGAATCTAGAGCTTCTGGATGATTTGAGTCGTCACCCCTCAATCTATTTGCATGCAAACGAGGTAAAAGCCATGTTGCCTTTTCCCATTTATGGGGTCAAGGGTTCTGATGTTTTACATTGTGATGTAGGTTCCCAGCTTTACGCAGCCCAGAGGGAACTGGTTCAACATACATTCTCTGTACCAGACTCTTCATCCAGAGTACCGAGAGATTGTGCATGCTTGGGGCTTTGAGACATTCTTCTCCATCCTCCCCCGTCATTGTCCCTGGGGTTACCTCAGGGCTTTGTCTGAACACTGGTTTCACCAGACCTAGTCTCTCCATTTGCTGGATTACTAGGTGATGATGACACCGATGGATTGACGGTTCATCACTTGGATGGAGTTTTCCGGGGTGCTAGTGCCTTGTGTAGCTGACATTTCCCCGACTTCCGTTAGATCCTTGTTAGGAGTCCCAGCTACGACGCTCAAAGGAAGGACAGTTCATGCTAGTATTTTGAGTGTAGATGTCGTGAGTGGGGCTTTGACTGAGCCATTGCCCGATGATAGGAGGGTTAGAGATTGCATCCTTCGATGATTGTTCCTAATCATCCTCAAGGGTTATTTCCTGGTTGATAACTCTTCCATGATACTATTTGCTTTAGTCAGCGACACATGAGATGTGGACCATATTTGAGAGTTTAATTGGGGCTCCTACTATTGGGTAAAATCTAGTTACGCACAACACACAAGTATACGTGGTCAACAAGTAATAAAGTGAAAGTAGAGTATCGTTCCCATGAGGAATTATTAATACAAATTACCAATTACTAACTCTTTATCAAACTAATTTTATTTAAACAATCAATTTAAGATTATAAATTAAATTATTTAATTACACTAATTTTAATTACCACTAATTAAAAATTAGATTATGGAGATTTAAGATCACAACTTCACTTATTGCTTCACTTAAATTAATACACTTCTTATCAATTATGCTCACTATTCTTAATTGTTAATCAAGAACACACAAGTAAATATGACCATCTCTCAATGCGTCATACTCAAATCAACTTAAATCCACAGATGATAGAATTAAGATGAACACCCTAATTAACTAATCCACTATATCTCTATGTGAATTATAGTTAAAAAGTATTTAAAGCACAAGTTCTTTATCAGATTACATATGATGTATAGGTATATCTCTATCCTAGAAATAAATTATGTATTCCAATGTCATGCAGAAAACATAATCACATGCTATTATGATCAGATCTAAATCTATAATTCATCTCTCGAGTTTATATAGATTATCACGATAATTGTTAGCTAGACAATTAAGAAATTCATCACAACCCATAATAGACAATCCAAGAATAATCATAATAGTTAATAGAGAATCATACTAAAAATAAACTATGTAATAAGTTCCATTGTAATCTTAAACAAAAGATTTAGTTCATAATTAATGAATTAAAACCAAGAATCCACAATTGAAATAACATTAAAAGACAAAAATAAAAGTTGAGAAAAGAATAAATCCGTTGTCAGCAAATCTCCATCTTCCTCAAGCTCCTGCTCTTCATCTTCAATGGTCTCCAAGTTGCTTCAATCTCCAAAACTAATAAGAACTAGAGTTTTGGCCTAATCTACTCTAATCTAATCTAATGGAACCCTCCACTAAATCCTTGCAATTCTCCTCCTTTTATATGCCTCTTAATATGTCTTTTAGTCCTCCTAGAAGTCCTTGAATCATTCAGCTTAAACCAATCCTTCTTGAACTCAAATTCTAAAAAAAACTTCTTTTTCTTCCTATACCCCCGCCCCTGCAGGGTTTTTTGTGCTGATTGGCCCTCCCTGGCGGGGGGAGGGGGGGACTACAATTTTTGCCTCTTTACCCCCGCCCCCGTGGGGGTTTTGTATGTATAATGTCCACCGGGGCGGGGGTCCTTTTTTGGAAATTTTCTACTTTGACATCCTTAGGGAAAATGGCCATAACGTCTTCGTTTGAACTCCGATTTTGATGATTCAAGATGTTTTGGAAAGAGGAGACGTAGATCTATAACTTTAATTCTTTGAGGTTTTCGAAATAAAGGCTGGAGAAATTCTGAAATTGGCTCTGAAGTGGCTGCTATGTAAATGACAAGCCAAAAATGCGAATCTAGCAACCCCAAACGTCGATCCAAGTAAATTTTGTCCCAATTCCTACAAAACAACATAAAACATGCATGAATAGACACAAACACTTAAAAACTTCCAAAATTTTAAGCTAAAACGCACTTAATTCATGGGTATAAAACTCACTCATCACCTACACCTTTGCCTACTTCCTCAGGGGAATGCGCTTATGCTCCGAGGGCGTGATGGAGGCTTGGTTAGGTTTTTACCCATTCTTGCTGGTGAGTATTTTCTCTTTTGATTTCCCTTGTTCGGGTTGAGAGTTTGACTGACCACAAATATTTGATCTTGCATTGATAGTTTTGGGCCTATGAAAGGCTCCCATGTCTTCGTCCCATTAGCCTGCTAGGTTTATACACCTATCTACGGGGACGTCGATTGCATCACTCCACTTTGATGGAGGTTCTTGTAGCTGAGGGTTTCACCCATTCACACTTACAGTTGGAACTGTTGGTAGCTGATGTCATTACATGGGTTCCTTACTGCAAGGACCACTTGATAGTTGGCTTCGAGGGTGGTTTCTCGACTGGTGTCGAGTATGTGATGTCCACCCATCGGATTCCTCTCTTTATAGACGGAGGTTGGGAGCTCTATTTAGGAGAGTGTGATATTAGGAGCACCATATAAGATATTTGTATTCCGATCTGTCCTCATTCCAAGCGTTATTGGCCTTTGTTATAGCCGATCATTGACGTCCCATTGGTGGGTGTTGATGGCTTTACTTTGTCAGAGGGACCTTTCACTTAGGAGGCATTTTACCGCTGGTGGTTCCCTCACACCATTGGAGCCCAGACCCATGCCACACAGTTTATGGGGGATATAGTTCCTGGCTCCATCTTGATGACGAATTGGATTGCCTATGTCCGAGAAGCTACGCATCTGACGCAGATAGATAGTTTGACTCAGCAGTCGGACCGGGCATATTTCTTTATCCGACATTTAGGCAGAGATCCTTTCGAGGCGGATACTTTTGATCCTTCTAGCTCTGGTGCTGGCCCTTTAGGTGGCCCATATTTAGATGGTTTTGTCGGTGCAGATCCTCCGTTGTATCAACCTGATTCCCTACTGGCAGAGATTTAGTGACTCAAGAGGAGTTACATCAGATGTATAGGTTGGATGATGTGGACATCAACACTATTAACTTCTTCTGATGCATTTCTCGCTATATCTTTTGATAGGCCTCTATTAGATATTGCACGATTGTGCCCCATTCTCATTATATATTTTGATAGGCCTCCGTTAGATGTTGGGCGGTTGTGCCCCATTTCCCTGTATTTTCCAATTATACACAGAGATGATGTATTTAGATGATGATGTACTTAGGAATGTATGTATATTATTTTCTATTCCCTACATCATATTGTCATCTGTTATTTATTATGCATGCATTATGTTTATGGATATCCATTTCCAGAGATGAGTTTCACATTGATCCCTGGATGGTCTTATGACACGACCCTACAGATGTCTTCATCAATAGTTAGCCGGATTGAGCACACCCCATAAGTATTGGTGGTCTCTTCCTTGAGATTGTGGTATGATAGTTTGTCCTCCCTAGATCGGGTGATAGTTGATCAGCTATTATGTCACTCTATGACCCTCATGACATTCCAGGTTCCATCGGACTTTGTAGAGGGTATGCTGGAGAATTGGGTACCGAATAGGCAGGTATTCCGGTTTGCTACCCAGGAGTTGAATCCCACAATGGAGGAGTACGAGCGTCTAATAGACTTGTTGTTGGATAGGCCTTGCGCTTGGATGGCTGTCGGAGATATGAGCCGACAGTTTATGACCTTTACAGGCTTGAGGCACATAATTGCCCTGGATGAGATTTCCTCAGGGCATGTAGTGTCCATGAGTTTTTTGATAGACAGATTTGAGTCCTTGGACAGTTATTTGCGATACTCCGGGGATTTCACCACTTCGGAGGATGATTGGCGTATTGCTCGAGTAGACATACTCTTGATGTGTATAGTGGCTTATCTGTACATGCCATTGTACATGGACCACTTGGATATCGGCGTGATCATGGTAGTCCGGGCTCTTTGGGAGGGACATTATGATGCCCCTAAATTCGTACCGTCACTTGGTCACTGGAACTTGGTTTATCACGTGCTCATGGTAATACAATAGTAACTTAAAATCACACATTCACAGCTGAAGATCTAATTTAGAATAATATACAATGTTTTATTATAATTATTCCCCCAAGTCTTGCAACCTACAGTACTTAATAGATTACATAATAATATCGAATAAAGACTTATTACATAATCCTACTTAAGCTTAAACATAGTCTAAAGATAGTCTTAATATAACATAACAATTTTAACATAAAGGAACAAGCTAGTCAGTAGCCTTGCCATTGCCCTTGTCTTTCCCAGAGACACTTCCCTGTTCCGCCTTAACCGAAAGGTTTTAAATAAGCAATAATGAGCACAAATTGCCCAGCAAGTAATATACAACGAGGGTGATAAGTATTAAATCACGAGTTAGATATATCAAGGTATAGTCTCAGAGTCTTAGAACAATGTCATGAACAATGAGTATAAATAATTCTCGAATCAAATCTTTGAGATATGAAATGATAATTCAATATAGATCAACAGATATATATGAATTCAAAGGCTATCACGTATCTAACTGGATAAAGAAAATTTATATTGAGCAGTCACTAAAGACTATTGAACATCTACTAGAATTACCAATATTAAACTGATAACCCAAAAGAATCAATTACTATAGATGATCAGTCTACAATACTCTATGTTATGCATAACACCATAGTAATATTCACGCGTGTGTTGGGGCTTCCAACAATATACACTCCCCTTACCATAAGGGTTATTCAATTCAGTTTTTAAGATTTTCCCACCAGTCAATTGGTTTGGACAGTTTTCTAAACATGCATATAGTATAGCCAAATCAAATGGCATAGACACTTTCACAATATTCAAGAACAATACCAAGTTCAACATGAATAATAGTTTTCACAAGAGTTTAAACATACTAGCTCAACTAAACGAGTAAGTAAGATAACTTGCATTCAAAGAGATAAGGTTTAGATACTTGCTTATAGTATTCATTTAATAAAGTAATGCATGGGTTTAGGATACTTGCCTTAAGCGTAGTTTATCAACGTTACGAAATCAACACTTTCGAACCCTATTTATAGTGTATTACAAGTATAGGATTCCCATTAGTTAAACATATTCGATAAACAATCCTGATATATAGTTCAAGTGTACACACATGACTCAATCATGAAATCTTAGATGTATGTTATTACGTAGCTCGAAACTATCGTTAGACTTCATCATTAAAAAACACCTTGTCAATTTAAACTAAGATAGGTGTTAACATGCAAGGCTACCTCTGTCAGTGTGTCATGGATAGAAATAAGCATAATGAAGTTATACTAGCATGCTACATACTTCAGAGATCACATAAGTCATTTTCCAAGTCTACAGAAGGGCGCAATCACGCCTGATTTGTACTAAGGAGATGGGCGACTGCACGGCTTCCAGTTCAAACCAGGGCTGATCAATCTCTTCCTTGGCTTAGCTTGCCCATCCTTACACACGTAACATATATTAACATTTCAAGGGTCCTTTCGTATCTCTAAAGTTCAATCTAGGTCCCTTCTTTCATAATATGGTTCTAAGTTTGAACATCTCAACAAGTTAAGGCTATTCAAGGTTATGAAACCACAAAGTTTAACATTTTTGATTTTTACACATATAAGGTAGTCATATAACTCATAATAGACATGCTTGTGAGTATTCATATCACATGTGTGTAATTAGCATCGTTTTGGTTTGAAAATATGCTTCATTTATGCTTCACTTGAATTACGCTACCTAAGCATGGTATATATACATATTCATGATACACGAGTGAGTTTAAGAGTATCATCAAACATGTTCACAAATATCATATTTTAACTCTCAAGGTAGTATGTTAATATTCACGTTCAAAGTTTGTATTTTCATTTAGTAAAACTTACTAATAAGTCTAACATGATTATGCTTCATTATGAAATCCATATACATAAGTTAGTATGTCCGATATGCATTTCAAAACCATACTACCATGCTTGCAAGATCAGAATATTAAAATGAATATAATAAGTCAATGTCCATTTTGAACTCTAAGTTTCCATTAGCATGTTATCAATGTCATTTAGTATGCTAAACTACTCCACTTACTATACATACTACTTGCATGCTTACATACAATGAAATCAGACCACACTAATATGTCTTTAAGTTAAAATTTTAAGTTACACATGGTCTATCGAGTTTGTATATTGAAAACTCAAGTTTTCTTTTGAAATCAAGCTAGGTGAGTGATTATATGAAAGGCAACATAACTAGTATATCAAGAAATGAAATAAGCTTAACTAAGTTGTATTAGCATGCTCTATAAATCAGATATCACAACAAAACAACCAACAAAATATGCAGAGGGGCATGGGCGAGCGCCATTTGTATTAGGGATACGCGGACGGACGCGGCGTCTCTGTTCCAGTCCAGAGACTTTCCAGCCTCGGTAGATAACAAGCCAACTACAAAATTTTCTTCACTAATTCGACTGTAACCCAGCCGCATTGCATACTAAACATGTTAATAAGCCTATATAACAACTACATTAGTGTTCTACAACCTAATCACAATTCAACTTGGCATAATCAAGAAATTGGTAATTCAAGAATGGAAATTTTGACAGAACTCAAAATGAAGAACAAGAAGAAATCTTATACCTCTGTAATTAGCTTGCTAATTCACACTTCTTCCACTAATGGGTATATAATTACTTGCTCTATATATGCTCTCAACTTCACACTTAAGCAATTCTCGGCAATGAAAAATGCAGAAGGGGAGTTCATATTTATAGAAAGAAAATTACACAGATATTGCAATCTCCCACTAAATCAAACTCATGGATTAAAGGATTGCATTAAGGTTAAGAGAGAGTTGGTAGATGGTAGTTGAAGATCATCATAACCAACACTTCCCCCATAATCATGAGCTAGAAGAAACTAGGAAGAAGAAAAGGGAAATAGGCTTTAGCTTTTTTGCCAAACACGTGAATTAGAAATGAGTATATCAAATTGGGACAACCCAAAAACTCAGCATTCTTGCAACACTTAATCTACACACTTATACACAATCCCCACTCTTATGTTATATTTATATACATATCATCCATACATGGGTTATATCGTAATGTCACAATATAATTTACATAATTAATATTTCAAGGTATTAGATGTGATATGGCAATGTAACATACATATAATCCATGGACATTTTATTTTAATGTATACCCACATACATATTGTATATACACATTTCATGATCTATTTATAACATATAGTTCCAATATGTTCAATCACATTGCTTCATACAATATTGTTTAATAAATCTTAATATAGGGTTGTTATATATAGTATAGCCACATAAGTGTCACACTACACTATATAATATAGTTGTATTCCATATTTTTAATTATTGCACACTTGCACATAGCAATAGTCAATATAATCTTATTATATTAATAACTTACTTTTTTGTTTTCTGTCAAATAAATAAATTATTCACCTTCTTGATTAATTAACACTAATATTAATCCATTCCACATTGACTAATGTAATTATGGATCTCTATAACAATTAATTATCTTATTATATTTATAGACACGTTGCTAACAATAATAATCACATATCATTAATTAATCACCATTAACAATTAATTAGTACTATACAATAACAATTAACAAATATTATTAATCAATTGTTAACTTAATAATTCCTTCGGCAATCATTATTAATATTTTCCATCACTGTGCCACACAAGGCTTTCCACGAGTTCCTCGCAAACTCCATATATTCTCAATTATTCACTTATTTAATATAATTGAGATAACTTATCTCGTAACACAAAATCATTTATTTTCAAATAAATATTTATTTCCATTAATATATTTATTTGTTAATATATGGAAATTCTTGGGTATTACATTTCCCCCCCCCCCCCCTTATAAAAATTCCTTTCCAAAATTGCTACAAGGTTACACAGATAGATGGGGATAATCCCTCATCATCCTATCTTCTAACTCCCACATTGCCACCTTGACATCGTGGTTACGCCAAAGTACTTTTACATAAGAAATAACTTTGTTTCTTAAAGTTTGTTCCTTCCTATCTAGAATTTGGACAGGAATTTCTTCATACGCTAAGTTCTTCTCCATTTGAATGGGTTCATAAGAAATCACATGCTTGTAGTCAGGCTTGTATGGTCGTAACATGGATATGTGAAACATTGTGAATGTGCTCCAACTCGGGTGGTAATGTAACTTTGTATGCCACTTCGCCCACTCGCTTCAGTATTTTGAACGATCCTATAAATCTTGGACTCAGTTTTCCTTTCTTGCTGAAATGGATCTTTCCCTTCCATGGAGATACTTTTAAGAATACAAAACTGCCAACTTTAAAATCTCGATCCTGCCGATACAAATCTACGTACTTCTTTTGGTGATCTTGAGCCGCTACTAATCTAACTCTTATCACTGTCACCACATCGGCGGTTTGTTGTACTAATTCTGGTCCTAGCATCTTTTGTTCTCCTACTTCATACCAACACAACGGTGTGTTACACTTTCTCCCGTAAAGATCTTCGTACGGTGGCATGCCGATACTCACATGGTAACTATTATTATATGCAAATTCTACTAAGGTTAGGTAGTCGTCCCAATTTCCCTTGAAGTCCATCACGCAAGTCCTAAGCATTTCCTCTAGCGTTTGTATTGCTCGCTCACTCTGTCCGTCTGTCTGAGGATGATAAGCAGTACTCAACCTTAGCTGTGTTCCCATCTTTTTTTGTAAGCTTTTCCAAAATTTAGACGTGAAATGCGGATCTCGATCAGAAACAATCGATACCGGCACTCCATGTCGTGAAATAATTTCCTTTACGTACAGATTTGCTAACTAATTAAAACTATATCAGATCTTGATTGGTAGAAAATGTGTGGTTTTTGTAAGTCGATCCACGATAAGCCAAATGGCATCATAACCCTTCCGTGTAACTGGAAGTCCTACCACGAAATCCATCGTAATGTGCTCCCATTTCCACTCTGGTATTTCCAATGGTTGTAGTAAACCACTCGGTCGCTGATGCTCCGGTTTTACGCGTTGGTAAGTCAAACATCTACTAACGTACTCTGCGACTTCCCGTTTCAAATTGGGCCACCAAAAATGTTGCTTCAAGTCTCAATACATCTTTGTGCTTCCCGGATGAACGGAATACATCGTATTGTGTGCCTCGTGCAAAATCTCTTCTCTTAACTTTGTTATTGCTGGTACCCATACTCTTCCTTCGAATCTTAAGATACCATTTTTATCCAGTCAAAATTTCTCTTCCTCATTTTCTGTAATCCTTTCCCTAATCTTCTCACATTCTTCATCTTTCTCCTGTGCTTCTTTTACTCTATCCAACAATGTCAGACAAGCTTCCATTACAAATAACTTCTCTTCAGACCTCTCCGGTCCCTTTGCCTCTATTTCCAATTTCTCCATTTCTCTGATTAACTCTTCCTGAGTCGTCAATTGAAATAACTTCTCCCTTCCTTTCCTACTTAGCGCGTCGGCCACTACATTCGCTTTCCCCGGGTGATAAAGAATATTGCAATCATAATCCTTAATCAATTCCAACCACCTTCTCTGACGCATATTCAACTCCTTTTGTGTGAAGATATATTTCAGACTCTTGTGGTCCATGTATATCTCACATTTCTCTTCGTACAAATAATGCCTCTATATCTTTAACGCAAAAACTACTGCCACTAACTCTAAATCGTGAGTAGGGTATCGTTTTTCATAATCCTTCAATTTTCATGACGCATACGCAATGACTTTGCCATGTTACATCGGCACACATACCAGTCCTCTATGCGACGCATCACTATACACCACAAATCCTCCCATATCATCTGGTAATAATAATATAGGCTCCTCGCTTAATCTCTTCTTCATCTCTTGAAAATTCTCTTCGCATTTGTCAGTCCATAAAAATTTCACCGTCTTCCTTGTCAGATTAGTCAACGGGGTCGCTATCTTAGAAAAATCCTAGATAAATCTTCTGTAACGATCCGAAATTTTAAAATGTAATTTTAAATATTTATTTAAATATATAAATATTTATTTGAGGTGTTTATTGTTAAATAAATAATTATTGATGTGATGGTCATTAATAAATATTTATAAATCTGAATTTATTAGATAAATTTCTAATTAAATTAATTTATAATTTAGAGAATTGTGGTATAACATGAGATGTTATATTATTGTTTTGATTTAATAATTTAGATGGCATATTACATTATTAAATAAGTTATAATGGAAATTATAATTTTGTGATATTTGCAAAAAGGCTATATTTAATTAAAATATAGTATGTGGTTAATTTAATGGGTTAATGTTGGATATAAAAATAATATGTGATTATAATTTATAAACTAAGGTGTTTATTAAAATAAATTAAAAATGATTTAAATTGGTTTTTGTCAAACAAGGCTTAAGTATTTTAATTCTTTAAAATTTATATGGGTTGCCAAACAAGCCTTATACGGCTTTTGATATTTCTAATTTTGAAATTTAAATTTAATAATATAAATAAAATAAAATAATTAATATAATATATACGTTATTGGTTGTAACTGATGAGGCTTGTTATGGCCATATCAGTTTTATATCTTTGTTATTACGCACACTAATTGGATATTAGTCTAGCTTTTGTTTTCACGCATTCTATTTTCCAAGCTTGAGATTTCAGAGAATTGAGAGTTGAGAGAAATTGAGAGAAAGCTTAGGATTTTCAAGCGATTCCAGTGGGTTAACAAGAGTTATACGCTAATTGAAAGGTATGTTCATAACTGTGATAATGTATATGTGTATATGTATTTCACGACAAGAATTTTCTTGTATTCTGTAAAATCAATTGTTGAATTATGGACATATATAGTTGATAATTGTGATTATACATGTTTGGAATGCTAGAGTAATGTTCAAACAAGGAAATTGCATGCTAAATTGTTCGACAGTAGGAAAAATATGATGTCAGTGTTTATGTTCTTCATATAGTCTGAGTAAGTATCAATTTTATTGGCCAATTCATATGTGAAATTATAAATTGAAGTTTATATATGTTAGTTTATTTAGATACGAACATAATGTAATTTGAATGAGATGATTTGAGCATGTAAAGAAATCACAGTGTTAATTTTTGGATGAATATAAAAAATTTTGAGTTTTGTATGAAAAACATGAAATTTGAGAAATTATAATAGTATAATTGATGTTAAGTTGTTCTATATTGATATATAAGTGAGGAAACAAGTTGTAATGGTGTTGTATCATTTGTATGTGTTAATTTCACTGTTTGATGAGTGAAATTCGTGTTAGTTAGCTTATGAAAAGTGTCGTGGCTCTGTTATGCTTATCTGGGTTCTGCAAGTCACACGCGCAGACAATTGTTCGTGCGTGACTTCCCCCATATAAAACTTCGTCTTGTGCAAGTGAAGTGCTCATTTTCAGACACTGAAGCCTGTTTATTCTGCAGACTTTTGTTGTTCGTTGTAGCTTAGTTTAAGGTTATGGAATGTGAGAATCATGTAACAACAAGGTGAAGTAGAGTTATGTTATGTGGATTATGAATTCAAAATTTTAAAAGTGATTAGTAAACCGAGAATGCGTTATGTGATAATTTGGTATACATAATAAGCGTTAGACAGGTGTTGCGAAGTAAAACCACTTGGATTTTCTGGAATGTAAATGTTAATGAAGGACTTGTGCTTCAATGATAAGTTTAGCTAGAAATGAACATGGTATTGTATGTTAGCATATCTAATAGGTATTGTGGTTCTAAAATTATGTGTAGGTGATCGTGAGTTTAATTTTATAGCTTATGCTCAAGGTAAGTTTTCTAACTCTACATTTACGTTGAGCAAGTTTTCTAACTCTCCTCTTTCGTTGAGTTAGTTCTATTATTACATTGTGTAACTTTATTCTTATGATTGAGCGAGTTTTGTTATCTTATCTGTTATTGAATAAGTCAATTGTTCCTAAAATTCATTCGAACAAACTTTAACTCTAATGTTCTTTGAAATTCTCATTTGATTGACACATTCTAACTTGTTTATAGTTAAGCAAGTTTCTTAAGTTTTATTCTTGTGTAATGAATGTAGTTTTGAATTCTCATCCTTATTATTGAACTGTTTTAATTCTTTGCATGAGTTAATACCTTGTTGGGCAAGTTCTAGTTTTCAGCTTGCTATCAGTTAATGTACATTCAATAATTTCATTTCTAATATTATAAAACTCTAACCTTAGCTTATTGATTGTTCAAAGCAAAGGTTTACCATTTTACTCATTATGTTGAATACTTATGCTCTATAGTTATTTCTAGCATGAGTTTAATATGTATAATCGCCATTTATGTTTCTCAATCGTTATATGTTGTATTAAAACATCTGTTGTGATTATCAAACACTATTAATTCAACTAGTCCTCTAGTTGATGTTCGTTAAACTTCAAATTACCCTTGAAAGCTTATATAAACCAAACTTTCTTTGGGGCAGACTTGTACTCTAAATACTGAGATGAACAACCCTATTATTATTAGGGGATAACTTACGCGTAGCGTTAAATGTTTGTGCACAATACATGGTACGAAGGGTTGATCCCCCTAAGTACGAGGAGTCCTTATGTCTTATGACTGTTAAAGTTGGAGTTGAAAGATTACTCACAACTTTGGACATAGTTCATGGTCTTATGACCCTCAGTTAGATATATTCCATATTTTGGATTCCAGTTTTTGATTGTCATCATTAGAGTACTATTCAGTTTTGATAAGCCTTTTGTTGGTAGTTATTATTTTTATTCTCTTGTTGATTCATTATTTTATCCAGTGAGCAATTGTTTTGCTCACTCTTGCATATATATATACTCATTGCAGCTAAAGTTGAGAAGGTGGATGAGCCTTCAACTAGCAAAGAAAATGGAAAATTGTACAAATGATGCTGATTTGTACTTTTATTTATTATGATGATCTTAGAATTTATTTTGAATGATGTTATGTAATAATTTAATTCCGCATTTGAATGACGTTTAAAGGTTAGACAACCTGGGATGTTTTGAGTTTAATTATGTAACCCTATTTAAAGGGAGGATTTTATGGTTTAAATATTATTTTTATTTGGGTAGATAGTATGAATGTTTGAATAGTGAGCACCAAATCTTGTGGGAATGAAGTACCTATATTTGGGGGTGTCACAGGTTGGTATCAAAGCCTTAGGTTATGAACCTTAGGTGGGGGAGAAGCCTTAGGAAGTAACCTTTGAAAAGATAGTAATGATAAACTCTTATCGAGTTTTAGGAAAGAGAAAGTAATAAAACACTTATGTGCTTATGTGATAATGATTTATGTGCTCGTGAGTGTCGAGTAGTAATGATTAGTAATTAAAACTTAAAATTTGGTTGACAGGATGGCTAATGTAGGAGGATCCAGTCAGGCTAGAGAGGACGAGCCTCGAGATATTCAAGTGATTTGGGAACAACCATCACGAGAAAAGTTCCGCTTGGCCACGAGAGTTGAGCAGGAGAGAGTACCTAATGGGGAGGATGAGATAGAGACGAACGAGGAGGATCCCGTGGAGCTGCCATAGTCGGGAGAAGAGGAGGAAGAGCTTCCACTTAGATCAATAGCTGCCCGTATGTACGACAAGGTGTATGACCGTAATGTGGAACTTCAAGACACGAATGAGGAGTTTGTAGGAGATAATGGTGAACAATGCACCTCGATGGCACAGAAAGACGATGAGATCCAGGATCGAGAAGAACGACTGAACAACGTTGAAGAGAAGCTGGTCCACACTGAAGGAGAAAATAAGCGAATGATGGAGAAGATTGCAGAACAGGAGAATAAGCTGAAAGAAGAATCTACAAAAAGGGCAAGAGAAGAAGATGCGTACAATGAAGCTTATCAACGAGTCGGAATGGCAGAGAGAGACGCACAAGCAAAGAGGAGGAAGATGGAAGAAATGAACAACGTATTCAACACCGTGATTAATCCAGCTCAGGATCGGGTCATGGGTTATCCAATTCAGTTCGAGACGCTACCATCATACATATTGGATCGCCGAACAATGTTCCGAATCATGGAGGAAGAGCGTCATAAGGCTACGCAGTATCTTAGTAGAACATTGTAGAAAATGTAATTTATAGGTGGTTTGATAATAAACGAAATGTAAGTCCCAAGTATGATATAACCAGTGGGATAGATGATGATGATGTTGTCCTGCAACTGTTATAGTTCAGGAAAAGTAATGTAAATAGCAGCGATGCTATTATTTTGATGTTTTCTTTAAAAGATGATGAATGAATAAAAGTTATTGTTTTATTCAAGTGTTAAGTTTTATGTGATAAACTTTTATGATGTGCAACTTAAGTATATAATACTTAAAAGATTGAATAGAATCTGATGAGTGTATTTTTAACAGAAAATGGTTTCAAGACGTCCACCACCACAATGGAGAGCCACTGAGGAAAACAACAATAATAATGTGGAAGGAAACCCGGTTCAGCAGCTAGTGACATTACTGATGGGTGCTTTACAGAATCAACCTCAAAATCAAGGTACAACGTTTAAGGACTTTAAGGCGGTTGGACCACCAGAATTCTGTGGGTCCATGAATCAAGTTGAAGCACAGACTTGGATCATGGAAATCGAGAAGGTTTTTGATGTTGCTAGGGTAGAGGATAACCAGAAGACTGCTTTTGCAACGTTTATGTTGAAAGCAGAGGCAAGCTATTGGTGGCAGGCCAATAAAACTCGGGAAGGACCAGGGGTGATGGCCTGGGATAGGTTTAAGGAGTTGTTCTTCGAGACTTATTTCCTAGAGAGATCGAAGAGTCAGCTAGAGGTTCAGTTTTTGGAATTGAAGCAGGGAACAATGTCGGTGTCTGAGTATGCCGCAAGGTTCAACGAGTTGGCGAGGTTTGCGCCATATCAGGTCAGCGCGGATGAACGCAAGGTGAAGAGGTTCGAGCAGGGACTGAAACCCTAGTTGTACAATAGGGTCTCCCTATTCCAATTGAAGACATTTGCAGCAGTGATGGAGAAGGCGATTCTCACTGAAAATGCAGGCGAGGCAGTAACAAAACATAATCAAGAGCAGAGAAAGAAGAAAATTGAAGGTGAAGCTAATAGTGGTGGTAACGGTGGTAATGGCAACAACCTGAAGAGGAAGTTGAATGCGAATGGGGGAGCTGGAAATCAGCAAAGAAACCAGCAAAATAAGAAGTTTGAAGCATGTGCTACGTGCGGAAAGTTTCATAAGGGAGTTTGTTTGCTGGGGAAACGAGTATGCTTCAATTGTGGCCAGGAGGGTCACATCACCCCAAATTACACTCAAGCTAAGACGAATGTGTGCTTCACGTGCAGATCCAAGGATCACTTTTCTCATGAATGCCCTAAAAAGAGATCTGGTGAGGCAAATGGGAGCAAGGGAAATGCTAGTGGAGGAGCATTGGCTATTGCTGGACCAACAACAACAAACAAGCCCACAACCAGAACCTTCAACATGACGGTTCAGGACGCGGTGCAATCAAAAGATGTCGTGTCAGGTATTATCCCAATCAATGATATAGATGCATATGTATTATTTGATTCGGGTGCTACTTGTTCGTTTATATCTGATGATTTTGCTAAGAAGTTAGAAATAGCTTGTGATGAGTTGAAATTCCCTTTAAACATAGAAATTGCGAATAGGGAAGTGATTCCTGTTAGGTTCATGTACAAGAACTATAGGGTGAACATTAAGGGGAATGTTATGAAAGTAGATTTAATTCTGATAAAACTCGGAGAGTTTGATGTTATTTTGGGAATGGAATAGTTGTTCAATTATGGAGCGATAATTGTGACACCCCCAAATCCGGGTACTTCCATTTCCACAGGATTTGGTGTTCACTGTACAAATATCATCTATCTATCTACCCATAAATAAATGCAAACCATGCAATAGATAGAAATAATAAATTAATCTCCCCTTATGGGGTTACATCAACTGCATAAAAAAATACAATCCCAGGTCACCCTAACCTTAAACATCTGTGCGGAATCATAAGCAATATCAAGTCTTAATAACATCAAGTCTAAACATAAATACATAATAACAACAAGTCTTCTTCATTTGTTAACCTTGCCCTTGCCTTTACTAGTGGAAGGCTCGAATCTCAGATCTTTCGTTCTTAATCGCAATGTTATTATTATGCAAGAGTGAGCACGATTGCCCACAAGTATAACAATATAACAAAATGAATAATAATAACATGCTAATAAATCAAAGACTTCAAATAGAAACTCAAATTTTGAATCAAGAATGAATAGCAAGAGACAAAAAAAGAACTTCCGAGGGTCATAAGACCTTGAACTATGTCCTAGGTTGTCAAGTGTTTATACTTGAAACCTTTAACGATCATAAGACTATGGACTCTTCTTCTCGTGCTTAGGGGATCAAATTTTAGTACCATATCATGCGTACAATATCTTAACGCTAACACATAAGTAATCCCCTATACTGTGGTTGTTCATCTCAGTTTGACATTAGAGTCCGCACTAAAGGAAGTTTAGTTTGGATAATTCATCAAGGGTTCTCAAATTTAGAACGCTCATCAACTATGGACTAGTTGAATCATTAAGGGTTCACTAGTCTAACAAGTTCAACAATGAATCGATAATTTAAAATTGAATAGCAATCTCAAAAGGTATACAATAGAATAATTATTGTATAACAGAATCATACTTTAAAAGATTAATACATTTTAATATAATAAAATGGACTTGATCAATAATAACGAGAGTTTGCTCGATGTAAAGAGACAACTTATAAGCTCATATAAAGATAACGAGTAGGGTTAGAAAACTTGCCTCGTGCGTAGATTACACGTTAATTATACTCGTTCCTTGATTTAAATCCTACATATCATTTACGTTCACAATACCAATCAATTATAACGTACTAATCATCACAAGTTCATTCTTTTTGTCTAACTCGAGATCATGACTATACTTAGTCAAATTACTACACTCATTGTCACAATTAACACATCATGAACAATAAGCTAACTATGCATTTAATCATTCAATTCATACATAAATGTGTTATTGACATGTTAAGAATTTATTATAACACCTCATTATATGTCTAACGTGTTTTTATGATCATTAGATTAAGTTACTAACACATTGCTAGACTTGAGCATTTAAAAACTCATTTCTCGGACCATTCTCATGTAAGTGGCGCTACTACAAGAATCATTAGGCTTATTCTTAAGCTATTTACTGCATATGGTCTTTTGGTAGCGAGGCGCTATGGAAATAAGCACATGAGTCTTAAGGTATGGAGTTGGCGCCGCGACGCGAGACTCGATTTTCGATTCTATGATTAGCGAAAATTGCGAGCAATACGGCCAAAAACTCCAATTAACTTATTTTTACACGAATTTAGACATACCCAAACATTGTAATACACAAATAACTAATACTCAACCCTTCAAGCATGATTTTAACAAGTTAAAACACATAATTACAGAATTAAAACAAGCAAATTTCACTATTCTTGATGTTCTTGAAGGTTTTGAACATAAAACATGAAAATTAACACTACGAATTCATTATAACACCAAATCCATCCATTCACGTTTTATTTTCTTTGTTTTAGCATGCATAGTCATATACAAGTGTGAATTTTACAAAACAATTAATGTTTGAAATATTAATTTTACGTATAAGGGCCATATGGCCATATTCTATACTCTGTAATTTTTGAAACAACAACATACATTATAATATTATGAAATTGATGATATGGAACCATCTAATACATGGTAAAACATGCTATGCTAACATATTATCACATTTACATCCACAAAATCAATAAAATTTCCAATTACAGAGATTTAGCAGAGAAATTGGAAACCATTTTCATGGAACCTTAATAACGTAAAAAATAAGAATTGGGTTAGAGAGAATTACCCAGAGCGTAGAGTGAGTAAAGATAACAATCCCTTTTTTAGATAATACTTCAATCACAGAGTTTCTCCCCCAATTCCTTTGAATTCTCTCTGAAATCTCTCTGAATTCTTTGACTCTCAGATTGAACACTTAATTGAAAAATACGTAAAACAAAACAAACTGATCATTTATGCGCACAGTTGAGGTCAGTTAATCCATACGTGGTTTAACTGTCCCCAACTCCTCATAAGGCCTTGTTTGGCTTGAAACATGAATAACCCTTCTAATTATTTTAATTAATCTCCTATACTATAGTTTAATAAAGTCACACCCAATTAAATAATAAATTAAATATCTTATTTAATTTATTTTAAATAACATATAATAATTTCTCATGAATTCACATAGTCACATAATTCAATTTCTCATTTATTAACTATGTCAACTATGTTAAATTATTAAATCTCTAATTAATTATTAAATTAATTAAAATAACATTAGGCTTATTAAATATTTCTTTTTAATTCAATAAGCTCACATAAATACATACTTGAATAATAAAATTCTCCACATTAATTTAATAAATATAACACATATAATTAAATTAATCTACCACAACTTCATCAATTAATTATTTAATCTAATAATTAATACATCGAAAATATTTATTTAATCCAATAAATATTAAAAATTAAATTACAAAATCTCGGTTGTCACAATAATTGACTGCCAAAAGAAGTGAGTAAACCTTATGACTCCGTCAAAGGTAGATTTTCATGGTAACAAATCGCCTAGACAAATGAAATGTCCGACGATGATCTTTGTCGCAAAAAGTTATTGAGTCGTAATTGTAGGGTATTTAGCTTACATAGTCGATACTCAAAAGGAGAAGGTGTGAAATTGGAGGAAATCTGGGTGGTTGGGGAGTTTGTGGACGTGTTTTGGAAGGATTTGCCAGACTTCCTTTGATCGAGAAATCGAGTTCGTGATCGACTTAAGCGCCGAAACAGCCTCCGATATCGAAGGCCCGTCATGAAATGACTCTTTTGGAAATGAAGGAACTAATGGTGCAACTGCAAGAGCTGTTAGACAAGAAGTATATTCAGCCAAGTGTATCACCGGGGGAGCACCGGTGTTATTCGTGATAAAGAAGGATAGATCAATGCGTCTTTACATTGATTACAGAGAATTGAACAAAGTCACTATTAAGAACAAATATCCATTACCAAGGATAGATGACTTGTTTGATCAATTGAAGGGTGCTAGATATTTTTTGAAAATAGATTTGAGAAGTGGGTATCATCAATTGAAAGTGAGGAAGGAGGATGTACCGAAGACGGCATTTCGAACTCGGTATGGACATTATGAATTTTTGGTAATGTCTTTTGGTTTGACAAACGCCCCTGCAGCGTTCATGGATTTGATGAACAGAGTGTTTAAACCATTTTTAGACAAATTTGTGGTGGTGTTCATCGATAATATATTGGTGTACTCTAAAACTCAAGAGGAACACATGGAACACTTACGTCTGTCGTTGGATACGTTAAGAAAGGAAAAGTTGTACGCAAAATTTTCTAAATGTGAATTTTGGCTGGAACGCATACAATTTCTTGGGCATGTAATTGATAAGGATGGGATTTCCGTAGATCCATCAAAAATTGAAGCTGTGATAAATTGGGAACAACCAAGAACTCCATCAGAAGTGAGAAGTTTCTTGGGATTGGTAGGCTATTATAGACGGTTTATTCAGGATTTTTCCAAGATTGCCACTCAGCTAACAAATTTGACAAGAAAATCTATAAAATTTATTTGACTGGAAAAGTGTGAGGAAAGTTTTCAAGAACTGAAGAAGAAGTTAAGTGTGGCACCTGTGTTGTCATTACCAGATAATACAGGAAATTTTGTGGTGTATAGTGATGCTTCACACAAAGGATTGGGTTGTGTCCTTATGCAGAACGGCAAGGTTATTGCGTATGCATCAAGGCAACTGAAAGACTACGAAAAAGGGTATCTGACTCATGATTTAGAGTTGGCGGCGGCCAGTTGTTCATCAAGATATGGAGGCACTATCTCTACGGAGAAAAATGTGAGATCTACACAGACCATAAAAGTCTGAAGTATATTTTCACACAGAAAGACCTGAACCTGTGGCAAAGGAGATGGATGGAATTGATAAAGGATTACGATTGTGAGATCTTTTATCATCCAGGAAAGGCAAACATGGTTGCAGATGCCTTGAGTAGGAAAGGAAAAGAAAAGTTGATGTTGTTAACTAATAAGGAGGAGCTCATTTCAAAAATGGCAAGGCTGGAGTTGGAAATCAAATTTCTAGAAGAGTCTGATGAAAAATTATTTCAGATAGAAGCTAGTCCAACTTTGGTGGACAAAGTGAAGAACGCACAACTACAGGATGAAGAATGGAAGAAAATAAAGCAAAGTGTAGTTGAGGGTAAAGAAGCGAAGTACCAGGTCGATACTGCAGGAATGCTAAGATTCGAGGGACGAATTTGGGTTCCAGCAGTTCAGGATATTAAAGAAGAAATCTTGACAAAAGCACATAACTCAAGATATTCAATTCATTTGGGAAGTACGAAAATGTATCAAGATTTGCGGCGTCATTTTTGGTGGCCAAACATGAAAAGAGGTGTTGCAGAATGCGTTGCAAAGTGCTTGACATGTCAAAAATTGAAGGTCGAACATCAACGACCAAGCGGATTACTTCAACCGTTGGAGATACCGGAATGGAAGTGGGAGCATATCACAATTTTGTGGTAGGTCTTCCAATGACTCAGAAAGGATACGACGCAATATGTGTGATAGTGGACAGATTGATAAAATCTGCACACTTTTTGCCAATAAAGATTAGATTTAATCTTGATCAGCTGGCAAAACTATACGTTAAAGAGATCATCTCGAGACATGGAGTTCCAATGCCAATTGTGTCAGATAGAGATCCGAGGTTCACTTCAAATTTCTGGAAGAAACTATAAGCATGCATGGGAACGCAACTGAAAATGAGTATAACATATCATCCACAAACCGATGGGCAAAGCGAAAGAACGATCTAAACGCTTGAAGATATGCTCAGAGCGTGCATCATGGATTTTAAAGGAAACTGGGATGATCATCTACCATTAGTGGAATTTGCATACAACAACAGTTACCACGCAAGCATTGGAATGCCACCGTACGAGGCGTTATACGGCAGAAAGTGCAGAACTCCACTATGCTGGGATGAAGTTGGAGAACGACAATTGTTAGGCCCAGAACTGGTTCAGCAGACCGTTGCAATTGTCAAACTCATCATAGCAAGATTGGTAGCTGCTCAAGATCGATAGAAAAAGTATGCTGATCAACACAGGCAGAATTGTGAATTTGAAGTGGGAAGTTTCGTGTTCCTGAAAGTCTCTCCTTGGAAGGGAAAAATTCATTTTGGTAAGAAAGGCAAGCTCAGCCCGAGGTTTATTGGACCTTTCGAAATATTTCGAAGAGTGGGAGAGGTGGATTAAGAAGTAGCTTTACCTCTAGAGTTAGAGCATGTGCACAATGTTTTTCATGTGTCGGTGTTGCGACCGTATAAACTCGATTACAAGCATGTAATTGAGTATGAACCATTGCAGTTCAGTAAAGATTTGACTTACGAAGAGATTCCTATCCAGATAGTCGATAAGAAAGAGCAAGTGCTCATGAATAAAGTGATACCTTCTGTGAAGGTGATATGGAGGAACCACAACTGAAGGGTGATGAACCAAGGATAGATGACTTGTTTGATCAATTGAAGGGTGCTAGATATTTTTTGAAAATAGATTTGAGAAGTGGGTATCATCAATTGAAAGTGAGGAAGGAGGATGTACCGAAGACGGCATTTCGAACTTCTGTGATGGACATTATGAATTTTGGTAATGTCTTTTGGTTTGACAAACGCCTCTAGCAGCGTTCATGGATTTGATGAACAGAGTGTTTAAACCATTTTTAGACAAATTTGTGGTGGTGTTCATCGATAATATATTGGTGTACTCTAAAACTCAAGAGGAACACATGGAACACTTACGTCTGTCGTTGGATACGTTAAGAAAGGAAAAGTTGTACGCAAAATTTTCTAAATGTGAATTTTGGCTGGAACGCATACAATTTCTTGGGCATGTAATTGATAAGGATGGGATTTCCGTAGATCCATCAAAAATTGAAGCTGTGATAAATTGGGAACAACCAAGAACTCCATCAGAAGTGAGAAGTTTCTTGGGATTGGTAGGCTATTATAGACGGTTTATTCAGGATTTTTCCAAGATTGCCACTCCGTTAACAAATTTGACAAGAAAATCTATAAAATTTATTTGGACGGAAAAGTGTGAGGAAAGTTTTCAAGAACTGAAGAAGAAGTTAAGTGTGGCACCTGTGTTGTCATTACTAGATAATACAGGAAATTTTGTGGTGTATAGTGATGCTTCACACAAAGGATTGGGTTGTCCTCCTTATGCGCGATCTAAGAGGTTATTGCGTATGCGTCAAGGCAACTGAAAGACTACGAAAAAGGGTATCTGACTCATGATTTAGAGTTGGCGGCGGTTGTGTTCGCACTGAAGATATGGAGGCACTATCTCTACGGAGAAAAATGTGAGATCTACACAGACCATAAAAGTCTGAAGTATATTTTCACACAGAAAGACCTGAACCTGTGGCAAAGGAGATGGATGGAATTGATAAAGGATTACGATTGTGAGATCTTTTATCATCCAGGAAAGGCAAACATGGTTGCAGATGCCTTGAGTAGGAAAGGCAAAGAAAAGTTGATGTTGTTAACTAATAAGGAGGAGCTCATTTCAACAATGGCAAGGCTGGAGTTGGAAATCAAATTTCTAGAAGAGTCTGATGAAAAATTATTTCAGATAGAAGCTAGTCCAACTTTGGTGGACAAAGTGAAGAACGCACAACTACAGGATGAAGAATGCAAGAAAATAAAGCAAAGTGTAGTTGAGGGTAAAGAAGCGAAGTACCAGGTCGATACTGCAGGAATGCTAAGATTCGAGGGACGAATTTGGGTTCCAGCAGTTCAGGATATTAAAGAAGAAATCTTGACAAAAGGACATAACTCAAGATATTCAATTCATTTGGGAAGTACGAAAATGTATCAAGATTTTCGGCGTCATTTTTGGTGGCCAAACATGAAAAGAGGTGTTGCAGAATGCGTTGCAAAGTGCTTGACATGTCAAAAATTGAAGGTCGAACATCAACGACTGCAAGCGGATTACTTCAACCGTTGGAGATACCGGGAATGGAAGTGGGAGCATATCACAATTTTTTGTGGTAGGTCTTCCAACGACTCGAAAAGGATACGACGCAATATGTGTGATAGTGGACAGATTGATAAAATCTGCACACTTTTTACCAATAAAGATTAGATTTAATCTTGATCAGCTGGCAAAACTATACGTTAAAGAGATCATCTCGAGACATGGAGTTCCAATGCCAATTGTGTCAGATAGAGATCCGAGGTTCACTTCAAATTTCTGGAAGAAACTACAAGCATGCATGGGAACGCAACTGAAAATGAGTATAACATATCATCCACAAACCGATGGGCAAAGCGAAAGAACGATCTAAACGCTTGAAGATATGCTCAGAGCGTGCATCATGGATTTCAAAGGAAACTGGGATGATCATCTACCATTAGTGGAATTTGCATACAACAACAGTTACCACGCAAGCATTGGAATGCCACCGTATTTGCAGCGTTATACGGCAGAAGTCTTGAGAACTCCACTATGCTGGGATGAAGTTGGAGAACGACAATTGTTAGGCCCAGAACTGGTTCAGCAGACCGTTGTAATTGTCAAACTCATCATAGCAAGATTGGTAGCTGCTCAAGATCGATAGAAAAAGTATGCTGATCAACACAGCGCGTAATCAGAATTTGAAGTGGGAAGTTTCGTGTTCCTGAAAGTCTCTCCTTGGAAGGGAAAAATTCATTTTGGTAAGAAAGGCAAGCTCAGCCCGAGGTTTATTGGACCTTTCAAAATATTTCGAAGAGTGGGAGAGGTGGCTTAAGAAGTAGCTTTACCTCCAGAGTTAGAGCATGTGCACAATGTTTTTCATGTGTCGGTGTTGCGACCGTATAAACTCGATTACAAGCATGTAATTGAGTATGAACCGTTGCAGTTCAGTAAAGATTTGACTTACGAAGAGATTCCTATCCAGATAGTCGATTAGAAAGAGCAAGTGCTCATGAATAAAGTGATACCTTCTGTGAAGGTGATATGGAGGAACCACAACGTCGAAGAGGCTACGTGGGAACTCGAAGCCGAAATGATGAAGAATTATCCTGAGTTATTTTTTTAGTCTGTGACTTCGATTCTGGGGACAAAATCTTTGTAAATAGGGGAGACTGTGACGATTTGATTGTTTGAATTGTGATCCGAAATTTTAAAGTGTAATTTTAAATATTTATTTAAATATATAAATATTTATTTGAGGTGTTTATTGTTAAATAAATAATTATTGATGTGATGGTCGTTAATAAATATTTGTAAATCTGAATTTATTAGATAAATTTCTAATTAAATTAATTTATAATTTAGAGAATTGTGGTATAACATGAGATGTTATATTATTGTTTTGATTTAATAATTTAGATGGCATATTACATTATTAAATAAGTTATAATGGAAATTATAATTTTGTGATATTTGCAAAAAAGGCTATATTTAATTAAAATATAGTATGTGGTTAATTTAATGGGTTAATGTTGGATATAAAAATAATATGTGATTATAATTTATAAACTAAGGTGTTTATTAAAATAAATTAAAAATGATTTAAATTGGTTTTTGTCAAACAAGGCTTAAGTATTTTAATTCTTTAAAATTTATATGGGTTGCCAAACAAGCCTTATGGCTTTTGATATTTCTAATTTTTGAAATTTAAATTTAATAATATAAATAAAATAAAATAATTAATATAATATATACGTTATTGGTTGTAACTGATGAGGCTTGTTATGGCCATATCAGTTTTATATCTTTGTTATTACGCACACTAATTGGATATTAGTCTAGCTTTTGTTTTCACGCATTCTATTTTCCAAGCTTGAGATTTCAGAGAATTGAGAGTTGAGAGAAATTGAGAGAAAGCTTAGGATTTTCAAGCGATTCCAAAGGGTTTAACAAGAGTTATACGCTAATCGAAAGGTATGTTCATAATCGTGATAATGTATATGTGTATATGTATTTCACGACAAGAATTTTCTTGTATTCTCAGAAAATCAATTGTTGAATTATGGACATATATAGTTGATAATTGTGATTATACATGTTTGGAATGCTAGAGTAATGTTCAAACAAGGAAATTGCATGCTAAATTGTTCGACAGTAGGAAAAATATGATGTCAGTGTTTATGTTCTTCATATAGTCTGAGTAAGTATCAATTTTATTGGCAATTCATATGTGAAATTATAAATTGAAGTTTATATATGTTAGTTTATTTAGATACTGAACATAATGTAATTTGAATGAGATGATTTGAGCATGTAAAGAAATCACAAAGTTAATTTTGGATGAATATAAAAATTTTGAGTTTTGTATGAAAAACATGAAATTTGAGAAATTATAATAGTATAATTGATGTTAAGTTGTTCTATATTGATATATAAGTGAGGAAACAAGTTGTAATGGTGTTGTATCATTTGTATGTGTTAATTTCAATTGTTTGATGAGTGAAATTGTTAAGTTAGCTTATGAAAAGTGTCGTGGCTCGTTTCGCTTATCCTGGTTCTCAGTAAGTCACGCAGCCTAAAATTGTCGTCGACTTCCCCATATAAAACTCGTCTTGCCAAGCAAAAATTGCTCATTTTCGGATTAATCAAGCTCCGCTTATTCTGCAGACTTTTGTTGTTCGTTGTAGCTTAGTTTAAGGTTATGGAATGTGAGAATCATGTAACAACAAGGTGAAGTAGAGTTATGTTATGTGGATTATGAATTCAAAATTTTAAAAGTGATTAGTAAACCGAGAATGCGTTATGTGATAATTTGGTATACATAATAAGCGTTAGACAGGTGTTGCGAAGTAAACCACTTGGATTTTCTGGAATGTAAATGTTAATGAAGGACTTGTGCTTCAATGATAAGTTTAGCTAGAAATGAACATGTTATTGTATGTTAGCATATCTAATAGGTATTGTGGTTCTAAAATTATGTGTAGGTGATCGTGAGTTTAATTTTATAGCTTACGCTCAAGGCAAGTTTTCTAACTCTACATTTACATTGAACAAGTTTCTAAACCCTATCTATTTACATTGAGCAAGTTTTCTAACTCTCCTCTTTCGTTGAGTTAGTTCTATTATTACATTGTGTAACTTTTTTCTTTTGATTAAGCGAGTTTTGTTATCTTATCTTTTATTGAATAAGTCAATTGTTCCTAAAATTCATTCGAGCAAACTTTAATTCTAATGTTATTTGAAATTCTCATTTGATTGACCCATTCTAACTTGTTCATAGTTAAGTAAGTTTCTTAAGTTTTATTTTTGTCTAATGAATGTAGTTTTGAATTCTCGTCCTTATTATTGAACTGTTTTAATTCTTTGCATTAGTTAATACCTTGTTGGGCAAGTTCTAGTTTTCAGCTTGCTATTAGTTAACGTACGTTCAATAATTTCATTCCTAATATTATAAAACTCTAACCTTAGCTTATTGATTGTTGAAAGCAAAGGTTTACCATTTTACTCATTATGTTGAATACTTATGCTCTATAGTTATTTCTAGCATGAGTTTAATATGTATAATTAGTTCATTTATGTTTCTCAATCGTTATATGTTGTATTAAAACATATGTTGTGATTATCAAACACTATTAATTCAACTAGTCCTCTAGTTGATGTTCGTTAAACTTTAAATTACCCTTGAAAGCTTATCCAAACCAAACTTTCTTTGGGGCGGACTTGTACTCTAAATACTGAGATGAACAACCCTATTATTATTAGGGGATAACTTACGCGTAGCGTTAAATGTTTGTGCACAATACATGGTACGAAGGGTTGATCCCCCTAAGTACGAGGAGTCCTTATAGTCTTATGACTGTTAAAGTTGGAGTTGAAAGATTACTCACAACTGTTGACATAGTTCATGGTCTTATGACCCTCAGTTAGATATATTCCATATTTTATATTCCAGTTTTTGATTGTCATCGTTAGAGTACTATTCAATTTTGATGAGCCTTTTGTTGGCAGTTATTATTGTTATTCTCCTGTTGATTCATTATTTTATCCAGTGAGCAATTGTTTTGCTCACTCTTGCATATTTATATACTCATTGCAGCTAAAGTTGAGAAGGTGGATGAGCCTTCAACTAGCAAAGGAAAGGGAAAACTGTACAAGTGATGCTGATTTGTACTTTTAATTTATTATGATGATCTTAGACTTTATTTTGAATGATGTTATGTAATAATTTAATTCCGCATTTGAATGACATTTAAAGGTTAGACAACCTGGGATGTTTTGAGTTTAATTATGTAACCCTATTTAAAGGGAGGATTTTATGGTTTAAATATTATTTTTATTTGGGTAGATTGTATGAATGTTTGAATAGTGAGCACCAAATCTTGTGGGAATGAAGTACCTAAATTTGGGGGTGTCACATCTTTGATAGTATCCAGCTAACCCTAAGAAACTTCTCACCTCCGTCGATGTTCTCGGTTGTTCCCAATTACTTTCTACTTCTGCTTTTTCGGGGTCTACTGAGATTCCATTCTCATCCACCACGTGGCCTAAGAATTGAACCTTCTTCATTCAAAATTCACACTTTGAAAATTTCGTATACATCTTCTCCTTCCGTAGTGCCTCCAAAATAATCATCAGATGTTCGGCGTGTTCTTCCTCTTTCTTCGAGTAGATCAAGATGTCGTCGATGAAAACCACCATAAATTTATCCAAGTATGGCTTGAAAACTCGATTCATCAAGTCCATGAATGATTCCAGAGCATTAGTCAAACCAAATGACATTACCAAAAAATTGTAATGTCCATAACAGGTTCGAAATGCAGTCTTTGGTATGTCCTCATCCCGCACTTTCAGTTGGTGATATCCTGTTTGTAGATCGATCTTCGAGAAACACTTCACTCCCTTCAGTTAATCAAATATGTCGTCTATCCTCGGTAATGAATATATGTTCTCAATTGTTACTCTATTTAATTCTCGATAATCGATACAGAGCCTCATCGATCCGTCCTTTTTCTTAATGAATAACACTAGTGCTCCCCAAGGAGACACACTCGGTCGAATGTAACCCTTACCCAATAAGTCTTAAAGTTGTATCATCAATTCCTTCATTTTTACTGGCGCCATACGATATGGAGTTTTCAAAATTGGTGCCGTTCCCGGTGTTAAGTCTATTACGAATTCAATTTCTCTTTCTGACGGAAGACCAAGCAGATCTTCCTGAAACACATCTTGAAATTCATTATACTACGGATATATCTTTAATTTCTACTCCCTTTTTCTGAGTATATACGATGTAAGCTAAATAACCTCCACATCCTTTCCTTAATAATTTCTTGGCCTGCATCATCATAACGCAACACGATTGCTTAAGCGATGAGCTACCATAAAACACTACCTTAGACTTACTCAGAGTTTGAAGGTTCACACACTTGTTCTGACAGTCAATTATTGCCGCATAGTTATATAACCAATCCATTCCCAGTATTACATCAAATTCTCCTAGTCTAATAGGAATCAAGTCTACGCTCAGTTCATGCTTTCTAATGTTTGTGCGACAATTTCGATAAACGTATTCCACAAGGATCATTTCCTTATTCAGAACTTCTACGTTCAAAAGATTTTCTAAACATTCTCAGGGTGTACTAAGTTTACTAGCAAATTCTTTAGATATAAAAGAACAGGTGGCACCCGAATCAAATAATACATATGCATTTATATTATTGATTGGGATTATACCTGACACCACATCCTTCGCAGCTACTGCATCTTGGACAGTCATGTTAAAGGTTCGGGCAGTCGATCGGTTGGGTTGCGTAGGTTCACCAATCATTAACTTGCTTCCTCCTCCCTGGTCTCCGCCAGCTCCACCGCTTCCTTTCTTCAGGCAATCCTTTATCTGATGCTCCATTGACCCACAAGTAAAACATCCCTTGATCTTCTTTGGTTTTGGGCAATTTTGCGATATGTGCCCTTTTTAATCGTAATTATAACATGTGCTCTTTCCTTTCCAACACTCCCCCTGATGAGTTCTTCCAGACTTGTTATAAGCTTCAGTCCTTTTCTTGAAGTTTCCCTGGTGACTCCCATCTTGATTATTGTTTCTGTTGTTGTTTTTTTCCCATTTTCTCTTTCCGGAGTTACTCCCTCCGCTGCTGCCTCCTCCACGATGCTCACTACCAATGTTCTTGTTTTTCTTCTCCTTATGATATAGACTTAAGGCCTCACTTCCACCTTCCGTAATGATTGCCTTCTCTAACAATGTTATAAAGGGATCAATCTAGAGGACTGATACGTTATTATACAGCGACGGCTTCAACCCTTGCTCGAAGCGTCTCACCTTCCTTTCCTCATCCCCAACTTGGTGTTCTACAAATTACGCTAGTTCGTTAAACTTAGTTATGTATTGTGCCACCGTCATATCTCCTTGTTTTAACTCTAGGAACTTCACTTCCATCCTATTCTTCATACTCTTTGGGAAATAGTTCTCGAAGAACAACGTCGTAAACCTTTCCCATATTATCGTCCTTTCTCCCGCTCTCTGCTGATTAGCTTCCCACCAATAGTTCACTTCGCCCCTCATCATGTATGTGGAAAATACTATCTTCTGGTCTTCACCCACGCGAGCTATAGTGAAGGCCTTCTCGATCTCCTTGATCCAGGTTTACACAACTATCAGGTCAGTTGTTCCCTCGAATTTTGGGGGTCCTACACTTTTAAAATGTTTGAAGGTTGTTACTAGGACAGCTTGGGGAACGGGTGGTACAGGTTCATTTCTTCCCCTAAGAGCTTCTCCTAACAAATCTACCAGCCTCTGTATCGGATCTACTGGTCCTCTCTCATCATTAACCGACTCTTCTGGTACAATTATTCTATGTCTGGGTGGCATTTTTCTGCATCATAAAATTTTTATTTTATTATCTAATTATATTACTTAGACATTTCTCAATTGAAAAGAACTAAAAGTTTATAACATATTTAAAAAAAAGATCATTTATATTCATATGCCAAATGGTTACAATACATGGTCTTCTCTAGCATACTGCTATAAATGATAACACATATCCCCTAACATCACAAAAGATGGGAATAATTTCCAACATACTACCCCTCTAACATCTTTCAAAAGTTTGGGGTTTACTATTATCTCACATCTTACACAAAAGACTAAGATTTCAACAACAATTTAAACAACACATAAATAAAATACTACAACTACTAGACTTCTTCCTCTAGACTAAATCTAACATCCCACGCTCCACGACACTCTGATATTCCTTCTGAGTAATGTGCACCACCATATCTCGGCTTATGGTATATCGGGTCTATCCTTGCTCAGCTGGGTAGTGATTTACCCCATCGATCAATCTCTCCATGGCCGTGTGTAGAGAATAGCCCATCTTGTTCATCTTTCTTCTCTTACATCGCACCTCATCCTCTAGATCACTCGCCCTATCATTGGCTTCCTCCCACTTCTCCTCGAAGTGAATCCTATCCATCAACTCCATCTATAACTGAGTACGGAGAGCCTCCTTCTCCGTCCTCTCACTCAAAACCCTTTGCTCCATTTCCTCCAACTTCCCTGCCAACTCCACGTTCCTAGCCACTGCTCGGTGAAATAAGGTCTCCATCTGGATCCCTGCCTCCTTACGGTGAGCAATTCCAACCTCCATTTCCTGCATTGCTAATTTCTGCCGATGGTCCTCGTCCCTTAACTTCTAGAACTCAGACTCCCTCTCCCTAGCCTCAGCCTCTAGTTCCTCCACTCTACATCCTAACTCCAAAATCTATTCCTCATACTCCCCTAACATCCGATCCTCAAAAGTAACCTCGTCAGAGTCCTCCATAGGCTCGAGCCTCTCCTCTATAGGCTCCCCCTCAGGATCAGACTCCTCGGGTAATGGCTACATCTCTTCCTCCTCGTCATCGTCATCGATAGGGACTACTACTGATATAGGCTCCGCTATCAAAGGTGTCTCAAATATTACGTGGATGTCACGCAACTCCTCCTCTACTACTCGGCTAGGTCCTCCCATGTCAGTCATCTTACAATCACCAACATAAGACAAACAAAACAACGATTCCATCAGAATGTTAAATAAACATAAGTTCATTGTATAGAATGAAGTTACATTTCATAACACACTAAGTCTCTCAAGTAAAACTCTACATAAGTTTTATTTCCTTTCTGACTTCTAAGTTCTCCTGAGTTATAATCTAAGGACACTCGCTCCTAAGGTTTATAACTATGGCTTTGATACTAACCTGTGACGCCCCCAAATTCGTACTGCCACATGGTCACTCTAATTTGGTTCATCACGTGCTCATGGTAATACAATAATAACTTAAATCACACATTCACAGCTGAAGATCTAATTTAGAATAATATAAAATGTTTTATTATAATTATTCCCCCAAGTCTCGCAACCTACATTACTTAATAGATTACATAATAATATTGAATAAAGACTTATTAATCCTACTTAAGCTTAAACATAGTCTGAAGATAGTCTTAATATAACATAAGAATTTTAACATAAAGGAACAAGCTAGTCAGTAGCCTTGCCTTTGCCCTTGTATTTCGCAGAGACACTTCCCTGTTCCGCCTTAACTGAAAGTTTTAAATAAGCAAGAATGAGAACAAATTGCCCAACAAGTAATATACAACAAGGGTGATAAGTATTAAATCACGAGTTAGATATATCAAGGTATAGTCTTAGAGTCTTAGAACAATGTCATGAACAATGAGTATCAACAATTCTCGAATCAAATCTTTGGGATATGAAATGATAATTCAATATAGATCAATAGATATATGAATTCAAAGGCTATCAACGTATCCAACTAAATAAAGTAAATTTATATTGAGCAGTACCTAAAGACTATTGAACATCCACTAGAATTACCAATATTAAACTGATAACCCAAAAGAATCAAGTACTATAGATGATCAGTCTATAATACTCTATGTTATGCATAACACCACAGTAATATTCATGCGTGTGTTGGGGATTCCAACAATATACACTCCCCTTACCATAAGGGTTGTTCAACTCAATTTTCAGGATTTCCGCACCAATCAATTGGTTTGGACAATTTTCTAAACATGCATATAGTCTAGCCGAATCAAATGGCATAGACACTTTCACAATATTCAAGAACAATACCAAGTTCAACATGAATAATAGTTTTTACAAGAGTTTAAACATACTAGCTCAACTGAACGAGTAAGTAAGATAACTTGCATTCAAAGAGATAAGGATTAGATACTTGCTTACGATATTCGTTAAATAAAGTAATACAGGGTTTAGGATACTTGCCTTAAGCGTAGTTTATCGACATTAAGAAATCAACACTTTTAAAACCTATTTATAGTGTATTACAAGTATAAGATTCCCATTAGTTAAACATATTCGATAAACAATCCTGATATATAGTTCAAGTGTACACACATGACTCAATCATGAAATCTTAGACGTATGTTATTACATAGCTCAGAACTATTGTTAGACTTCATCATTAAAAAAACACCTTGCCAATTTAAGCTAAGATAGGTGTTAACATGCAAGGCTACCTCTGTCAGTGTGTCATGGACAGAAATAAGCATAATGAAGTTATACTAGCATGCAACATACTTCAGAGATCACAGAAGTCACTTTCTAAGTCTGCAGAAGGGCGTGACCGCACCTGATTTGTACTAAGGAGACGTGCGACCGCGTGACTCCCAGTTCAAACCAGGGTTGAGCAATCTCGTGCTTGGCCTAGCTTGCCCATCCTTACACACATAACATATATTAACATTTCAAGGGTCCTTTCGTATCTCTCAAGTTTAATCTAGGTCCCTTATTTAATAATATGGTTCTAAGTTTGAACATCTCAACAAGTTAAGGCCATTCAAGGTTATGAAACAACAAAGATTAACATGTTTGATTTTTAAACATATAAGGTAGTAATATAACTCATAATAGACATGCTTGTGAGTTTTCATATCACATGTGTGTAATTAGCATCGTTTTGGTTTGAAAATATGCTTCATTTATGCTTCACTTGAATTATGCTACCTAAGCATGGTATATATACATATTCATGATACACAAGTGAGTTTAAGAGTATCATCAAATACGTTCACAAATATCAAATTTTAACTCTCAAGGTAGTATGTTAATATTCACGTTCAAAGTTTGTATTTTCATTTAGTAAAACTTACTAATAAGTCTAACATGATTATGCTTCATTATGAAATCCATATACATAAGTTAGTATGTCCGATATGCATTTCAAAACCATACTACCATGCTTGCAAGATCAGAATATCAAAATGAATATAATAAGTCAATGTCCATTTTGAACTCTAAGTTTCCATTAGCATGTTATCAATGTAATTTAGTATGCTAAACTACTCCACTTACTATACATCTTGCTTGCATGCTTATGTACAATGAAATCAGACCACACTAATATGTCTTTAAGTTAAAATTTTAAGTTGCACATGGTCTATCGAGTTTGAATATTGAAAACTCAAGTTTTCTTTTAAAATCAAGCTAGGTGAGCGATTATATGAAAGGTAACATAACTAATATATCAAGAACTGAAATAAGCTTAACTAAGTTGTATTAGCATGTTCCATAAATCAGATATCACAACAAAACAACCAAAAAAATATGTAGAGGGGCGCGGGCGCGCGCCATTTGTAATAGGGATCCGCGCGGCTCCCATTCCAGTCCAGAGACTTTCCAGCCTCGGCAGATAACAAGCCAACAACCAAATTTTCTTCACTAATTCGATTGTAACTTAACCGTATTACATACTAAACATGTTAATAAGCCTATATAATAGCTACATAAGTGTTCTACAACCCAAACACAATTCAACTTGGCATAATCAAGAAATTGGTAATTCAAGAATGGAAATTTTGACAGAACTCAAAATGAAGAACAAGAAGAAATCTTATACCTCTGTAATTAGCTTGGTAATTCAAACTTCTTCCACTGATGGGTATGTAATTACTTGCTCTATATATGCTCTCAACTTCACACTTAAGCAATTCTCAGCAATGAAAAATGGAAAAGGAGAGTTCATATTTATAGAAAGAAAATTACACAGATATTGCAATCTCCCACTAAATCAAACTCATGGATTGAAGGATTGCATGAAGGTTAAGAGAGAGTTGGTAGATGGTAGTTGAAGATCATCATAACCACTACTCCCACCATAATCATAAGCTAGAAGGAACTTGGAAGAAGAAAAGGGAAATAGGCCTTAGCCTTTTTGCCAAACACGTGAATTAGAAATGAGTCTATCAAATTGGGACAACCCAATAACTCATCATTCTTGCAACACTTAATCTATACACGTATACACAATCCCCACTCTTATGTTATATTTATATACATATCATCCATACATGGGTTATATCTTAATGTCACAATATAATTTACATAATTAATATTTCAAGGTAGTAGATGTGATATGGCAATGCAACATACATATAATCCATGGACATTTTATTTTAATGTATACCCGCATACATATTGTGACATACACATTTCATGATGTATTTATAACATATAGTTCCAATATGTTCAATCACATTGCTTCATAAAATATAGTTTAATAAAACTTAATATAGGGTTGCTATATATAGTATAACCACATAAGTGTCACACTACACTATATAATATAGTTGTATTCCATATTTTTAATTATTGCACACTTTCACATAACAATCGAATATAATCTTATTATATTAATAACTTACTTATTTGTTTTATGTCAAATAAATAAATTATTCACCTTCTTGATTAATTAACACTAATATTAATTCATTCCTCATTGATTAATGTAATTATGGATCTCTATAACAATTAATTATCTTATTATATTTATAGACACGTTGCTAATAATAATAATCACATATCATTAATTAATCACCATTAACAATTAATTAGTACTGTCAGGGATTCCATTTCTACCTCTATAGGGATAACTACTTCCATGCCATAGGTTAATGAGTAGGGGGGTGCCAAGTGGAAGTACGCATTGACGTTCTGTAGGCTAATAGGGTCAGAGGCAACATATTAGGCCATCCTTTGTGATTGACAGACATCTTTTTCATGATCTTTTTGATATTCTTATTAGTCGCTTCAACATCTTTAGACGATAGATAATGGAGTTGAGATGTTTGATGTGGAATTTACTACATAATTCCTCTATCATTTGGTTGTTGAGGTTTTTGGCATTGTCTGATACAATCACCTCTAGTTGTCTGTATCGACTAATGACATTGTTTTTGATAAAACCAATGATCACCTCTTTAGTAACCTTGGGGGATGAGGCTGCTTTTACCCACTTGGTAAAGTAGTCAATGATTGTGAAGATAAACCGATGACCATTACTTGCTTTGGGCTTGATTGGCCCGATCACGTCCATTCCCCACATTGAGAAAGGCTAGGGTAGACTCATATTATGGAGCTCCCTTGGAGGGGCGTGGATAGCATTCCCATAAATTTGGCATTGATAACATCTCTTAATGTGATCATCACAGTCAGCTTTGAGACAGAGCCAGTAATGCCCTATTCTTATGATTTTCTTGACAAGTAGAGGGTTGCTTATGTGTGGGCCGCATACTCCACCATGGATTTCATCCATGAGTCTCTGATCTTGGTCTTTGTCTAGGTATCTTAGAAGGCCTAGTCCTACATCTCTTTTGTAGAGTGCGTCTCTGCTCATATAGAATTTCATTGCCATCCTATGGATCCGCTTTCTTTTAGCTTGACCTGCCCCAGTGGGCGTACATCTATCTTGCAGATACTCCTTGATAGACTGATACCAAGGGTATTGGATGGGAGGCAGTTTATCCAATACTTCTCCGATATAGTTCTCGTAGGCTGGAGCCTTTTGATGGGCAACTGTGATATTTTAAATGCTTCCCCTTTCAGGTATGTTGATTAAGGAAGCTAAAGTTGCTAGTGCATTAACAAAGTCATTCCTGTTCTGAGGAATGTGGAGAAAGGATATTTCTTCAAACTCCGAAACCATCTGGATAACCTGACGATGGTAAGGTAGAAAATGTAATTCTTTTGTGTGATACACCCAGTGGTTTGTCCAATTACTAGTTCGGAATCTCCAAAGACAGTTAACCGTTTGACGCCCATGGATTGGGCTAGCTTTAACCCCATTATACAGCCTTCATACTCAGCTATGTTGTTGGTGTTGACAAATTATAATTTGATGGCAACGAGATACTGGTCTCATAAAATGGACACTAGAACTGCTCTTGTGACAACCGAGACTTTATGATTTAATTTTAAATATTTATTGGATTGAATAAATATTTTTTGATGAATTAATTAGTAGATTAAATAATTAATTGATGAAGATGTGGTAGATTAATTTAATTATATGTGTTATATTTATTAAATTAATGTGGAGAATTTTTATTATTCGAAGTATGTGATTATGTGAGCTTATTGTATTAAAAGAAATATTTAATAAGCCTGATAGTATTTTAATTAATTTAATTATTAATTAGAGATTTAATAATTGATATTATTATTAAATGAGAAAATTTAATTATGTGACTATGTGCATTATTGAGAAATCATTATATTTTATTTAAAGTAAATTAAATAAGATATTGATTTATTTTATAAAGGAGTGTGACATTATTTAAACTATATGATAAGGTTTTATTAAATTAAATGGTTTTTGAATTATTTTCTTGCTAGCCAAATATGGCACTAAGGGAGGTTATGGGTAGTTAACCCGTGACTGGGTAACTGACCACCAACGCGTCAGTTCATTCTTTTATTTATACGTCTTCTTTCTTTTCATTTTTTGGCTAAGTCTGGCATTAAACAGAGAGGGAAAAGAGAGAGTTTGAGAATTTAGAAAATTGTTAAGGAGATTGTGAGTGTCTGATTGAAGAACAGTTGAGAAGAATTTCACCTTCTGCAAATGTTATATTCTACGCTTTGGGTAATTTTTCCCCAACCCAATTCTCATATTTTACGTTATTTAAGTTTTGATAAAAATGGCTTTCAAAACTCTGTAAGGTCTCTGTTAATTGTAAAGAGTATGAATTATGTGATTATGTGTTAATATAACATCATAGCATGTTTTAATATATATTATATGGGTTTCCATATCTTCAGTTTCATGAAATTATACAGTAAAAGATTTCAAAGTATGTAATATGGCCATATGGCCTTATACGTATTTTTAATATGTCAAACATAAATTGTTTTGCAAAATTCATACACTTGTATGATTATGCTTGATAAAATGAACAAAACGAAATTTGAATGGTTGGATTTGGTCTTATATCGAATCTATGGCGTTGAATTTTAGAATTTATGTTCAAAACTTCAAGAACATCAAGAACAGTACAATTTGCATGATTTAATTATGTAATTATGTGTTTTAATGGGTTAGATTGCTCTATAAATGTGGGTAATGATTATGTATGAATTATAACATGTGGGTATGTGTAATTTGGTGAAATTAATGATTATGTAGTGTTTATTTCGCTGAATTCTGTGTTCTTCGCGAACTGGAAATTCAGAGACTAGAGTCTCGCGCCGCGGCTCCAACTCCTAGTTCATTTCCCGCACCGCAGCGCCAAGTATTAGGCCGCAGCGCCAATACCCAGTACAAAAGTGGCGCCGCAGCGCCACTTAGCAGAATGTCCAGAAAATGTTTTTTTAAGTATTTAAGTATAGAAATGTGTTGGTAACTTAGTCTAATGAATATAAAGACTTGTTAGACCTATAATGAGATGTTAAAATAAATTCTTAACATGTCCATAACACAATTACGTGTGAATTGAATGATCAAATGCATAGTTACCTTATTGTTTGTGAAGTCTTAATTTTTGACAATAAGTGTAGTAATTGACTAAGTATATTCATGAACTCGAGTTAAACAAAGAATAAACTTGTGATGTTTATTACGTGATAATGGATTGGTGTTGTGAACATGAATGATATGTAGGATTTAAATCAAAGAACGAGTTTTATTAACGTGTAATCTACGCACGAGGCAAATTTCTTATCCTAAACTTTCGTTGAGCAAGTTTCCTAACCCTACTTGTTATCATTGAGAAAACTCTCATTATTATTGATTAAGTCTGTTCGTATATTAAAGCTTATTAATCTTTCAAGCATGATGTTGTTATACAATACTTATTCTATTGTATACCTTTTGAGAATTTATTCAAGTTAAATATTCAGTTATTGTTAAACCTTGTTAGACTAGCGAACCCTTAATAATTCGACTAGTCCATAGTTGATGAGCGTTCTAAATTTCAGAACCCTTGATGAATTATCCAAACCAAACTTCTTTTGGTGCGGACTCGAATGTCAAACTGAGATTAACAACCCTGTAAAGGGGATTACTTATGCGTTACCGTTAAGATATTGTGCACAGTATGGTACTAAGGGTTGATCCCCCTAAGTACGAGAAGAAGAGTCCATAGTCTTATGACTGTTAAAGGTTTCAAGTATAAACACTTGATGACTGGGAGATATAGTTCAAGGTCTTATGACCCTCAGAAGTTCTTTTGATTCTTGTTATTTATTCTTGATTCAAAAATTGAGCTTTTATTTCAGAAATTGTTAATTCATTCGCATGTTATTATTAGTCATTTGTTATATTGTTATACTTGTGGGCAATCGTGCTCACTCTTGCATAATAATAACATTGCAGTTAAGAACGAAAGAGCAGATGAACCTCCCACTAGTAAGGGCAAGGGAAAGATTAGCAAGTAATGAAGACTGTTTTGTTATTATGGTTACGTAATGATGATTAGAATTGATGTTACTTAAGACTTATTTGTTATGATTTCCGCACAGATGTTTTAAGGTTAGAGTAACCTGGGATTTATTTATTATGCAGTTGATGTAACCCCATAAGGGGAGATTTATTATTTATTCTATCTATTGCATGATTTGCATTTATTTATGGGTAGATAGATAGATGATGTTTGTACAGTGAACACCAAATCCTGTGGAAATGGAAGTACCGGATTTGGGGGTATCACAGCTCTAGCTCTAGCACCTTCCATGTTTACAGCTCCATCAAAATACATCCTCCATGATTGGGGCGCATTGTCCTGATGGTGTTGCTGAATTGTCATTACCCCTTCATCAAGGAAATAAGTTTCCAAGGGAAATAAGTTTCGTTGACCTTTGATAGACTATTGAGTCACTTAGATTTGTCAAATTATTGTAGGATCAACTGCCATTTGGACAGTCGAACATTCAACATGGGTTTGCTGAACATGTACTTGAGAGGAATAATGCGGGATATGAGATGGGTTGTGTGAGCATGAAGATAATGCTGTAATCTAATGGAAGCCCATGCTATTGCACAACAAGTCTTCTTAATCAAGGTATACTTGTGCTCACTGATGCTGAATCTTTTGCTGGGGTAATAGATAACTCTTTCTTGGCCTCTATCATCTTTTTGTCCTAGCATGCAGCCCATGGTATTTTCATTGATTGACAGGTACATAAATAGGGGAACGTCATCCCTGGGAGGTACCAAGACAAGAGCTTTGACTAGTTGCTCTTTGATAGAAAGGAAGGCTTTTTGACACTCTTCGTTCCATTTCTTAGAGGAGTTCTTCCATAACAACTTGAAGATGGGTTCACAGGTTGCTATGAGTTGGGAGATGAATCAGATGATGAAGTTGATTCTTCTCAGAAATCCCCGTATTTCCCTCTCGTCTGGGGTATGGGCATCTAAGTTATAGCCTAGATTTTTGCAGGATCCATCTTAATGCCTTTGTGGCTTACTAGGAATCCCAGCAACTTGTCTGATTAGACTCCAAAGGCACACTTGGCCAGATTTAGCTTCAAGTTGTACTTATGCAACCGGTTAAAAAGCTTTTTGAGATGATCTAGGTGGTCTTCCTCCCTTCAGGATTTGACAATGATGTCATCCACACATACTTCTATCTCTTTGTACATTAGATCATGGAAAAGAGCCATCATGGCTCGCTGATAGGTAGCTCCGGTATTGATGAGGCCAAATGACAACAATCTATAGCAAAAGGTTCCCCAAGGAGTGATGAATACAGTTTTCTCACGATCCACTTCAGCAACCATAATTTGATGGTACCTAGTAACGCAGTCAACAAAGGAGTACATGTCATACTGAGCTGTATTGTCAATGAGTATGTATATGAATGGTACGGGAAAGCTATCTTTGAGACAAGCTCAGTTCAGATCCCTATAATCCATGCAAACTCGCACTTTCCCTCCAGGTTTAGGCATGGGGACTATGTTGGATAGCCACTCAGGGTATGTTTATACCATGATGATGTTGGCGTGAAATTATTTCACAATTTCTTCTTTGACTTTCAAACTCCACTCAGGTTGTAATCACCTGAGTTTCTGTTTAACTAGCTTGAATCCCTCTTTGATGGGAAGGCGATGAATGACGATGTTAGTTGACAAACCAACCATGTCTTCATGAGACCATGCAAACATATCCTGGAATTGGGTCAATAGAGTAACCATGTCATTCCTTTGGCTTGGAGTAAGGTCCATACCAATCTAGATTTGTTTGGGTTTTTTTGAGGTTCCGAGGTTAAAAGAGGTAGTTTGATCAGGATTTGGTTTGGGCTTGTCTTTGACCCATTCTTTGATCTCCTAAGGTATCTCATAGTCTTCTTGTTCAATCTTTATCAAGTCAGAGTCCAAATTTACATCAAAGTTGCAGTCCTTGTGAAGAATAGGCACCTCATCAGCAAGTTTAGGTATATCAAACTTTAGAGTCCTGAAACAAAATGCTTTCACTTAATATATGAAATTGTTTAATCATACAAAGTGTTAGCATGAAATGGCGAAAAGAATTGCTAATACTATGCAACAAAAGTACGCAGTTATTGCTATCTACCGGGCAGAGGGATTTTCTGCCCTTTTTACCCTTTTCGGCAAATGCAAGGAGTGCTGCTCTAATTGCCAAGGTTTAAGTCCTACTGGACAGCTATGATAAAGGGGCTGTTATCATCCTCCTCCTCTTAAATGATGACCATGATGTTTGGACAATCATTATTTGAGATGTCCCTTTTCATACCTTTTGTATGGATTAGGACGCACATGTTTGACCAATATCTCTTTATCTCTTGTTTGCCCCTTTGATTCCTTTCCTTCATGTCTAGGTCAGTAATTAGGACTTCTTTCCCCTTAACTGGTATCAGTTGAGGAAATAGTATATCAGCCATAGAGACATGAATTTTCCTTAGAGGCCGTACAGAATCTGCATCTGTAGGTTTAGGCAACAGCCGTATAGAATCTACATCCATAAAGAACTGGTGTATGCTTATGCGGGTTCCTGTGCATAGACCCAGAGGAGTAGCCTAGTCCAACTTTCCCTGTATGGATGGGAATTTAAATTGGGCATTTGATTCCTTGCTGATTTTTTCCTAACCCTTGTCCTGGTTGGAAACCCAAGGATATCATCTCTTGACTGGTCGACATTACCTCGATGGAAACTCTGGGTTTCAGAGGTGGAGCCCCAATGGATTGATAGTTAGTGTTGCTCACCTCAAGGGCTTGGAAGCTGACAGGCTCAACTTCTTCATTGAAACTGATGAGAGGTATATCGCTTTGGATAGGATACTCTGGCTCAGCATTGACAGTGACCAGATTACTATTGATGATATACTTGAGCTGTTGATGAAGAGTAGATGGGACGGCTCCCGCCATATGGATTCAAGGTCTTCCTAACAGTAAATTATATCCTGTAGTGATTTTGAACACTTGAAAGGATATATAGAATGTATGCGGACGGATTTCCACTGGTAATTCAATCTCTCCAACAACATTTTTCCGAGATCCATCAAAGGCTTTGATGATTGTTTGGCTGCTTCGCATCCTGTTGAGATTGATCTTCATTTTTTCTATTATGGCATAGGGGCGGATGTTTAGGGATGATCCTCCATCTATTAGCACTCCTCCAACCATATATCTGGAAGACATCATTGTTATGTGCAATGGCTTGCAATGACCCGTCCCTTCGGGAGGTATGTCATCATCGGTGAAGGATATCACATTACTGTTGAAGATGTGATCTACCAAATGATGAAACTTTTTTGCATCCATTGTCTTTGGCAAATGGGCTTCTTCCAATATCTTTAGTAAGATCTTCAGAAAAGAATACCAGGTCCAGAATAGAGATCTGTTGGGGTGCTTCTTTCAAGCTTTGCACCACCTTGGCTTCATTGTGCCCCATCTGGCGGAGGAATTCTTTAATTTTCTCCTTGGGCACTTTCCCCTTAGATCTGATGACTGGCTTCATCACTCGTTGAGGGAGATATAGCGGATTTTCCTTAGATACAACAACAGTTGTGTTTGATGTTGATCCTTCAACCTCTATATAGTTCCATGAGACTTTCTTAAGGCTAATGATAGGATGTTGTGGCCTGAATGGCAATATAATTTGCTTTGGTGCAGCCACTTTCAAATGTTTTTCTACTCCTTTAAGCTTGATGGGTTGAATTGTAAATGAGGTGGCAGCCGAATCTCCCTCAGAGGATATAACTGCTACGATTTCCTTCCATCTTTGTGATCCTAGAGGAAATATATGTCCACTCTCAAGTGATATAGTGTCATCGTCTGCCATTTGCAGGTTACCGCTGTCAATCATATTTTGAATAAGATAGCGAAGTGACCAACATTCCTCAGTGTTGTGACCGTAAAAATAAGAGTGGTATTGACATACTCCAGTAGCATCAATTTTTTTTAGCGTGGATTGACTGGAGGTTGCAATGAAATGATCTTTCCTTCATTAATTAGCATCTATAATATTCCTTCCATCGGTTGGCCTAAATAAGTGAAATCCCTTTTGTTGGCAAAATCCTGATGGGCTTTAGTTGTTGCTTTTCTGGTAAGCTTTTCCTCCAAGGTTTCAATTTCTTGGTTAAGTAGTGGAGTCTTTGTGATAAGCGAAAGGAGGCTAGCATGCTCTTGACTGAACAACTGCCATGTGACTTGGTGTCGATGTATCACCAATTATGCCAGTTGATTGACATGTTCGTCAAGAGACTTTAACTCCCGTTCCATCATAAATTGGAACTTTAAATTATCCCACTTGTCGGCATTATCCTTGCTGGTGTAGGAAGAACCACCCACATATTTGAGGTACTTGGAGCTCTCTCCACTGCCCCTATTGATCATGTTAACATCTTATTCCTTGTGTTGAGGGAGAGGTTTATCTAGAGTGTGTGGTTACTCAGGCTTGGTCACCACGATCTCACCACTGTCTATTAAATCTTGGATCTTATGCTTGAGGGCCCAACAATCCTGAGTGCCATGGCCTGGAGCTCCAAAATGGTAAGCACACTTCTTTCTTATATTAAATCCCTTTCCACTTGGATTAGCTGGTGGAAGGAGATGGGTGATTTTCTTTTGAGTTGTTAGAAGTTTGAAAATATTTTCGAGTGAGTCCCCTAAGGGTGTGAACACTCTTAAACGTCTGACTTCTCCACTTTTTGGCAAGGCAGGATTTGAGGACTGTGCTTGAAAATGGGAGTAATTTCTCCTTTGAATAGGCAAGTTTTGATTGTCTTTTTGTCCTCACAAAAGGAAACATCCTCTTCTTTCTTCTTATAGACCCTCTGGGGGTTGTTCCCATAACTTCTAGATTGGATATGCTCAGCTACGACTTTTAAAGTGGCGAGGTCTTGAATCTTCCCAGACTTTAATCCCATTTTTGCCATTTCTCTGTGCTTGATCATTTCTAAGAATGGCTTTCCTATTCTAGCTAGGACCCTCTCATAAAATGGAGTTTCTTGAATATCTATGAAGGTCATCACCATTTCAGACTCTGTCATGCATGGGATAACTTGAGCAGCTAGACGCCTCCATCTTTGGGCATACTCTTTGAATGACTCATTGACTTACTTCTTAACTTTGGTAACTTGATACCTGTCTGGAGCCATCTGAGTTTGAAAGATGTATTGACTAAAGAAAGCATGGGCTAACTCCTCCCAGCTGTTAATTTTGCAGTTATCTAATCTGGTGTACCACGCCCGCTTCTCCAATGGACTTTTTCTCGAAATAAATTTGCGATTCTCGAGCTTTTCATTCTCGACATAGGATCTGAGCTCTCCAATGAACACTTTTAAGTGGGTTTAAGGATATCCCAATCCATCATATTTCTCGAAATCAGGAGTCTTGAATTTCTCTGGATAATGAACCCTGGGAAAAATACAAAGGTCTGAATATGAAACACTTCCGTGCTCTCCAATCCCTTTGATGGACCGAATGGTCTCTTTCATTTGTAAAACCTTCTTCCGAATATCACCGGTGTCTTGATCTTCTTTAAGATGGGTGCTTTTAGGGGTTTTATTGGTCTTCTCTGTTTGAGACTCAGGTGTTAGGACTTCTCTGTCCAGACCCTGGATTCCTCCATGTGCAGAGGCTTCTGTTTGCATGGGTATTTATGGACCATGAGTTGATTTATTTAGTTCTTTTAGGAGAACAACCAACTCTGTTATTTGATTGCTTAATCCTTCGAACTCCTTACAAGAGACAGGAGTAAGATTAGGCTGAGCACTTGTAGCCATGTCTAACTATAGGCTTAGTGCCTTTTTGGACTTTGAACGGGTAACAGGCCCAATCGTTTCCCTACAAAAAGACTTATGTAGTTTAGTCTGAGGAAACGTGGAAAGTTACATGCTATGTAATGTGTCCATTTTTTAGGAGTATTATCCTGCAAAACGGATGTCAGCTATTTTGATGACAGGATAGCATGGCAGATCTTGATATGCATGTTCACATATTCCTTTATATTTTCCATTACATTAAGATTGACATGGAAATGAAATTACAAGTAATTGAAATGGGAAGGTATGAAGAGACTTCCCTCAGCGTTTGGTTTATCAGAGGTTGACCTATCTTAGGCTACTCTCACGACTTTTCGGCATGAAGGTCCCCAAATCATCGCAATTTACTCGATGGGAAGTTAATCTGATCTTTCAACTGGAGCGAATCTGGGTGGTGCCTTTCCTGAGCCTCATGGAATTAGTCTTTCGACGAGTCCAGTAATCAAACACCGATGGGATAGCCTCTTGGTGGAGGGACCACACAACATACATTCACATACATCGCATCTCACCGTATGGAAATGATGACATGTGCGAAGCACTAAGTGCAAAAAGTAAAGCATTAGTACACATTCATTCAAATGTAAATGCAACATCCACACACAAGCAGATAAAAGTTTTTGAAAAGCTTGAATAGCGGTTTAAGCCCTCTTACAGGAGTCCCCAGCAGAGTCGCCACCTGTCGAAGTCGGGATTTTTATTTGTCCTTTTCTATTCTTATCTTTTGTTGTTCTCATTTTAAGTGAGATTTTTTTGAAAAAAAAAGTTTGAAAAGGTCTGACAAGTATATGTCGACGATTTGACTGTGAGAGTCGCCAGTTGGTTATTTTTAAATGGTTGCACCAACTCAACCGAGAAAAGGTTTGTACAAACACCTAGTGATGTGACACTATTTAATTGGTATGCAAAATTGAAATTCGTTAGGGTCCGGGGGCTTGATTAAGTGGAGGGAATGTGTTAGGCACCTCCCGACTTCCGTGATAACACGATTACCGCCACTTTTCATTAAACTTTTATTCTTAAATGTGTGTGTGTGTGAATTAGGTCTATGTGCAGTTGTTTGGAAGTAGTTCTATGCCTCGTTTTCACCTATATACAAAGTGTCGACGTTGAGATTTTTATTTGTCCCTTTTTATTCTTGTCTTTTGGTGTTCTCATGTTAGGAGAGATTTGTTTGAAAAAAATAAGTTTAAAAAGGTCCGACATTTATATGTCGACGATTTAACTATAAGAGTCGCATGTTGTTATTTTAAATGGTTGCACCAACTCAACCGGAAAAAGGTTTGCACAAAGACCTAGTGATGTGACGCCCCCAAATTCAGGTACTTAAAACTCGAACTCGGTGCTTCCCGATACCATTTCTATGAGCGGAATAATACTAATAATAATAACAATAATATAAATACCAAACTTAATTTACATTTATATCAGAGTCTAATCCCAAGTACGCAACTTTTAATACATTCATTACATGATAATTAATAGATATCATTCTTATCTTAATAAAGTCAAACTATTACATAATATAACACCAACTTATTCAGCAACCTTTCCTTTCCCTTTGTTCTTGGCAGAGCCTTCAGGTTGTTTACACTTAGCTAAAAACATTTAAATTAAGCAAGGATGAGTATTTGAGTGCCCAACAAGTAATAACAATCAATAACAGTTAGCTGAAAGGATTAAACGTTTTCTTTGAACGACACTTCTACAACGAATCAACAGTTGTGAAGTAAGCTGAACCAATAATAAACAACATATCATTTCGATTTCAAATTTTTGAAACTATGTACTGACTATAAATGAGGATCAATCGACAGACTATGAACATTATTTTCTATTTTCGAAAAGGTTAAGAACTTCATCTGTAAACCGTCATAACTTACAGGCACGGGGTGATCAACCCGTTATGCCCTGTATTGATGAATACTACATACAAGAACGATATTTTCGTCCAGCATATCTGCCTTAGGCGCATAAAAGTTTCCTAGATTCGGGATGTTCATACTAGTCTAGAATCCGTACCAAAATAATTCGGTTGGATACAATAAATTTCTATCTTGTCAACAATATTTTTAAATCTGTGTCTAGCTGAATCAAATAGCTTAGACGGCTTTTAAGTCAATGTATACATACTGAAAACCAATAAGTATGTACCAACATGTGATAAAATATAATAATTATCCAAGTGAGGTATCTTGTATAACCATGCTTAGAAATTAACGAACATAATGTATATCTTGATTTATAATAATAGAATTAACGAACATAATGTATATCTTCATTTAAAATGATTTTTATAATATTAAAATCATTTTAAACTAATTTATTTAATATAATTATTAAATAATTCTAATATCATTAATATTAAATAATTAATAAAATTTACCTTTAAATATTAAAAGATATATTTTATAACTAAAAATATTTTAAATACCTTATTATCATTAAAAATAATTTTTAATATAATAAAATCATTTTTAATTAATTTATATAATGTATTTATTAAATAAATTAAATATCAATAATATTTAAATAAATATTAATATTTATGGAAAATATGCCCAATGATCGGAAGTTAATTTTATAACTTCAAATAATTTTTAAAACTAATTTTGGAATTTTTAATAATTAATTTCTATTTTAAATAATTTTAGAAAATAAATTAAATAAAATTAAATAAATCGTCATTATAGCCTTTAATGACAAAAAGTGTCGCTTTTGGTGTTCTTGAACACCAAAAACACACAATGTCACACTACAAAAAAAATGGGACTTTAGCAACAACCAATTTTCGTTGCTAAAGGTGCCAAATTTCGTTCTAGTGGTTTTTGACAACGACTTTCTCGTTGTCGTTAAGCTCTTTCGTTTGTCTGAATGAGCTTTGCTAATTGTTCCATTATCGAACGTTTTTTTTTTTCAAGCAGAAGTAATACATTTTGCAACGAAATTTGGCTTTCGTACAGAGACATCGATCATTTAGCAACAAAATGTATTGTATAACTAAAATTTCGTTACTAAAAACTCCATTTCGTTGCAAAAGTCTGCTAATTGGCAACGAAATGAACTCTTTTTTTTGCAACGACCATACTTTTTCGTTGCAATTGACACCATTTTGCAACGATATTTTTCATTGCAGTAAATTATGGAAATTGTTGCGTAAGCTTGCTTTCGTTGCGGAATGTAAACGTTTTAGCAACAATTTTCGTTGCTGATTATATTATTTGGCAACGACATTATGCTGAATCAGTAACGAAAAATGTTTGTTGCTTGTTATTTTTCAATTGCAACGAAAATCATCGATTAGCAACAACATTACATGTTGCCGTTTCTTTATGTGTAACGAAAGTTGATATGATTTGCAACAATAAAAATGTTACCTTTTATGTTAGTATTAGCAACAATATCCTCTCCGTTGTTATTAGATTAATTTTTCGTTGCCAAATATTATATTTTTAATGCCATTAGCAACGAAAATTTGTTGCTAAATGTATAAAAAATTGTTGCTACATTAAAACTTGTTCAATACTTTGGTAACAAATTATATTGTTGCCAAATCAAAATTTGACATTCTTTTTATGTACCTGACTAGTTCAATGTCCCCATAGCAAATAATGGCAAAAATACAAAAAACTAAAATATTATTAACCATCTAAAGTTACCACAATTCTTTAATCAAAGTATATATCTACATATATATAGAGAATACAGTTCATAATTTCATCCCTTGTCTTCCGTAAACGTAGCACAAAAATTTGATACCCAGTATTGTAAGGCAGGTCGTAGAAGCAGTTACCTGCACATATTTAAAAATAATAAAGAGAGTAAAATAATAGCAAAGTCAAAAAAACGTGCTAAATTTACCCAAACTGCATTATTCAATAACTTATTACAAATGGAAGAAGAAAAGATCACCTATTTTGATCACTAAAAGAAAATATATATACAAAACATAAAACGAAGGTCATCATTAGAGCATATTTAATAAAGCTTTATCCTAGTCTGGATGATGCTTCGACATATAAGACAGAGATGAAGGTCTTATCCACATTCACAACATGTCTGCAAATAAGAACAAAAAAGAAAACTTGAAGATACACTTTAGTCATGTTCTCTAAAAATGAAAACCAAAAACCTTTTGATAGTGATACAGCGAAGTGGTACAATTTGACACTGAGCAATTGGTAATTTTTTTATAGAGCATATTGGAGTTCTAATATATAGTTCTATAGATGGTGTTTTATGTTGTGAAGTTGTTTACATTTCCTAGCACGTGAACCTTGGCAATTTAGAGCTTATTTCCTGCTTGGTTGATACAGAAAGTATATACCACAAAGAATCTTTTTACCAATTTACGAATCCGTAAAGATAAAATTAGCTACTGATCGAGGTGTAGGATATATGTAGCCTATAAGAAATGGCCTAGAAGCATAGAAAATTGACTGGTAGGAATGATGATGTGATCAAGATTAAAAATGCTTACTCGCCTGATATTTCTATCACTAGGGCAAGGGACAAGTTATCCAAAAGTTGATGCATTCCCATAATGACTTTCAAGAACCTCCATAGACTTCTCCAAGGATTGTGCAAGCTTAGGGATAGATGTCCTGCACACTAAAATATATCACAAAATAAAGAGTTTAGTTTTCGTTATAAGATGTCCATTCATATATTTAGAATCTAATCATAATTCATAGTTAATGTCATCAATCCCAAAAAAAGAACTGTCATTGGTCAAGCCAACTGTTGCTACCACTACTTATACATTTTAAGAATGGAATGATGTGCAAAATTTAAGAAGCCTGACAGGGCATATTTCCATTATAATTCCTTTTTTGTTATTAGTAATGAATGTGCATTACAGTAAATACCAAAAAAGGAAGCAAAACCGGAGTAGAATTGACAAACTCTAATAGTAAAATAATTCACTGATAGTCCTTTTAAAAGATTTTCATCAATTACGTAGCATACTATTAGAGCTTTCTTTTCTTGGATAACTAGCATAATGTTAGAACTTCTAATTTAACACTAAATAATACCTCCAAAACTCGTAGCTGAGTCTGGCTAAGTGCCAAGTTTTCATCGCTCCCTGCATCCTATCAAAACTTGTGCTCTTCCAAATAAAATCAACGCTAAACCCATGGTTCACGTCAACAGGAACTCCCTTAAAACAATACTACCAATAAGGACAGCTGAAACATCACAAGAACCCGAAGACGACAAATATATTAACCATTTTACCTGACTAGCGCGAAGCTCAAGTGCAACCTCTTCTTGTGCCGTAATTGTGCCGTTAATTTTACCTATTAAACAAAAGAAGGCATAATGTAAAATTGACAACATTAATTAATTAAACAATTAAAGTGTTCCCATACTTGAAAAAAAAAACAGTGGATCCAAGCCTAGCTGTTTGGAGATGAGAGGGGTACCACTAGAGCTAAGACTATATAAATTAGAAGATATTTAGAAAAATATGATACAGAAAGTAAAAAAAAAAATTAAAAAAAGATTGAGCTGATATGTGCTGAGCTACTTGAACATGAGCCTATCATTAATTACTGTGGTTTTAATAGGCTTATGATTTGCCATAGACCTTACCAGTATTCTCCTCAGATTAATATGTAGGGAAGAATCCTTGTTTTTGTCCTAGATGAGGCCTGCCAGTTCTGGAACATATTTTCCTGTCAAGCGTAAGGGTACAAGTATATATGAGGATTTCAATTTAAAATGGACTTTACATGAACGTACGTGAGCTACCTGCATAACTTTCGCCTGCAATGTCAAAAGTCCGTGTTCTATAAGATGGGAATTTCAGGAACCAATTATGGAGGAAAGCGAAAGCATCTTCACCATATTTGATAACCTTTTTATTTTTGATCCTACATGAAAGCCAAATACTAAACTCAATTTTGTATCCATATGCAGAAAAGATGCATCAGTATAAGAATATATAGGAACATTTTTGAAAAAAAATCCAGCACTAGAAAAAGTGCACTGTAAATACAGACAAGATTTCTTTTTCTTTATACATGCTGGAATGAAACTCTTTTTAAGTTCAATGTAAGAGTAAACGAATAGAAATATGGACAACTAAAAGAAAAGTATTAGAGCAAAATCATCTCACTTTTGCATGTGAGCTGTATTATAATAACCATCTAAGTGATCCTCAATAATCAAAATTGATATTTCAAAGTCCATTTGCATTACAAGTTCTTTATCAAAGAAAATTAAATTTGAAAAAATGAAGCCTATCAGATTGTAGAGCCATGTAAGCTGAGACACCTGAGGTAAAATCTCGAGAATCAAGTGTGGAACTTGAAGACCCTACTGCATTTAGCCCCGTGGCACCATATCATGACGGGAATAAGGGACGTGCATAAAAGTTTACACTTTAAACTAAGACTTGGTTCTTTTGAAACAACAGTCATGATAAGAGTTGTATTTAATATGTTGTCTATAATTTACCAAGAAAATTTCACATGATCAAAAACCAAAAAGATATATCAAGAAAAGTTGTCATGCAAGAGACCAAAATCAGCTGCATTAGGAAATAGTTCCTTCCCTTTTCCGGTTTCCTCGCTTTGTACGGATGTTTAGGGCATCACTTGAGGCACAACGACTCCAGTGTATAACTCGACTAGTTTTCAGCTCTATTGTTTACAGTTTTATGGGAATAATATCTTATATTGACAAACATATAGTTTGACCAAAGAGATAATATGGTGATTTATTCAGAAGAGCGTGTTTTTATCTATGTACTGTGCATTTGTGAATTCTCCATAACCACTTACCACTATCGCTTGGGCTGGAAGCATCAGCTTGAAATTCTCTGTGCTTCTGTCCACCGTGATGGATTCTGTAGTTGGAATGCCTGGATTCCTGAGGCAACTTGTTAAACTTTACCGAGTCAGCTATATCAATTAACTTACATGTGCAGCTGAATAGATGATCCATTGTCTGGTCCAACAAAGTTTGCTGCAACCAAAATGAAAAAAAAAAATAACAGTTAGATGAGCATGAGAAACAAAACAGAACATCCTTCAATGTCCAAACTAGATACAAAAGCACCAAATGATAACAAATCAAAAAAATGCCACTAGTGTCCTTATGGAAGAAATGATATAGTAATTATATTCCAGATACTCTCATAGACCATATTAACAATCAAAAATAGTTGTGCATAACCAAATAAAGAAATACAAAAGGCAAACAACATATACGAATTTTTTTTGACCATATCAATAAACAATTGCAGTATAAAACTTGTGATGCAATTATCACTTACCTCTGAAGATGATCTCCCAGAACATTCCTTTGCCTTGGTACCTTGATTGTCGATACCATTAAATGTAACAGCTTTAAAGGATATATGCAAAGCAAGGGCTGCATATGCTAAAACTGGAGATGTGTTTACATAATCACTCTACTTACTTTGCACAATGCTGACCTCAGAAATGACCTTTAAAGAAAAGAATGCAATTTCCAGAACTCCAGACTGGACATTCATCTGTGAGCAGTTTCTCCAATAAAAAAAAACTGTTTCTCAAGCAATATATCTTTCCCTTCCTTTGTAGCATCAGGGTCTTCAAGAGGAAACAAGTCCAAAAGTAAGTGCAGTGCGTTTTGACGTACGTTTGAGTTTGCAACCTGCCAAATATTGGTGATAATTTTATATAATACTCCTAATATAGTAAGGTACAGTGATATTGATAATTTTCTCTAATGCATCAATTAAAGCTATATTAAATCAATGACCAATAAATTCAATCTTACTTACTCTAATTAAGCACAAAAATAGACTTTAAACTTGAGAAAAACTAAAAACTAACAGAAAACTAATAATAGTAAAAATATTAACCTGTACAAAAAACAATCTACTACCTTAATTAGCAAAAATAGCAAGTAGGCCAAAATATGCAGCACACCTGTAGTGATCAAAAAATAACAGGCTCGACAAGGCGAAAGAGGAGTTTCTCGACACCATCAGTTGTTCTCTGGCTTATAAATCCCCCCAAGACCTTCCTGATAGAGGCAGCAAATGGGACTGAACTAGCATGAATTGCACTTTCAACCAGTCCTTGCAAAAATTCATTCTCAATCTCTTCCCTTGACCCCCTATTCCCAATCTTCCAAGCTCTAAAAACAATCTCCGCGTAGGCCTCCAACATCGACTTCCTTCCGTATGGAATCTGAGACCTAATCATTGCCAAAGCTTCCTTAATCTGAGACCTAGTCGTAGAAAAAAAGAAGAAACCCCATCCTCCTAACTATAAAATTAGAAATTAGGATATAAATCAATTAACAAAAAGTGCTCTTTATTTTCAATAAATCTAATTCTTGCGCATCAAGATGTTAAAAAAGACGAACAGAAATCTATTTAGAAATGTCTTCAAGAAGCCGTGAAGTAACATATATAGAAAAAAATAATATCAGAAATAAAATACAAAATAGATATTGAAAGAGAAAGAAAGAGTGTAGGGTTTTGTACCGTTAATAGGAGAGATGAAATTGATGTAAGCGTAACAAAGGGACTTGTAGGGAAAAACTCGGTCTCTACAAAACGCCGTAATAGTGCAACCGAAGCGCCGAAATTAGCTGCGAAACGGGAAGCCCTAACACTGCCGCTGCCAGCGCTGATTGTGAAGAGGTCAAAATCATACTGGCGAGGTATTTATGGTTGTGGTGGTGGAGTTTGTTAGGGAAGTTGTTGTCGTTGACGAAAAAGTTGCAGTAAAGAGAATTCTGCGGTGGAGGTGCCGGATGAGTAAGTGGAGGAGGAGGTGATGGCAGATGGAGAGGGGAAAATTATAGAGAGAATGAGGAGCTCTCTCTCTAAACCCTCGAGGATGCACTCCGACACCTTTTTTTTAATTTCAAGTTTTTACTTGGACGTAATTTTTCTCAGTGTTTTTTATATAGATAACGTTTTTTAAAAAAAAATATTATTTAGTTAAAATCAAAAAATATCCTTTTAAATAGATAATATTTTTTCATATATATTTACAATATTTTGTCAAAAAAACATTGTAAAAAAAAATACCACAATATTTTTTATAAAAACGTTGTGATTTAAGTGTTGTCTATTTACTACTTTGTACTAGTGTATTATTAGAAAAAATAACAAAAAACAACCACAAAATCTCATATTCTTATACCTATAGAAAGTAATTTACAAAATTGAGTAGTAGCCTCCAGCTGCAAATTATTGTCACTTGACCACACCCCAGCAACCATAGAAGAAGACTTTCTAACTGAAATTTCATCAATATAGGATTGTTTTGAAGACCACTTTTCAAGGGGTGAAAATCAAAAATTCAAGCCACCAATGGTATTTATCACAATTGAGAACAAATACCCCTCAATTTTTAGTGGTTCAGGATTTTGTAGCACCCATCTTCCAATTTTATTCACAAATTGCAGAGTGCATCTTAGCAAATATACCTTACTGCAACAAGGCAATAAGAGGATAATAATTTACCTCACTCAAATTCAATACTTTTACAGCAACATTAGATCAAATTATAAGACATTAGATCACATTATAAGTAAAATATTAGAAAGAAACACATCTCAGCAAACCAATTATAATTAAACATGTTTCAAGATACACTATACATATATACCTGTCCAGCAGCAATTCGTAAAAAAGTTCTCCTAATCCGGGAGTAATTATTTTTAGAAACCCCCATTTGAGCCCTCATTAGCTCCCCAACAGTCATTATTTTTATATAAAATTTTTAAATCACGAAACTTGACATTACTAAGTATATTATTCATAGTTTATATTATTATAAACTTAAAACGACTGTCGTTGGGAGTAAAAATTCACACATTTAATTTGGAAAAAACTACCGAACGATTTTATTTTTTTTAAAGAAATTTAAAAAAAATAAAAATGTGATCTAATGCCAAACTAACCGACATTGTAACTTTTTTTATATTTTTTTATAAAGTAAATTTGTAAAAAAGAAGAGTAAGATATAACATCACTTTAATTGATGTTAGAATCTTTTTTTTTTAATTTCTTTGATCTCTTATACTTGTTTACAAATATCAATATTTTTTTTATGTTTATTATCTGTCATCGGCGTTGGAAATGAAGGAGTATATAAGACTTCAACTATAATAAAATAAAAATAAAAATTCTAACGCCAATTAAACTAATGTTGCATCTTACTTTTCTTTTTTATAAATTTGTTTTTTATAAAAAAAAAATAAATAAAATAGGGATAAAATTGATATTACATTAATATGGGTCAAACAAACTTATTAGGAATGACTTATAAGTTATTTTTAAATAATTTTATTCTGCTTTTAGTTCATAAAACATAATAAATTTTTCTTCATCTTTTATGTTTTCTCTTAGAATCGATAGTATTATAATTTAATTTTATAATATATTTGGAAAAAAAATAAAAGGAGAACTAGGAATAGCTAAGGGGTATACCATTACTATTCTTCTTTTTGTATGCTTTATTTTGGACTTAAAAATATGTTCATGATTTAAGTTACTCCCTCCGCTCAAGAATAAAAAGTTCTTATTATTTTATGTAATCTCAAGTTAAATTTTAACTTATATTAAATAATCTATTTTTACATTAATTTGTGCATAATATCCTTAGTATTAAATGTCATATTTTTATTATTTATAAATATTTATATAATGTAAGACCCCAACTTTTATGAATAAAGATGAATTTTTCTATAAATACCATTTTTGAATATTAAGATGTGAATTTGAAATACTATTATAGTTGTGGGTAATATTTATAAATTTTGTAAAGTAAGCAAGTTGTTATAAAATATTCGATTGGTCGGGGAATATTCGTTTTAACAGGGAATATTGATGCTTACGTGAGAAGTCACTCAATTATACTCAATTATTGTTACAGTAATTGATGCATAATATCTCTCATATTATTGATTCAATTATTGTAACAGTATCAATATTTTATATTATTAAATCAATAATTGAGACGACAAAGTTATTCATATTATTATTTGCAATATTGACGATGTACTGAAGTTACATCGAGGAGAGGTTAGATAATCTAATTGCTTGGCCTAATAGGAGAAATCCTTATCGGAAAGCCCCCTCTTTCCTGGGAACGACCTGGTTGTTAATATTGCGAATTATAATAATGATGAATAAATGTTGTTAAATCTTAAATCTCCACATTAAACTAAATATATATATAACGTAACTATGAATATATATATATATATATATATATAAATTTATCTCTAAATATTCATATAAATATTTATAAACAAATATTCATAAAAATTTATCTTTAAAATTTATAAATTTATAAATATTTCATCTAAAATTTACTTTAATGTTGAGATTTGTTTAGTTAACTAATAAATTGAAATGGCTCAGTGGTAGCTTAATGGCCCAATAACTCATAAGTCTTAGGTTCAAAACTTAGGTGTGATAGTTTTGCTTCTTATGTTATATTTTTTGTCTATTAGATAAATTCTATTACCATCTATATATATATATACCCATCTTAAATCTCCACATTAAACTAAATATATATAAAGTAACTATCAATATTTATATAACGTAACTATGAATATTTTAATATATATATATATATAAGTATATATATATATATATATATATTTTATAAATTTATCTCAGAAATATTCAATATATATATATATATATAAATTTATCTCAGTAAATAGTCATATAAATATTAATAAACAATTATTCATATAAATTTATCTTTAAAATTTATAAACAAATATTTATTTATAAATTTATAAATATTTCATCTAAAATTTCTAAAATTGAGATATGGATATTTGTTATAAATATTTATATGAATACTTAGAGATAAATTTATAAATATTTATATGAATATTTGTTTACATATATATATTTATATAAAAATACTCATAATTACTTTATATATATATATATATATATATATATATATATATTAATGTTGAGATTTGTTTAGTATTTTATTTAATTTGATAAGAAATTTTGAAAAGAATATGTATATATCATATGTACACACACCACACACATACGTACATATCATATGTGGACGGGCTGACGTGACGAATATTGAACTTTATCCTAAAAAATATGTTGATGCACAAATTTGAACCCAAGACCTCCAATTTGAAATATTGATCCAATGACAATCCAAGCACCTGAGCTTGTTATTAATATTATTATTATTATTATTATTATTATTATTATTATTATTATTATTATTATTATTATTATTATTATTATTATCTTAATGTAAGGCACCATTTTAATAGTCGTTGCAAAAAGTTGTATAAAATATGCAACGAAAATAAAAAATTTTGGTTAGAAATATAGCAACAAAAAAACTTTCGTTGCCCACGATGAGGAGAAATCAAGTGGTTAGAAATTTTGCAACTACTGACTAACGAATTTTGTTTCCAAATTTTGCAAATACTTATGAATTTCATTGCAAAAAGTGAAAGCCGGACACAATCTGCAACGAATGACAAGTTTCGTTTCTAAACATACACTTTTAGCAACGACTTATAAAGTTGTTGCCTGAAAAATTGTTGCTAAAGCCCCATTTTTAGCAACAAAAAAATTTTCGTTGCCCACGATGACGGGAAAACAAGTGGCCGAAAATGTTGCAACGAATTTCTAACGAAATTTTTCCCCATGATGAATTAGCAACGACTTATGAATTTCGTTTGCAAAAAAAGTGAAAGCTTCTACAATCTGCTGCAACGAAGGACAAATTTCGTTGCTAAACATATACTTTTAGCAACGACTTATAAAGTCGTTGCCCGAAAAATCATTGCTAAAGGCCCATTTTTTTGTAGTGTCAGTTACCAAGTGACCTTATTTGACCATCTATAGCTGTCAGATCTTGATGTTTCTGGGCAGATCTTGTAGTACTAATGTAACACTACAAGACCCAACAACAAACAGAATCAAACAACATCACACTAAGGAGATCTAAGCATGCAAAGTGACTGTCAGAGCTGTTCTTCATTTCTGGGTTACCCAGAAATGAAGAACAGTTCGAGCAGTCACTTTTGGGCTTCCACAACTTGTAATCCTTGTATTGTTTTTGTGATTTAATACTTTCAGTGTGTATCCAACATGAAAGACAACAGATCTATTACATAAAAATAATATAACAACAACAGATCAAACAGATCTATGCCGGTCAAACCATGTCAGACAACATGTTCAAGCGTTTTCTGGGTTACCCAGAAAACAGCCTTCGTGATCGTTTCCACCACTTTGACTAGCCACTAAATCCATCCTATTTGATAGTTATGTGATATAAAAGCATGAATCAATAGTCCATATACCAATCTATAAGATAGACACAAAAACAAGAACAAATAAACAACAACCTGCCAGATCTAGAGCCATAAACTCATTGTCAGACATTTCTTGGCAAGATCTGGGTTACCCAGATTTTGTCCAGTCATGGTCGGTCAATGGGGTTTGACCACCCATATCTTGCAACCTGTTCATGCTCTGACCTCGACTCAAGTTCCAAATGATAGACCACATAACATACTACAAATATTAACCTTAAAACCAACAAAAACATAAAGAGACTGAGATCTATAGGACCTACCATTTGGTTGTCAAACCATATTTCTCAGTTTTTCAGATTTTGAAAATCTTCAAATCTGAGCCTATAGATGTTATGGATCTAACATCTATCAACCCAGATCATTAATATACACTATATACCACATATTTTAACACTCAAACATAACATTTAATAAAGGATCAAGGATCAAATTTCATTTAGGGTTTTATACCTTTCTTAAGCTATGCTTGAATCTTGCTTTCTGATTTGTTAATGGAGGTAGTGGGGCTTTGTTTTGTGACTGAAATGCCTAAGGATTTTGTGGGTTTGGGTGAGAGAGAAATGAGTTGTGTGTTTGAGCAAAAATGAGCTAAGTTAGTAAACTTTCTCTCTCTTGATCTATATATATATTGATGTGTAATGAAGTTGGCTGAGATATGTGGTTAATTTGTGTTATATTGAGCATGTGGGATAATCTAGAGTTGTTGAACAACTCCAATCTTGGCAAGATACACAAGTAATCTAATAAAGAATGTGTATAAGGGCATTTTGGTCAATTGTATGGTGATTTTAATGGCCATTTTGTAATCTTGACAAACCCTTAGGGTTTAACACTTAGGGTTTAACCCTTAAGGTTTAACCCTAAGGTTTTCAAAAATTTAATTAAATTAGGGTTTCTTAATTAACATAGTTTATCTAATTACATTAGACTTGAAGATTAGGTTTAGGCTTTACAAATTATAATTAAGATCGCTAATTTAGCAATTAGAGCTTACAATTTGATAATTAGGGTTCCTAAATAACAATTAGGGTTTTAATTAGTAATTAAGGTTTTCTAAGTAATAATTAGGGTTTTCCCTAATTAACATTAAGCTTCATACTTTAGCGATTAGGGTTCTAGTTTAGTAATTAGGGTTCTTAATTTAGAAATTAGGGTTCTTAATTTAGAAATTAGGGTTTTAAATAATTAAGGTTTTTCTAATTAAGATTAGAATCTATAATACTAATCATTCATCACATAATACAGTTACTAAACAGTCTTGAACTTGTGTTTGGTTTTCAAATTAGGGTTTAGCACAATAATACTAGGTTTTAGCATGATATATCATAATTGACCAACCATTATCAGTCTACACATATACAGTACATATTTATAGCACTAAAATAAAAATAATATTTTATTATTATTCTCATTCTTTGATTAAAATCCAAAATTAGGGTTTGGATTCCATATCTGATTTATCTTACATATATAGCATTATTAATTAAGTTAAAATAATTAACTTAATAATCGAACTAAAATTCATATAATAAAATAATAATTATAATAATTCCAATAGTCCTTTCATATATTATTTAAATAATATATAATCATAGTTTCATGGAAAATAAATAATAAAAATGCTTTTACTACAAAATTAATTATAAAAATATAATTTATAATGGTAAATAATTCTAAAAAAAATATTTGAATTATTCATGTAATAAATAAATTTTTATTTATCACATAAATACGTATACTTTACCTTGCACGTATTCTCACCTTTAAAATAAATAAATAAATAAATAAATAAAAATTTATACGCAAAATTTCTGATTTAATTATATAGAAAATATCGGGCTATTACAGCACCCCCCGATTTTCGTAATGACACGGTTACCGCCACTTTTCAATTTAAACTTTTATTTGAATGTATATGTGTAGGTCTATGTGCAGTTGTTTGGAAGTAGTGTTATGCCTCGTTCGCACCTATATACAAAGGATTTGACTTTTGTATAAAAGTTTATTTTTAACGAGATATGGCAGTGATATTTTGTAAAATAGGTTTTTCAAACCCTTGTGCTCAATAGCAATTGAGGCATTTGATACTTCCATTTTATTATGTGTTCGGCTTGATTGCTTTTATTATTTTCAAGATGCGAAGCATCTTCGAGAAAATAAGATACATAATAGTGCCGAACTCCTTGTGGGTATGAGACTCATCTAAGGAAATTCAGACATCGTGAATAATTTACAAGCTGGCTGCAGTTGAAAATGTCCATCACGGGAACTATATCTAGATTCAGGAACCGAATCTAGATTCAGGAACTGAATTTGTGATCACGTGATTCCTAGGCTCACATGATAAAGCAATATGTATAAACAGCTAAAATAAGAACTAGATTTTGAATAAATCTAAACTATTTCAGCTTCATCGATTCCAGTTTAGTCACCATAAACCGGTTAAAGTGTGAAATAGCCAGATTAAGACAAATCTAGCCCGTAGCAAAAGCTAGAAAACGAATTAGATTTGAGAAAATCTAAGCATTGTAGCTTCAGCGAGTTCCAGTTTAGTCACCATGAACCGATTAAAGTGAGAAATATCTAGATTTAGGCAAATCAAACCCGCAGGCTAACAAACAGTTATATATATAAGTTTATATATATAAAAGCGGTAAACGCATCAGATGTAAATCCGGGCTCAATCAAACAGAGTTTGATGAAAATAAGCATATATATAAGTATTTATATATATACAAAAGCAGTAAATTCTCCAGATGTATATCCAGGCTCAATCAAACAGAGTTTGATGACAGGAGATATATAAATACGTATTTATCTATATAAAAGCAGTAAACGCTCCGAATATTATATTCGGGCTTAATTGAAGCATAGTTCTATAATATATATATATATATATATATATATATATATATATATATATATATATATAAACAATAAAAGCCACGGATCGACGATCCGGGCATACCCACACCACAAGACTTTCAACATGAATAAATATGTAGAAAAAGAAATGAGAAAAAGCTTAAAAATCTAAAATGTCTTACAGTGGGTTGTCAAAGAAGACTTCAGATAGCTTTTGATGAATGAATACATGGTTACTACCGGTTAAATTTCAATATGTTGTAAAACACGAGCTCACAAGTGTTTAGGAAAAGGAAGTACTCAGTTTGGAGCACTATAGAGGTGTGTATAGAGTGAAATGAACATGGTTTCCTCGTTTTTCCTCTTCTTAAAATGGCCACCCTAAGCCCTCTATTTATAGAGGGGGGAGCCGCGGGTCTAACTGCGGCAGCCGTGGGTCCACCTGCGGCTACCTAGGGTGCCCCGGCCTCTGCGGGTCCTGCCGTCTCGAAGAACGTTCACTCGTGCAACGTGCTTCTCGCTTAAACCTTCATAACTTTCAATCTGGGCATTTGATTGAGGCGTGCTATACCTTTCCGGAATGCTGTTGTTGAGAGCTACACAATGACATGGGACAAGAGGTTATACGAAGCCGGGAAGATAGGTCCATGACCAGATCTTCAAGTCTTCAAATTCTATCCGGTGTACTGTCTTGCGTAGTAGTCACTCGGGATTTTGAGCTATGGTTCTTGTGGGACACTTCATATGAAATGTGGGTTGAAATGATGTTGAGCCAGCGTGAATGTAGTATCGAGGTGGTAAAATGACAATTTTACCCCTCACCAGGGTTATCTCTGGCTTTGTGCAGATGTAGCAGTCGTTGCCCAATGTTATCTCTGAGATTAGACTGCTGTGGGTACTGAATGTCCTCAAGGTTGTCTCTGAGGTATGCCTGACCTCCCGGGGTTATCTCTGGGGTTAAAACTAAGTGCCTCAAGGTTATCTCCGAGGTTGGAACTGACTTCTCCGGGGTTATCTCCAGAACTAGAATTGCATTCCTTGGGGTTATCTCTGAGGTTGGAACTAAATCTCTCGGGGTTGTCTCCGAGATTGTAAATGAGTATCTCAGGGTTATCTCCGAGATAGAAAACTGATAATCCTGGGGTTATCTTCGGGATTAAGCTGATTTGACTTCCAGGGTTATCTCTGGAAGACTATTTTGCCCTCTTGCAAGGTTAGTAACATGAATACAAAATTTTGAGTGTCTATAGATGCCCTTCTTTATCATATTCATGCAATGTAATGGCATAGATAGGATAAAGAATACTAGACACTTGAAATGTGATAAGTTAATCATAATTTAATGTAATGTAGCATGATGCAAAAGTATGATGAATGTGGTTTGTTGGACCATTTTCCAATGGGATATGATGACTGTTTGCTCCCATGACTTATGTTGGGGAATAGAGCTATCACTGATGATCCTGATGAACTACTTGGATGTCTACTCCAAAGCTCACAGGAACCTCTAGGATGTTGACATTGGGGTTATCACCAAAGTCCTTAATCATGAGTATAAACTTCCCACTGAAGATATACTTCTCATGTATGAGAGACTCTTGGGGAATTATGCTTTGTTTGATGAAGACTTGTATAAAAAATTCCATCATCGGTCCTCCCTAACGAGGATGGTTTTCCTGGTTTGTATCGTCATGTCTTTCCAGTGTTTTGTTGGAGTTACTGCCAACAGTTTGTGTTGTCAGGGCTGCCTGACCTTCATTGAAATGTCTTTCAACGGCTACTGTCATTGGACCACCTCCGATGCTTTGTTGGGTTTAATTGCCAACGGTTAATGATGGCAGGACCATATGACCTTCGTTGAAATGTACTTCAATGACTGACATCATCGGACCACCTCCGATGCTTCGTTGGGTTTACTTGCCAACGGCTGATAATGTTAAGGCTGCTTGACCTTCACTGAAATATGCTTCAACGGCTAGAATCATTAGACCATCATCAATTCTTCATTGGATTTACTTGCCAACGACTGGATAATGTCAAGGTTGCTTGAACTTTGCTGAAATGTGCTTCAATGGCTGAGATCATCGGACCATCACCGATGCTTCGCTAGATTTACTTGCCAATGACTAAATAACATCAAGGTTGCTTGACGTTCATTGAAATGTGCTTCAATGGCTGAAGTTGTATGAAGTCTACGTTGGGGAGAGGTTTTTTGATGAAAGGTATGGGTGAAATTGAAATCACAACCCCAAGTTGATGGTATCGGACCTTTGTGAGGTATTACCAAATGTAGTTTACAACAACTATGATCATCGGCTTTGTGAACCCTGTGTTTGGGCGAATACCAATGAGTGATATGCAAACCCGCAGTTTGGTCTCTGAAAATCAGGATTTCAGGCTTTTTCGCTTAATCGCGTAGAGTCTTTTTTCCTGATTTGACTTTTCAGCTTATGGGACCTCCTTTGCAACTCAAATTGGATCGAGTCAGAGGGGTATGTGCCCCATTTCCCTGTATTTTTCCAGTTATATATAGAGATGATGTATTAGATGGTGATGTAATTAGGAATGTATATATACTATTTTCCATTCCCTACATCATATTGCCATCTATTTTTATCATGTATGTATTATGTTAGGCATATGTATATCTAGAGATGTTCAGCATTGACCCCTGGATGGTCTTATGACACGGCCTTATAGATGTCTTCCTCGATAGTTAGCCGCATTGATCATACCCCACCAGTATTGGTAGCCTCCTATTTGAGATCATGGTGTGATAGTTTGTCATCTCCAGATCGGGTGACTGTAGATAAGCTGTTGTGACACTCTATGACCCTCCAGATGTTCCAGGTTCCTTTGGGTTTTATAGAGGGCATGCTGGAGCACTGGGTACCGGATAAGCAGGTGTTCCGGTTTGAGACCCAGGAGTTGACTCCTACCTTAGGAGTATGAATGACTGACAGATTTGCCATTGGACAGGCCTTGCACTCAGATGGCTATAGGAGATATGAGCTGACAGTTTATAACCCTCACTGGTTTGAGGCACAAGGTTGCCCTGGATGAGATTTCCTCTAGGCATGTGGTGTCCATACATTTTCTGATAGACAAATTTGGCTCTTTGAATAGTTATGCACAACACTCTAGGGATTTCACCACGTCAGAGGATGATTGGCATGTTGCCAGAGTAGATGTACTCTTGATGTGTATAGTGGCTTATCTGTACATGCAACTATACATGGATCATTTAGACATTGGTGTGGTTATGGCAGTGTGGGCTCTCTAGGAGAGACATACCATTTTACCGATGATTGTGGCAGAGACCTTGAGGTCAGCCACGTATTTCCATACCCATCCTACAGGGGTATTTTCAGACAGCTCGGTCTTACTATACGTGCGGTTTATGACACACTTGAGATCGATTGGCACATTCCAATGCCATGGGTACTATTTTTCCCATGAGATAGCCATGTCTTACTCCTTTCAGCCAGAGTGTACAAACATTGTTTCTTGGTCAGTTTTCTTAGCAGGGATCGAGGATCTATTTGATATTCTACCATGTTTAGGGCTTAGTTCTCCCTATAACTTCATTACTCATGCATTTGACATGGATTATCTCCCTCTGGCTAGTTTGAGGGGCGTGACCACTTATCATCCACTGGCTGTGATGTCACAGTTTGACCAGTTTCAGGATGTTCATCCCTTCGACGGGGATTTGAGTCAGCGTATGTCGTCTCGGCTTTTATTAGCAGAGAATTTGTCCAGGGTTTATGCCTGTTGGGCCCAATGTGAGAGGATTGATTTTATTACTAGCCATCCAAGTCGTTCCATAGAGTATTCTGCATGGTTGGAGGCAGAGATTACATCGGCTGGGGTTGTATCCATAGAGCCGGGTGTTGATTCTGACAGTGGGGAGCCCATGGAGGACACTGATTCTCCCACTAAGGATGAGCTATTTGCTGGTTGACAGTAGCTCTTGTTGATTCTCCTAGTGCTGCTACTGTGACTCCACATTCGGCAGAGTATTTAGAGCAGAGTCTGCATCTGATGACTTTTGAGAGAGATCAGGCTAGAGCCTCGATGTTGAGAACTCTTGATGGTAGAGATGTCGCTTTAGTTGAGAGAGATGATGCTTTAGCTCTTAGAGACACCACTATCGCTGAGCAAGACGAGGCTAGATTATTTAGAGATGCAGTTGTCATTGAGTGGGATGGTGCTATATCTACCCGAGATGCCGCTATTACAGACAATACTGCATTGAGGTCCCATACTGTTGATATCATTGCAGAGATGAGCACATTCATAGATGTGCATAGTGTCACCATACAGATGGCTATGGATCTCTTCGCTCGTATAGATACCCTTGGGCAGGAGCTCACAGAGTTACCCCCTTCTTCTGAGAGGGATGCCTTGTTGGATTTGATAGCACGCTTATCTACTAGTTTGTAGATCAGCTTAGATTTTCCTGCACAGACTAGCTTAGCCATTTTTGTCATGTACAGTACATGTTGTATATATCAAACAATATTATATGGCAAGGAAATATATTTTGATTCACTTCCCTTTTAGTTATACCTTATAACTTGCTTGATAGTTGCATGTTCGACAGGTCTTGTGATCTTGATGTATTCTGAACTCCCCCTTGATGGATGGACATTGAGATGTCTCAGGTTCTTTCAGAATGGATCATTAATCTTTGTATCCCCCTACCTTTTGGTGTCTTGGGACTGGTTTTTGTATGTAGTTATGGAGAGGATTGTGGCTTTTTTCTCTGAGGTTGACCACACCACAGATGGTCGCAGTACTCCTTTGTATTGGGGAGCCTAGATAGTTCCATCTCTTATGGATTGATGTTTCTCTTTGAGGATGCAACCACAGCTTAGATGTTCATCGATTCTCCCATTTGTGTGGGGAGACCAGGTAATTCCATCCCTTTGTTCTAAGCCGATGATGTGTGGTTTGAAGGATGATCCCAGTACCATTTGATAAGTTTTTATGTTTTGGTAGGGGGTGAGACCGAACCATGAATGGCTACCTACGTACTCCCATTGAGAATGGGAGATCAGGTCTGCGTAGTTCAAATCTAGCGTGAAAAGGTTCAAAGTTGTAAGTGGTGGAAAGGGTGTAGAGATATTTTTTTGTTTTTTCTGTAGTTAGACCGGACCATAAAAATGGCTGCCTATGTACTCTCGTGTATTGAAGAGATTAGGTTTGCATAGTTTGCCCCTGGTGGGACAGACTGCAGATGTGAAAAGTTTTATCCCTAGTGGGACAAACTGAAGGTGTGAAATGTTTGATCCCTGACGAGACAAACTGAAGGTGTGAAATGTTTATCTTGAGTTGGACAAACTGAAGGGTGTGAAATGTTTATCCCGGGTGGGACAAACTGAAGTGGTGGGGATTGTATGTAGTGAGAAAGGTTTTGAAAACCTGAATTGATTGGGGATCTAGTGATCCAAAACCAGGATGCTGGTTTGTAGGTAACTTCAGACATAGTACCGTTTCATGGTGTCTTAGTTAATGAGCTGTTGAAATTCATCGCCATCCATCTCTTGTAACCTGAGGGCTCCTTCTGTCAATACCTCCTTGACAACAAACGAGCCTTCCCAGTTTGGGGCAATTTTCCTTTGGATTGATCTTGGTTGTCAAGCACCTTTTTCAAAACCAAGTCATGTTCTTTGAACTTCCATAGCCAAACTTTTTTGTTGTACAATCTAGCAATCCTTTGTTGGTATAACTGACCATGAAAAATAGCTGCGGCCCGCCTTTCATCTATTAGAGACAATTGGTGGTACCGATCTTGTAACCATTAGTCTTCATCCAGCTGAGCGTCTATCAATACTTTGAGGGATTCTATTTCCACTTCTATGGGGAGCACTACTTCCATTCCATAGGTTAATGAGTAGGGGGTTGCCCCAGTGGAAGTGCGCATTGACGTTCTGTAGGCTAATAGAGTCAGAGGCAACAAGTTAGGCCATCCTTTGTGATTGGCAGACATCTTTTGCATGATCTTTTTGATATTCTTATTAGCTGCTTCAACAACACCATTCATCTTTGGATGATAGATGATAAAGTTGAGATGTTTGATGTGGAATTTACTGCATAACTCCTCCATCATTTGGTTGTTGATGTTTTTGGCATTGTTTGACACAATCACCTCTGGTTGTCTATACCGACAAATGACATTATTTCTGATGAAACCAACGATAACTTCTTTAGTAACCTTGGGGGAGGAGGCTGCTTCTACCCACTTGGTGAAGTAGTCGATCATGTTGAAGATAAATCGATAACCATTGCTGGCTTTGGGCTCGATGGGCCCAATCACGTCCATTCCCCACATTGAGAAGAGCAAAGGCGAACTCATATTATGGAGCTCCCTTGGAGGGGCGTGTATAACATTCCCATAAATTTGGCATTGGCAACATCTCTTGACGTGATCATTATAGTCAGCCTTAAGAGAGAGACAAAACTGCCCTGTTCTTAGGATTTTCTTGACAAGTAGAGGGCCACTCATGTGTGGGCCGCACACTCCACCATGGATTTCATCCATGAGCCTCTGAGTGTTGTCTTTGTCTAGACATCTGAGAAAACTTAATCCTGTATCTCTTTTGTAGAGTGCGTCTCCGCTCAAGTAGAATTTCATGGCCATTCTATAGATCCGTTTTCTTTTAGCTGGACTCGCCTCAGTTGGTGTAGATCCATCTCGCAGATACTCCTTGATATCCTGATACCAAGGGTGTTGGATGGGAGGTAGCTCATCCGATACTTCCCTAATATAGTTCCCATATGTTGGAGCCTTTTGCAGGGTAAATATAATATTTGGCATGTCATCCTTATCAAGTATGTTGATCAAGGAGGCCAAAGTTGCTAATGCATCCACAAAGTCATTCCTATTCCGAGGAATATGGAGGAAGGATATTTCATCAAACTCGGAAGCCATCTAGATAACTTGCTGATGGTAAAGCAGCAAGTGTAGCTCTTTGGTGTGATAGAACCTAGTGGTTTGTCTGATTACCAATTCAAAATCTCCGAAGATAGTTAACCATCTAATGCCCATGGATTAGGCTAGTTTTAACCCCATGATACATCTTTCATACTCAGTTATGTTATTGGTGCTGGCAAACTGCAATTTGATGGCTACGGGATACTGCTCCCCCGTAATAGATAATAGAACTGCTCCAGCTCCAGAACCTTCCACGTTTATAGCTCCATCAAAATACATCTTCCATGATTGGTGTGTATTATCCTGATGGTGTTGCGGAACTGTCATTACCCCTTAATCGGGGAAGTATGTTTCCAAGGATTTGAAATCCCCTGCAGGTGCGGAGGCCAGTTGATCTGCAATTCCTTGACATTTGATAGACTTTTGAGTCACATAAATGATGTCAAATTGCTGTAGGATCAACTGCCATCTGGATAGTCGACAATTCAACATGGGTTTGCTGAACACGTATTTAAGAGGATCCACGCGGGATATGAGATGGGTTGTGTGACCATGGAGATAATGTTGTAATCTCATGGAAGCCCATGCTAAATTACAACAAGTTTTCTTAATTTGAGTGTACTTATGTTCACTGCTGCTGAATCTTTTGCTGAGGTAATATATAGCTCTTTCTTGGCCTCTATCATCTTTCTGTCCTAGCATGCAGCCCATGGCATTGTCATTGACTAACAGGTACATAATAGGGGAACACCATCCCTGGGAGGTACCAAAATAGGAGCTTTGATTAGCTGCTCTTTGATGAGAAGGAAGGCTTTCTAACACTCATCATTCCATTTCATGGAGGAGTTCTTCCTTAGTAACTTAAAGATGGGTTCACAGGTTGCTGTGAGTTGGGAGATGAATCAGCTAATGAAGTTAATTCTTCCCAAAAATCCCCGTATTTCTCACTCTGTCTGGGGTATGGGCATTTCCATGATGGCCATTATTTTTACAGGATCTAGCTCAATGCCTTTGTGGCTTACTAGGAATCCTAACAATTTACCTGATTTGATGCCAAAGGCGCACTTAGCCAGATTCAGCTTCAAGTTATACTTACGCAACCGGTTGAAAAGCTTTTTGAGATGATCTAGGTGGTCTTCTTCCCTTTAGGACTTGACAATGATGTCATCCACATAGATTTCTATCTCTTTGTGCATTAGATCATAGAAAAAAGCCATCATGGCTCGCTGATAGGTAGCTTCGGTATTAATGAGGCCGAACAACAATTGTCTGTAGCAAAAGGTTCCCCAAGGAGTGATGAATGCAGTTTTCTCATGATCCTCTTCAACAACCATGATTTGATGGTACCCCGTAAAGCAGTTAGCAAAGGAGTACATGTCATACTGAGCTGTATTGTCAATGAGTATGAGGATGAATGATACAGGAATGCTATCTTTGAGACAAGCTTTGTTCAGATCCTTATAATCCACGCAAACTTGCACCTTCCCTTCGGGTTTAGGCATGGGGACTATGTTGGATAGCCACTCAGGGTATGTTGATACCATGATGATGTCGGCTTGAAATTGTTTCACAATTTCTTCTTTGACTTTCAAACTCCATTCAGGTTTTAATCGCTTTGAGTTTTTTGCTGGACCGGCTTGAATCCTCTTTGATGGGAAGGCGATGAATGAATGATGTCGATTGACAAACCAGAGACCATGCAAACACATCCTGGAATTGGGTCAATAGAGTAACCATGTCATTCCTTTGGTTTGGAGTAAGGTCCGTACCAATCTGGATTTATTTGGGGTTTTCTTAGGTTCCAAGGTTAAAAGAGGTGGTTTAGTCAAGATTTGTCTTGGGTTTATCTTCGACCCATTCTTTGATCTCCTGAGCTATCTCATAGTCCTCTTGTCTAATCTCCACCAAGTTAGAGTCCAACTTTACATCAAAGTTACAGTCCTTGTGAAGAATAGGCACCTCATCAACAAGTTTAGGCACATCTAACTTTAGAGTCCTGAAACAAAATACTTTCACTTAATATAAAACTGTTTAATCATATAAAGTGTTAGCATGAAATGACAAAAATACAACTGCTAATACTGTACAACAAAAGTAAGCAGTTATTGCTATCTTCAGGACAGAGGGAGTTTCTGCCCTTTTTACCCTTGTTGGCAAATGCAAGGAGTACTGCTCCAATTACCAAGGGTCAAGTCCTAATGGACAGCTGTGATGAATGGGCAGTTGTCGTCCTCCTTCTTTTGAATGATGACCATGATGTTTGGACAATCATCATCTGGGATGTCTCTGTTCATACCCTCCTTGTGGACCAGAATGCGCATGTTTGATAAATGTCTCTTTATATCTTGTTTGCGCCTTTGATTCCTTTCCTCCACCTCTGGGTTTGGAATCAGGACTTCTTTTCCTTTGACCGGTATCGGCTTAGGAAATAGCATAGCTACCACAGGGGTAGGAACTTTCAGTAAAGGCCGTACATGATTATCACTTGTAGGTTTAGGCAATCGCCTTATAGATGAAGGAACTAGTTTATGTTTGTGCGGGTTCCTGTGATTGGACCCAGAGGAGTAGCTTAGACCAGCTGTCCCTGTCTGGCTGGGAACTTGAATTGGGCATTTGATTCCCAGATGATCTTTTCATAACCCTTGTCCAGGTTCCAAACCTAAGGATATCATTTCTTGACTTGCTGACATTACCTCGGCAGACACTCTGGGTTTTAGAGGTGGCACCTCAATGGGTTGATAGTGAGTGTTGCTCACCTCAAGGGCTTGGAAGCTGACAGGCTCAACTTCTGTATTGAAACTGATGAGTGGTATATCACTTTGAATAGGACATTCTGGCTCAGCACTGACAGTGACCACACTATTATTGATGATATACTTGAGTTGCTGATGAAGAGTGGATGGGACGACTCCAGCCATATGAATCCAAGGTCTCCCCAATAGTAAGTTGTATCCTGTAGTGATCTTAAGCACTTGGAAGGATATGTAGAATGTATGTGGACCGATTTCCACTGACAATTCAATCTCTCAGACAGAATTTTGCCGAGATCCATCAAAAGCTTTGATGATTATATGGCTGCTTCGAATCCTATTGAGATTGATATTCATTTTCTCTAATGCGGCATAGGGGCAGATGTTTAGGGATGATCCTCCATCTATTAGCACTCCTCTAACCACATATCCGGAAAACCTAACCGTTAAGTGCAACGGTTTGCAGTGACCCGTCCCTTCGGGAGGTATCATCATCGGTGAAGGATATCACATTGTTGTTGAAGATGTGATCTACTAGATGATGAAATTTTTCAACATCCACTATTTTTGACAAATGGGCTTCTTCTAATACTTTCAGTAAGACCATATGGTGATCTTCTGAAGAGAAAACCAAGTCCAGAATAGAGATCTATTGTGGAGCTTCTTTCAAGCTTTGAACCACCTTGGCTTTATTGTGTCCCATCTTGAGGAGGAATTCTTCAATCTTCTCCCTGGGCACTTTCCCCTTTCATATGATGATAGGCTTCATCACCCATTGAGGAAGATATAGTGGATTTTCTTTAGACACTACAACAGTTATGTTTGATCCTTCAGCCTCTCCATAGTTCCATGGCACTTTCTTGAGGCTGATAACAGGATATTGTGGCCTAAACGACAATATGATTTGCTTTGGTGCAACCACTTTTAAAGGGTTTTCAACATCTTTGAGCTGAATTGGTTGAATTGTAAGTGGGGTGGTAGCCAAATCTACTTCAGATGATATAATTGCTATGACTCCCTTCCATCCTGGAGAAAATATATCCCTACTCTCAGATGATATAGCGTTGTTATCTGCCATCTGCAGGTCACCACTGTCAATCATGTTTTGAATAAGATGGAGGAGTGCCCAGTATTCCACAATGCTGTGACCGCGAGAGTGGGAGTGGTATTGGCATACTCCATTAGCATCAAACCGCTTTGAGTGTGGGTTGACTGGAGGTAGCAGTGTGATTTTTCCCTCATTAATCAGCATCTGTAATATTTCTTCCATCGGTTGGCCTAAATAGGTAAATTCCCTTTGATTGGCGAAATCCCGATGGGATTTAGATTTTGCTCTTTTGGCAATTTTTTCCTCCAGTGTTTCACTTTTCAGAGTAAGTGGTGGAGTACTTGTAATAAGTGAAAGGAGGCTAGCATGCTCCTGACTGAACAATTGACGTGTGACTTGGTGTTGATGAATCACCAATTTTGCTAATTGACTGACTTGTTCGCCAAGAGACTTTACTTCCCATTCCATCATAAACTGGAATTGTGAATAATCCCATCTGTTGGAATTATCCTTGCTGATTTGGGATGATCCTCCCACATACTTGAGGTACTTGGAGGTCTCTCCACCTCTTCCGTTAATCATGTTAACCTCCTCTTCCCTGTGTTAAGGGAGAAGGTTGTCTTGGACATGGGGTTGTTCGGGCTTAGTCACCACGATCTCACCATTGTCAATTAAATCCTGGATCTTATGCTTAAGGGCCCAACAATCCTGAGTGTCATGGCCTGGAGCTCCAGCATGGTAAGAACATTTCTTGCTTGCATTGAAACATTTTCCACTTGGGTTGGCTGGTGGAAGGAGATGAGTAATTTTCTTTTAAGCTGTCAGAAGTTTGAGAATGTTTTCGAGTGAGTCCCCTAAGGGTGTGAACACTCTTGTACATCTGCCTTCTCCACTTTTTGGCAAGGGAGGATTTGAAGACTGAGCTTGAAAAGGGGAATAGTTTCTCCTCTAAATAGGCAAGTTTTTATTGCCTTTTTATCCTTGTAGTATCAAGGACACATCCTCCTCTTTCTTCTTATGGACCCTCCGGGGGTTGTTTCCATAACTTCCAGTTTGGATGTGCTCAGCTACAACTTTTAGAGCGGCAAGTTCTTGAATCTTCCCTGATTTCAATCCCATTTCAGCCATTTCTCCATGTTTGATCATTTCTGAGAATGACTTACCTATTCCAGCCAGGACCCTCTCATAGAATGGAGCCTCTTAAATATCTATGAAGGTCATCACCATTTCAGACTCTGTCATAGACGAGATAACTTGAGCAGCCAGAGGCCTCTATCTTTGGGAATACTCTCTAAATGACTCATTGACTTGTTTCTTGACCTTGGTAATTTGATACCGGTTTGGAGCCATTTGAGTATAAAAGTTGTATTGACTGAGGAAAGCATGGGCTAATTCCTCCCAGCTATAAATTTTGGAGTTATCCAATCTAGTATACCATGCTCTTGATTCTCCAGTCAGACTTTTCTGAAATAGCTTCATTCTGATCTTTTCATTCTCAGCATAAGATCCAAGCTCTCCAATGAATACCTTTAAGTGGGTGTAAGGATCTTTCAATCCATCATATTTCTTAAAATCGGGAGTCTTGAATTTTTTCGGATAATGAACCCCGGGGAAGATACAAAGGTCTGAATATGAAACACTCCCATGTGTCCCAATCCCTTTGATGGACCGAATTGTGACGCCCCCAAAATAGGTCCACACAACCCATTCTCGAGTCGCCAAATATATGGTACAAAAACTAAATACAAACTTCATTAATACAATTATCGTGCAAAATACGACAACACATGAGCTGTGAGTTTTTAATACAAATATATGTAACTCTCATGGTTGTTTGGCCACATCACCTTACAATGGTACCTTACATAAAGGTACAGTTAATAACTATTTTAGAAATTAAAATCTTTGGAAAATGCTCAAGATAACCTTCGTACATGGGAGGCCATGCATGTAAGTTATAATAGATATCATATGACTTGAGAATCGTCCTTGGTTGACCCAATAGACCCCAAAGAAAAAAAGAGAAAATTACTATCATGTTCTTTCCAATGATGAGTCTTCTCTTGCCATATAATTATCTACATTGCCTCCAATTGAGAATTATATTTCAACCAAACTCCAAGATTATATAGGTAGTACTCATAGATATAATCAGCAAGTGTATGTGCATAACCCTGTCTTATGATAACATGAAGTCGTATGTCATTAGACATCTTGTATGATAGTGGAAAAAACACCCTTCCAAAGTTGGGTTCACCTCACCTTATTCGATTCACCAAAATCAAAGGTTAAATGACGTATAAAATATGACACACTTATTTAAAATTCTCGATAAAATTATTTTTCATACTGTTTTAGGGGAAACCTCAGTAGCTATAGACCGCCGTTCTATTCCCTTGTTACCCCCGCTCGACCCAGCTACACTCTTATTACCTGAAAGGAATTATGAAGCAAAAGGATGAGCACAACTAGCCCATTAAAGAATATCATGACTAAAGATAATTAAATTATCAATAGCCTTCGTTAGTAATAAATCAGAGATTTAGAACATGTGGTAGATGATAAAACTTTTCAACCATAGTTGCAGCGAAACAAGCAATCCATTAGATGAGTCAAATAGACCATAAATTATATTATCTTCTCCATGTTAAATGTCCACCAATAATGTTTTATCCCTGTAATATCAATCAACAGTTCCTATCCATAATCATGTGAATAACTCATAATCATAATTGTGGTTCAAAATTCCTCTTCACACCCCAGAACGAAGATAATTTTCATCACCTGTTTTAACCTGAAACATCAAAGATCATGGTTATACCAAATCACAGTTCCTGTTCATAATCATACTAATAAATTCATATTTGCACTACGAGCCAAAGATATTCATCAACAGTTTTTCTTTGCACTACAGGCCAAAGATATTCAACAATAGGCCATCTTTGCACTACGGGCCAAAGATATTTAACAATATGTCATCTTTGCACTACAGGCCAAAGATATACAACAACAGGTCATCTTTGCACTACAGGCCAAAAATATTCAACAACAGGTCATCTTTGCACTACAGGCCAAAGATATTCAACAACAGGCCATCTTTGCATTACTGGCCAAAGATATTCAATAACAGGTCATCTTTACACTACAGACCAAAGATATTCAAAAACAGATCATCTTTGCACTAAAGGCCAAAGATATTTAACAACAGGTCATCTTAGCACTACATGCCAAAGATATTTAACAACATGTCATCCTTGCACTACAGGCCAGAGATATTAATATCTCAAAGAAATATATAATCATTTTAGAATTTATATAAACAATAATTATAACCATGTTGATCAATTCACCTTTGCACTTAAGATAAAGATAATCGATTGTAAATTCAATGGTAATGATCATACTGTAGACACTCAAAATTTTGTTTTCTTGTTACTAACTATGCAGGAGGACAAAAGGGTCTTTTTTACACTCCAGAGATAATCCTAGAGGACTACAACATCAAATCTAACCCCGGAGATAGCCTGAGAAATCAATTTCAAAGCCCGAAGTCAACACTGGGAGGTCAAACCAACCTCAAAGATAAACCCGAGGACATTCAGATTCAACAGTAGGCCAATCTCAAAGATAACCCTGAGAAAAGACAGCTACAACTGCGCCAAAACCGGAGATAACCCCGGGAGGGGAAAAATGGTCATTTTTCCAACTCAACTTCAAGTCAAATCACATCAACTCATTTCAACTCAAACTTCTTCAAAAGAAGTCCCACAAGAACTATATCTTAACTTCTGAGCGCAAACTAGCTCAATGAATTGCCTGACGAAAACCCGGAAATGCCATTTCGGTCATGGACCCATCTTCTTGGAATTAAAAAAGGGCAAATCCTATGTCATTGCATAACTCTCGGGAAGAGCTTTCCAAAATGATATGGCACGCTTCCACCGAACTCCATAGGATTAAAAGTTATGAAGGTTCGAGCGAACAACGCGTTGTCCGAGTGCACGTACTTCGAGACGATGGGACCCACATTGCCTGGGGCACCCCATGCCGCAGGTATGCCTGCTGCTACCGCAGGTACACCTGCTACCGTAGGTACACTTGCTGCTGCCGCCGGTGCACCTGTGGCTACCCCCTCTATAAATAGAGGGCTTGGGGTGGCCATATTTGTAAGAGAAAAGGCGAGGAAGCCCTGTCCAATTTACTCTGTACACACCCTATATTGAGTGCTTTCTCAGTTTAAACACTTGTGAGCTCACATATAGCTATATTTTTACCGACGGGAGCCAAGTGTTCAACCATTTAAAGCTATAGAAGTCTTCTTTGGCAGTGCACTGTAAGTCTTCTTACACACTTTAAAGCCTTTCTCTTCATCTTTACACACACTCTTCTTCGCGTTGAGAGTCGTGTTGTGTGTGTATGCCCGAACTTTGATATGTCATTTCCATTTTTGTTTATATATATATACTTATATATATAAACTATTGTCGAACTTTGTTCGATGAGCCTGGATTTTACATCTGGAGCGTTTATTGCTTTTATATATATTCAGAATCAGTTATGGCCATAAGCGAAGATATTCAGAATCAAGAGGTAACCTCTATCGCGAGCCTTTCACCAATCGACAACCGGACTACTATCGTGCCTTAAGATGTAGCCATCCGGGGTTAAGATGTAGATCCGGGGTTGTTGTCGGTATCATTCTCAAGCCACGGGCGTAAAAATTATATTATACACCCCTTCAAGGGAGCTAGGCATAATCATTTAGCCAGCATGTAGTCCGGGGTATTTATAATTAGCTTATACACCCCACCGGTAAAGGCGGGGTGTCGATTCAGAAGTGTCTTGTTATGATTGAAATTCTTCTCGGGCATGGTTTCTAGCAATTGTATGACAATGGAACTCTAATTGAAGGGAATTTCGGCTGGAGCTTGTATGATATACGTCTACTACTCTATCAAACACAACTTGAACAATACAACAAGGCATATAACGAAGATATAATCGGAGTTTTTGGAGAACAAGCTTTGGAGGAGTATTTTGAGGAGATTTTCAAGACGATTGCGATTCTAGGCTACGTGAAGGGTGTTTTTCAATATTCTTCGTGTTAGGCTATTATTTGTAATCAAAAGAATGTTTTCCATGATTTATTCAGTGTTTATTTCGCTTAGTATGAACTAATTCACTTTTTAGACTTATGATGGATCCTTAAGTGAAACAATGATTTTGTAACCTTTGAGTTCCATTTCAATAGTCTATTTCCAGTTTATCTATATTGATTTGAGCTTGAACCTATGAATTGCCTGATCAACAATTCTTTATGGATTTGTATGGAATCGAGAGAGGATATTCAAATCTAGACCTAATTAATATAGCATGTGTTCATGAATTTTGTGAATAGCAGAATCTTGATGAATGTTAAGATAGAGATATGCTTGACATCGCATGTAATCGGATAGAGAACTTATTCTTAAACCTTCTTTAATTGTAATTCACATAGAGATATAGTGAGTTAGTTAATTAAGGTGTTTAACTTGTTTTTATCTTAATTGTGGATTTAAGTTAATACGGTATTAGTGCATCGAGAGGTGGTTAATACTACATTCGTGTTCTTGATTAATAAACTGGGATAGTAAATTGAAGTGGAGTTAAGGTGTTAAAATCAGAGTGAAGCTTGGGGTGAAATCATAAGTCTAATTCTCCATTAATTGTTTGAAATTTCAGATTTTGACATTTGTGATTGTTCTATGATAGTTTAATTATTCTTTAATTTAGAATCTTTAATTTTAATTATTGAGTTGACTTGTTTAATAAAATTAGGGTTAATAGGAAATTGGTAATTGTAAGTTAAGATTATTGCTAGTTAGTCTCTGTGGGAACGATACTCTACTTATCACTCTATTACTTGTTGACCACGTATACTTGCGTGTTTTGCGTATATAGATTTTACCCAACAAGTTTTTGGCGCCGTTACCGGGTACTATGTAGTATAAATCTTAATAGTTTTACAATATCAGTTTAATTAATCCAGTTAGACATTTTTATTTTTGTTTCGTGCTTCTTATTTCAGGTATTGGAAGCAGTTTATGTAAACTCGGTCCAAAAATCCTGACTTGCTGCCTTTTGAGGATAACATTTAGAAAAGGTTTTAGAGGTTGAGTAAGTGGATCAAGGAAACGAGGCAAGAATTCAAAACATCTGAAAAGGAAGAGGAAATGGCAGCCGAAGATCAGAAAGCGCTAAGGGACTTCACCACACCCAAGGTGACTGAACTGCAGTCAAGCATCACCAGTCCCGCAATAGCTACTAACACATTTGAAATCAAGCCTGGGACGATTCAAATGATTCAGAATTCAGTTCAGTTTGGGGATTGGCAAATGACGATCCGAATGAACATCTAGTCAGTTCTCTGGAGATATGCGACACCTTTAGGTACAATGGGGTGTCAGATGATGCGGTGAGACTTTGCTTGTTCCCATTTACTCTACGGGACAAGGCGAAGAGTTGGTTGCATTCTCTACCACTTGGATCGATTACTACATAGGAGGATTTAGCTCAGAAATTCCTAGCTAAATTCTTTCCATCGACGAAAACTGCAAAGATGAGGAACGAGATAACGATGTTTGAGCAACAACATGGGGAGTCGCTATATGAGGCATGGGAGAGATATAAAGAATTGCTTAGAAAATGCCCACATCATGGATTACCCAAGTGGCTGCAAATGAACACATTTTACAACGGACTACATGGGAATCTCAGAACTAGTATTGATGCAGCGTCGGGCGGAGCATTCATGGCCAAGAGTTACGAGGAAGCATATAATTTGATTGAAACCATGGCGGCAAACAACTACCAATGGCCCATAGCAAGAATGACACAAGTAAAGGCAGCTGGGGTGTTAGAAGTAGATGATGTGTGACAGCCATACAAGCACACGATTTACGCACTTTCAAAGAAGTTGGATGCCATGACAGGGGCTCAGGTACAGCAGGTTGCGGTGGTATATGAATTGTGTGCGGGTGACCATCCTACAGATCAATGCGTAATCAATCCAGCATCCGTCCAGTTTGTAGGTAGCTACAATAGGGGTCCGCAGAATATGTACCAAAACACTTATAACCAGGGGAATATGAATCATCCAAAATTTTCATGGAGTAATAACCAAAACAACAAAACTCCAAGATCATCATATCCACGAGATTTTGAACCCATCAACAACCAAAGACAACATCATCAGAAAGGAAATCAGATCTAGAGGAGTTGGTGACAAAATACATAACTAGCAATGAGGTGGCTATGAAAAATCAAGCAATGGCTATGAAATCACAAGAGATGGCGATCAAGAATCTAGAGAATCAGATAGGACAAATTACGTTGGCATTGAATAATAGACCACAAGGGACGTTACCAAGTGACACCGAGAGAAATCCGAAGGGTAACCATGAAAAGTGTCAAGCAATTACATTGCGGAGTGGGAAACAGCTTGAGGGTATTAATGCAGAAAATTTAGTGACTCTTGATGAAAAAGTTGATGATAGTAGAAAAATTGAAGGAAGTAAGGGTGAGGATAAACAAAGTGAGGGAACAAATTTGAACAATAAGCCAATTGTTTATCCACCACCACCGTTTCAGCAAAGGGTCCAAAAACAGAAATTAGATAAGCAATTCACAAAGTTTTTGGAAGTATTCAAGAAACTACAGATCAACATACCATTTACAGAAGCCCTAGAACAAATGCCGAGCTACGCAAAATTTATGAAAGGGATTCTGTCAAAGAAGAAGAAATGGGAAGATTTTGAGACAGTTGCACTAATCGAGGAGTGTAGTGCGGTATTACAGCAGAAATTACCACTAAAACTCAAGGACCTGGGGAGCTTTACTATTCCATGCACGATCGGGAATATGCATTTCAGCAAGTGTTTATTTGATTTGGGGACAAGCGTAAACCTTATACCATTGTCAGTATACACAGAATTGGGTTTGCCCTTTTGAAGACCTACAAATATCTCATTACGGTTTGGCGGATAGAGTCGATCACATATCAAGAGGCATAGTAGAGGACATCTTAGTGAAAGTGGATAAGTTTATATTCCCCATGGACTTTATCATTCTGGACTTTGAGGAAGACAAGAACATCCCAATTATCCTAGGGAGACCATTTTTGGCCACGGGTAGGACACTCATAGATGTACAAAAGGGAGAACCCGACTATGAGGGTCCAAGATCAAGAAATAAAATTCAATGTGTTCAAGGCCATGAAATTCCCCACGGATGAGGAAGAATGTTTTCGAATGGATTTAATTGAGCAAATCATCAGTGAAGATATGAGCAAGAGTTTGGTCAACGATCCGTTAGAAATAACTTTATTGGGAGATGAAGAGGTCGACGACCCAGAATTGGTGGATTATTTACAAATGCTAGACTCATTGCCACGAGTTTCCAGATTCAGAACACCATTTGAACCATTGCACACGGAGGAAGTAGCCACAGAAAAACTGAAACCATCATTGGAAGAGCCACCAAAGCTGGAACTTAAGCCACTCCCTAAACACCTCAGGTATGCATATTTAGGCAATTCAAATTCTTTACCTGTTATTATTTCAGCTGCACTTAACAAATTGCAAGAAGAAAAGTTGTTGAGGGCGCTTCGGGAACACAAATCAGCTATTGGGTGGACAATTGCGGACATAAAGGGAATCAACCCTTCATTTTGCATGCACAAGATCTTAATGGAAGATGAGGCAAAACCAACGGTGGAGCAACAACAGCGACTTAACCCGATTATGAAGGAAGTTGTGAAGAAGGAAATTCTGAAGTGGTTAGATGCCGGTATCATCTACCCGATTTCCGACAGTAAATGGGTTAGTCCAGTTCAGTGCGTACCAAAAAAGGGAGGAATGACGGTGGTGCAGAATGAGGACAACGAGTTAATACCAACTAGAACAGTGACAGGTTGGAGGGTTTGCATGGATTACAAAAAATTGAACAAGGCAACCCGAAAAGACCATTTCCGCTGCCCTTTATTGATCAAATGTTAGATAGATTGGCGGGACACCAATATTACTGTTTGTTGGATGGGTACTCGGGCTACAACCAAATAGTCATCGCTCCGGAGGATCAAGAGAAGACCACATTCACGTGCCCTTACGACACATTTGCATTCAGGAGGATGTCATTTGGGCTATGCAATGCACCTGCAACTTTCCAACGGTGTATGATGGCCATTTTTCAGATATGGTGGAGAAAAATGTTGAGGTCTTCATGGATGACTTTTTTGATTACTATGGGGACAGTTTCGATATTTGCTTAAAGAATTTGGTCATGGTGTTGCAAAGATGTAAGGACACGAATCTCATACTAAATTGGGAAAAATGCCACTTCATGGTTGAAGAGGGCATAATTTTGGGCCATAAGGTATCGGCTCAAGGATTGGAAGTTGACAAAGTAAAGCTGGAAACTATTGAAAAACTGCCTCCACCGAGCTCAGTTAAGGGTATTAGGAGTTTCTTGGGACATGCTGGGTTCTACAGGAGGTTTATAAAAGACTTCTCTAAAATTGCGAAACCTCTATGCAGTCTTTTAGAGAAGGATGCAACTTTCAGCTTTAATGAAGAATGCAAGATAGCTTTTGACTTATTAAAGAGAAAATTGACTAAAGCCCTCGTTATAGTCGCACCAGATTGGAGCATACCATTCGAGCTTATGTGTGATGCAAGCAACTTCGCGGTTGGGGATGTTTTGGGCCAATGTCGAGATAAGGTGTTTCACGCCATATACTATGCAAGCAAAACACTTATAGAGACTCAAATGAACTACACAACCACAGAAAAGGAATTGCTTGCAGTGGTGTATGGGTTTGACAAATTTCGGGCTTACTTGATCGGGACTAAGGTGATAGTCTACACAGACCATGCATATGATTCGGTGACTTGATAGCGAAAAAAAAGGATGCTAAGCCACGCCTTATCCGGTGGATTCTCCTACTCCAAGAGTTTGATTTAGAAATAAAGGATAGAAAGGACGACGAAGAACCAAGTAGCCGATCACTTGTCTAGGTTGGAAAACCAAGGAAAGCGAAAAGACGACGGATGTGAGATTAATGAGTCATTCCCGGATGAGCAAGCTGTTTGGGATTTCAGCAGAGATTTCGTGGTATGGTGATTATGCAAATTTTATTGTAAGCAACATTCTACCACGACCTCACAAGAGATAATGAAAGAAAATTTCTTCATGACGTGAAATGGTACATGTGGGACGAACCATATTTGTTCAAGCAGTGCGCCAACAAAATGATTTGACGGTGCGTCCCCTATAGTGAAGTGAAGAACATTATGCACGAGTGTCACTTATCTGCGTATGGCGGACATTATAGGAGTGAGAGGACAACAGGGAAGGTGTTACAAGCAGGTTTTTATTGGCCTACATTATTCAAAGATGCCCACCATTTTGTCAAGTAATGCGATAGGTGTCAAAGAGTGGGCAACATTTCGAGACGGAATGAGATGCCTTTGCAAATAATTCTTGAAGTTGAAATCTTTAACGTATGGGGTATCGATTTCATGGGTCCATTCCCTTCATCCTTGAACAATTAGTATATTATACTCGCAGTGGATTACGTGTCATAGTCGGTTGAAGCTGCAACATTACCATCAAACGATGCCAAAGTGGTCCTCAAGTTCCTTCAAAAGAACATCTTCACGAGGTTTGGCACGCCAAGAGAAATTATCGATGTGAAGGTAGTCATTACGCAATAAGTCTTTTCTGACTCTATTGGCCAAGTATGGGGTCAACCATAAGGTAGCTATAACATATCACCCTCAAACAAGTGGACGGTGAGGGTATCAAATAGAGAAGTCGAAGAAGATATTAGAGAAAGTGGTGAATCCAAGTCGGAAAGATTGGTCGCTTAGATTGGATGATGCATTATGGGCCTACCGGACTGCATACAAGACACCAATCGGGATGTCACCATATCAACTACTGTACGGGAAGGCATGTCACTTCTGGGTTAGAGCTACTGACATAAGGCATATTAGGCGGTGCAAAAACTTAATTTCGATCAAGCGGTTTGTAGGGAGAAAAGATTACTTCAATTGAATGAACTCGATGAATTTCGCCTTCACGCCTATGAGAATTCCAAAATTTACAAAGAAAAGGTAAAAAGATGGCACGACCAAAAAATTATGCATCGAACATTCGATCGGGTCAATCGATCACTATTATTCAACTCACGGCTGCGATTGTTCCCGAAAGCTTAAATCGAGGTGGTCGGGACCATTTACTATCAAACGGGTTTTCTCTCGTGGCTGCGATGGAACTCTATAGTCGCAATCCACTAGATACGTTCAAAGTAAATGGACAACGTTTAAAGCATTACTTGGGGTGGTGAAGCCCGACACCGACGTGATCGCCATCACATTGGCCAAACACAACATAAGCGAAGTAGTCGGTGAACGACTTAAAATCAAGCGCTACTTGGGAGGCAACCCAATTTTTAGTTTATTTCTCATATTTTTCATTTATAGTCGTTACAATATAGTTAGTAGCATACATTGATAGTTTAGTTAATCTCTCCACAATACATCCCGCTATAAACAACTCACTAATCTTCATGCTTTATGTCATGCACGATTGAAAATGAAGCAAAAGTGAGCTATAGTGAAGCAAAAGATAGAGCCTGACAGTAGGCAAGCCCGTCGAGGTGGGCCCCCATGTGTACTATAACCCCCACCGGGGCGGGGGTCACCAAACATGTTAGACAGAAAGAATGCCCATGCAGGCAGCGGGCCTCAAAAGCACTACTAAACTTCGGATAGGGTAGGGGCCCTAAACTCAAATAGCAGGTGGCATAGCCCATACCCCCCAGGGCTGGGTCCAAAATGCAAGAGACAAAGGTGGCAGTTAGGTAACCTCCTCACATAACCAATCACCCACTATCTCCATTAAACCTCATAACCTCCTCACATAACCAATCACCCACTATCTCTATTAAACCTCATAACCTCCACCCACTACTACCATTACCAACTTAACTCCATTAATTACCCCACCTCTTCAATCCACCAATAGACCATATTTTTCCACCTCTATATATAGCACCACATCTCATACCAAATCTCCCACAACAATTGATATAAAGCAAACATAGAATATACTTGTGAGCTAGAGAGGATAAAATTAAAAAGTTTGGGGGAGAGCTAAGGCAAGTCCAGCAATAGGGAGAGATATGGCTTCACATCATCTTCTAAACGCCAAAGGGGGGAGAGTTCACGTCCATCTTAACCAACCCACACCTTCGATTGCCAGAAATTTGCAAGTCTTTCCATGCCGTAAGTAAGTATGACTACATGCTCACCAAAGCCCTTACACCGGGCGGGGGGTTGGCACCGGATCTAACGATGGGGAGCTTATGCCTCAAATTTACCAAAAGGATGGACCAAATTCACCGAGGAGCGGAACCGGTAGTTGTTTAACATTGTCAAAGAATTCTATGCATAAAATCTTGAGGACAAAGAACCATTCCACGCATTTGTGCGAGGAGGTCGGTTGGTTCCATTCGGTCTGAGCGCATTCAATCACTTACTACCAACTGCGGGTACCTCGCCACTGCCACTATTCTCATCTCCATAATTCTGACCTGGACTATGATGCTATAATCTTGGAGATGACAAAGCCTGGAACATCTTGGATCAAGGGTCGGAAGGGAGGCACCGTGTTCCATAGAAAGGACCTTAGCCGGTATGGAAAAATCTGGTACGCATTCCTATGCGCAAAATTTCTTCCGTCCTAACATACCTCAGATGTCACAAAAGAGAAGGCATTACTGTTGTACGCCATTGTGAAAGATTTCATCATCGATGTCGGGGCCATTATTTGTTCCTCCATTCGTCGGTACTTACGTGGAAACTTTTCTGGAGGCTTGCCACACCCATCACTCATATGTGGGTTGTGTCGCAATGTAGGGGTAAGATGGTCCGATGATGAGCCCACACAAATGTTGCTTGCATTACTTGATTCTAGAATGATAGCGCAGTATTCCGTATGGGCAGGGGGTGAGTCACATCCGCGTGGTCTGGGGCTCATTTTCCCGTCGAATTCGAAAGACGACGTTGATGCTACAGAGACATCGGGGGATGACGATGAAGCAATGGGCGATCAAGGGGCTGAGTAGGTACCGCAGGCCGAGGCCATATCCAGTTCTCAGTTCTTTGATTTTCAAAATCATTTGAATGCGCACAACAAGGCAACACATCGGGAAATGCAGCGATTGGCATTGAGGCAAGAGTACATGTTTAATGCCATGAACGCATATTTTGCTTCTCTGAACACAACTCTTCAAAGTTTCAACCCGGTAGCACAATTTCCATATCAACAGCCCATGCCAATGCCAAGGTTTCCACCAAGTGATTCGGATGAAGAAGAACAACAACCACCTCCTCAGACTTAAGCGATGGCAGAGAAGTCCTCACTTACTTATTTTGACTATTCATCTAATGAGGACATTGTATTACTTAAGTTTGGGGGATTTAAATACATGTTTGCATGCATTTAGCTCATTTAGGTTGCATTTTGCATTTTGTCATTTAAATTTCTGTATTGCATTTTAATTTCAGTATCGCATGATAGCTTAGGTGCATTCATAGTAGCTTAGGTTAATGTTTGTCATTGTATAGTAGATAATCTTGTAATGCATTTTGTTATCCTTATATATATAAAAAAATATTTAGTTAGTAAATATTGTGTTGCGTAAGTCCATCAATGCTGTATTTCATATTGTTTGTAGGCCAGTGATGTGATTGACAATAAGTTAACAATTACAGTATTGAGTATTAGAACTGTGATATAATTTCTGCTATAAATCGAATCTTGAGCTTATTTGAAACTGGTATAAAAGGATAACACGATTAACAAACATCTGTGTTGATTGGTCAGTTCAAATTGATACCTAAATGGTCTCTAAAGGATAATGCTAGAGTAAATGACAAAATGACAAGGATAGATAGTAAAGGCTAAAGTTAGGCAAGAACCTAAGTTTGGGAGAGGATATGTGAGGTATATAAGCTTTATCCAGTTATCAATAATCTATATAAAAAAAGTATGAATAAACATTGTGGCTTGCTTGTCTAGTTTTGTGGCCTTTGTTACTTGAGTAAGTAAGCCCGAGGGGATTGTCTTTACACCTAGCACCCTAAGGTCTTAATGGTGCAGGGAGTCGTTGGTGAAAGCTCGTTAAGGTAGCATTGAAAAGCCTAAGGGAATAAGACATTGCATAGCATGTATATGTAAAAAAAATAATAAATCGGAAATAAAGAGCAAAAAGCCCCGTATATAAAAAAAAAAGAAAAAAAAGAGGAAGTATATGAATAAAGTATAAGTACCTTACTTGAACCCCTGAGATTAGTGATTGTTTAGTTTTAGTTGGAACTGTCTGTTGATGAAATTTTTAAGTTTACAATGCATGATTCCTTCTAAGAGATTGGTTATGTATTGAAATTTGAGTCAGTATCGGTTATCATGGATGTTTCACACACACATTATACCAGTGATGATGGCTTGAGATTTGAGGATTAAAACGGAATTGTAGATTGGTTTTTGGTGGTTGATATTGTATAGTTGCTTGTTTTCACTGAGGCCGTTAAGATAATCTTGATTCTACAATATTGTTGGATTCGAAAGCATATAAGTTAGGTCATATTCATTTCATTGCATCGCATTGCATTGCAGGTAGTTGTTTTGTGCTCGAGGACTAGCACGGTTTAAGTTTGGGGGATTTTGATAAGTGCATTTTATATATGCGATTCAATATTCATTTCATGCTGATTTGTTGCTAAATTCTTGTGATTATGTTCATTTTTACTTGTTTTATGTTATTGCATGTGTAAGGTGGTGGTTGTAGCATTTACCGTACATTTGGAACTATTTGGTGTGATTTGAAGTCAATTGGAGCATAATTGGAAGAAATTTTGAAGTTCAAAGATGTCATGCAATAGAATCAAGCTTGCAAAAGGCCAAATATAAGCTACCCCCCGAGGCGGGGTCTTCATAATGTTTAGCAGAAGGAGTAGCCAAATTTATTATATACACCCCCAGCCGGGCGGGGGGGTCTTCAAGGAGCTAGACATTTAATGGCGTTTATACATTGCACCCGTAAGCGGCATAAGGTGTCGATTCTGAAGTGTCATGTTATGATTGAAATTCTTCTTGGGCATGGTTTCTAGCAATTGGATGACAAATGGAACTCTAATTGAAGGAAATTTCAATTTGGAGCTTGTGTGTTGAGACATCTATTACTCTCAAAAAAACAACTTAAACAATACAACAAGGCATATAACGAAGATCTAATCGGAGTTTTTGGAGAGCAAGCTTTGGAGGAGTATTTTGAGGAGATTTTCAAGACGATTGCGATTCTAGGCTACGTGAAGGGTGTTTTTCAATATTCTTCGTCTTAGGCTATTATTTGTAATCAGAAGAATGTTTTCCATGATTTATTCAGTGTTTATTTTGTTTAGTATGAACTAATTCACTTTTTAGACTTATGATGGATCTTTAAGTGAAACGATGATTTTGTAACCTTTGATTTCCATTTCAATAGTCTATTTCCAGTTTATCTATATTGATTTGAGCTTGAACCTATGAATTGCCTGATCAACAATTCCTTGTGGCTTTGTATGGAATCGAGAGAGGATACTCAAATCTAGACCTAATTAATATAACATGTGTTCATGAATTTTGTGAATAGCAGAATCTTGATGAATGTTATGATAGAGATATGCTTGACATCGCATGTAATGGGATAGAGAACTTATTCTTAAACCTTCTTTAATTGTAATTCACATAGAGATATAGTGAGTTAGTTAATTAAGGTGTTTAACTTGTTTCTATCTAAATTGTGGATTTAAGTTAATACAGTATTAGTGCATCGAGAGGTGGTTAATACTACATTCGTGTTCTTGATTAATAAACTGGGATAGTAAATTGAAGTGGAGTTAAGGTGTTAAAATCAGAGTGAAGCTTGGGGTGAAATCATAAGTGTAATTCTCTATTAATTGTTTGAAATTCCAGATTTTGACATTTGTGATTATTCTATGATAGCTTAATTATTCTTTAATTTAGAATCTTTTATTTTAATTATTGAGTTGACTTGTTTAATAAAATTAGGGTTAATAGGAAATTGGTAATTGTAAGTTAAGATTATTGCTAGTTAGTCTCTCGTGGGAAAGATATACTTATCTTTATCACTCTATTACTTGACCACGTATACTTTTTAATACGTAAAATCTTTGGAAAATGCTCAAGAAAACCTTCGTACATGGGAGGCCATGCATCTAAGTTATAATAGATATCATATGACTTGAGAATCATCCTTGGTTGACCCAATAGACCCCAAAGAAAAATGAGAAGATTATTATCATGTTCTTTCCAATGATGAGTCTTCTCTTGCCTTATAAGTATCTCCATTGTCTCCAATTGAGAATTATATTTCAACCAAACTCCAAGGTTATATAGGTAGTGCTCATAGATATAATCAGCAAGTGCATGTGCACAACCCTGTCTTATGATAACACGAAGTCATATGTCATTAGACATCTTGTATAATAGTGGCAAAACTCCCATCCAAAGTTGGGTTCACCTCACCCTATTCGGTTCACCAAAATCAACGGTTATATGACGTATAAAATACGACATACTTATTTAAAATTCTTGATAAAATTATTTCTATACTATTTTAGGGGAAACCTCAACAACTATAGACCATTGTTCTATTCCCTTGTTACCCCCGCTCGACCCAGCTACACTCTTATTACCTGAAAGGAATTGTGAAGCAAAAAAGTGAGCACAACTAGCCTAGTAAAGAATATAATGACTAAAGATAATTAAATTATCAATAGCCTTCGTTAGTAATAAATCAGAGTTTTAGAACATATGGTAGATGATAAAACTTTTCAACCATAGTTACAGCGGAACGAGCAACCCATTAGAAGAGTCAAATAGACCATAAAGTCTATTATCTTCTCCATGTTAAAAGTTCACTAATAATGTTTTATCCCTGTAACATCAATCAATAGTTTCTGTCCATAATTATGTGAATAACTCATAATCATATTTGTGATTCTAAATTCCTCTTCGCTCCCAGAACGAAGATAATTTTCATCACTTGTTTTTACCTAAAACATCAAAGTTCATGGTTATACAAAATCACAGTTCCTGTTCATAATTGTGACGCCCCCAAATTCGAGTATCTTCCAACCCGACATATGGTGCTACACGGTACTTATAACTATACAATCATTCCATTGAAATACAATATAATGAATGTAATTACTATCTTCTTATTACAATCAAAGTATAATCCATTCCCAGGTTCACAAATCGATTACATTGTTTATTGTTCGTAATGTATAATACATACAAACATACTAATCTATTATACGATGGTTAAGTATCCATCTTAGCCTTTCCCTTATCTCTCTGAGCATTCTCAGTACGTTCATCCTTAACTGTAATCATATAATTCACGCAAGAAGTGAGCATAACAAGCTCAACAAGTTTTAACAAAGGATAACATCCACACCACATTCGTGAATTGTATGACAAATCATACATAACTGAAAAAATAGTTATGAAGTATTATAAAACAGTAATTCTTTAACAATTGATAACATCAATTTCTAAAGTATAGAATAGATTAGAATTACAAAATCGGTAGATAGACCATGAGCGATAACTTTCGCTTTTCATACTTGAAAGGATATCACAAAGACTAAGGCTATACATCTGCATTACTTACGAGAACTTCTAGGTGATCAGCCTATAGTACTCTATGTTGATCAACATTCATTCGTTAAACGTATTTACATTTAAGTTTTGGCAAACTCGCGTGCCCATCGAATAATCGATGAAAAATACTTTTGTTTGTTCATAGACAAATCTTACCTTCAAATCCATACCAATTACTCGGCATAGGATAACGTTAACATTTTTATATAGAAAGATATGTATAAAAATCAATCTATATCTTACGAGTAGTCTAGCCGAGTTAAAATTGGCATTGACCCTTTCTTTAAAATTAATCATGCAATTTAGTACAATGAATCACATAAAACTCGACTAACACAAAGGTTAGACAAGCGTTAAGAAAACTTGACCTTTCAGGGTCTTCAAATAACTTAATCGACTATTCTCAGCCTTTACAAAATCTACATGATATATTCACATAGCACACTGTAATTAGCTACCAAACAATTATTCACATTATTTTCTACCAACTTCTTTCTCTTCTATATCTAAGTTAACTTTATTTCATTTAATGAAGTCAATTCTACTCATTACCCTTCATCCCAGCTTATTAACAATCTTACATCACTATCCAGACTCTATCATCATTGGTGATGTACCAATGTTGATTACCGATTATGGTTCATTAACAACACGTTGTGTTCTTTGCTCACAACTTACGTTAAATTCCTAAGTTTCATTATCATATACCTTAGTATATGCAGTATAGGAATAGTTTTAGTACACTCATTAAGTGTATAAACTTAACTCATATAGGTCTTTGAACATTTAAAGTTCAAACTTAAGTTATCTAACAAATACTCTGCCTCGGCGCCGCGACGTGACTTCCCTATATAAAGGCAGTATAGCAGCGCGCCGAGTTTACGATACCAACCCCGGTCTCGTGACTGCGTACGAGACTTCTTCATACCAGTGGCGCTACGGCACCTCTTTTCGATGAGGGCAATCGACACTTTATCTGCGGCGTTATGTGCGACACTTTAAAGTATTTCATGCAGGCCGCATTTCAGACCTCGATCGTAAAAACTTCAACAGTTAGAAAATTTTGGTAAATTTCTCGGATTCATAACTTCTTCGTTATAAGTTTGATTTGGTCCGTTCTAAAGCCTATACGTCATAAATGACATACTCTTCACGTTCATATAAGAATTCGACACTTTCGAATCCGTTAACTCAAAATTCACTATTAAGTTCATTTTAAGCGTTCCTTAAACGTTAATGAGCGTTCAATGCTCGTTTTCTTCGATTTAAGTCGGAATCCGACGATTCTTGAGTCCATGACTCTTAAATACCCTATCTCACGTGTTGACATTGAAAAACAATATTTTCAAGTCTCACGAAAACTTTGGACTATCAATCCGGAATTCCTACGTTTTTGACGTTTAACGTATATTTCCGTGAAATTCGCCATAAATTTGTTACTAGTGTTCTATAAGCCAAATCACATGGAATACTCCATGGATTTCATATCTACATCCTAACCAAGCAAGATGCACATATTTAAGTATTGATGGAGTTCAATTGTTTATCAACAATCAACCTCAACAATTACTATTTCCATGATTTAAACTTACATCAATCCTTATGATTTCTATGTCTTCATGACTTATAAAGATTGTATAAATTACAAGTTATCCTTATTCCTCCATGATAGACATACACCACCAATTTATGATTCTTAATTCTTAAAGAAATCAAAAGAGATGGAACTAGTATTAAGAAGTATTACCTTAAGGATTTCTTTGGTGTCCTTGAAAAACTCTAAGGCAAAGTGCAAGACCCCAACTTTTTATAAATTAAATTAAATTTTCTCTATTCATTATCTTGAAATAATAAGGAGTTAATTTGATATAATATTTTGGTTATGGGTGAAATGTGCAAATTTTACAAAATAAGCAAGTGGTTGTAAAATATTCATTTATGTCGAGGAATATTCGTTTGGTCGTGGAATATTCTTTTTGTCGAAAATATCCGTATGACGGCGCAGTCATTTGTGGGCCTCATAACGGAATAACTGTCGGATGAAGAAAACAACAAGTTTGAGTTTTTATAAATAACGGCGTAGTTATTCTGAATTAACACTTTGTTGGAATACCCGGTGGTTAAAATATAATGTCTGGCGTGGTTGCAAAGAGATAGCACACGGTATTACGCAGTATTGTTGAATTATTGATTAAATGCGTGAAGGCACTACTCAATAATTGTTACGATATTTCTTTATTCAATATTTTATTTTATTGATTTAATAATTGTTGCGTTGATATTTTATATTATTGTTGTTTCAATAATTGTCACCGCACAAGATTTCCCATTATCGGATCAATAATTCATATTATTTGAATAATATTATTAGATAACATTATTGGCAATGTCTAGAAAGTTACATCAAGGAGAGGTTTGGTCACCTAATTTCGCGCCCGATGAGGAGAAATCCTTATTGGAAAGCCTCCTCTTTCACGGAGCGGCTGGTTGTCATAATTGTGATTCTGTAATATTATTTATGAATAATTAATTATTGATTTATATGATAAAGAAATATTTATTTGATGTGGATATAAATGATGGATTTATTTATGTGGTTATAAATGAAGGAATTAATGTTGAGGTGTTTTATCAGTATTTTGTCGGATTGGAGGTATTAAAAACTCAAATTGGTGTTCTTAAAGCTTTATTGCGTGAGTTGTAATTTTAATCCGACTGTTGGATCATTGTGATTTTTGGATATATTATACATATATGAGTTGAGTATATGTCCACAAATTTTGAACCGTTGAAAATTAATGCATGATTTGTTATGAATTTTAAAAGGTGTTGAAACGGTGTTGAAAATCGTCCGTTTATGGATTTCGGATATTTTCAGTTTGGAATTTGGAAAAACTCAAAGCTACAAAGTTGTAGAGAATTAGATTTCGTGTGGAATGGACATAAAATTCATATTTTTCTGATAAACGGGCTATTTTCTATGAATTACTGAAGTTTTGGAAAATAAAATAATTTTTATTAAATTATGTGTGGGACCCACTTTTTGATGGGTGTTGAATGCACATGGGCTGCTGAAATTTTCAGAATTGAGGGTCTGAAGTTTTCAACAAAGCATGCGTAGAAGTTTGGTGTAAATAATATTATTATTTTATTATTTAGTCTCCTTTGGCGTTCTAGCATTTTTCTATAAATAGACGCTTAGGTTAGAATTGAAAATCACACCAGAAAAAGTTTTCTTTCTCTCTAGATTATCGAGCGTATTTTTGTGAGTATTTTGATACTTTGAGAGTTGTTGTTCGGTACAAGTTTTTTCTGTTTTCTATCCGATATTCCGATCAGAAGTACTGTTATTTTGAAGTAAGGGATGTTATTTTTTTCTTAAATGATATTATTTTCTTCAATATCATTACGCTGAGATATTGTTATGAATTTTATTATGGAATTTCTACCGTTTTGTGTTGGGGTTACTATTCACGTATACGACACTATTCACGTATACGACACTATTCACAAATACGGCACTATTCACCGAAAGATGAAATTTTCTCTTTTTCGTCCCAGATGTCTTTTATGGTTACTATTTGTGATTGTATCCATGTTTTGATCTTTATTCTACTTCACACTTGGTTATTATGGAGTATTATTGAATTTGAATAAACCGAAATACGAATCCCTAATATTTGTCCTTTTGTCTCACTGGATTCGTTCTCTAAAATGTTTTTCATCATCCTCAGTCCTTAATGGTGATACTTGATGAATATCTTTGGCCTGTAGTGCAAAGATGAATGATTACCTGATGAATATCTTTGGCCCGTAGTGCAAAGATGAGCAGTGTTGAGATGAACATGACCAATTGGTGATACAATGAATATCTTTGGCCGTGAAAGGCAAAGATGAATGTTTGATCAAGAGATGTATATTGATTGATGTTACAGGGATAAAATATTGATGATGGACTTTTAAATTCATAGATGATAGTAGATTTCATTCTCTACTTAACTCTTCTAATGAATTGTTATTTCCACTGCAGTTGTTGATCTAAAACTTATTGTCTATTGTATTCTATCAGATTTTTCCCTGTTGAGGACTAAGGATAATTTGTTGTATATTATCTTAGTCATAATATTCTTTACTGGGCTAGTTGAGCTCACCCTTTTCCTTTTGTTCCATTTTTTTTCTCGTGAGCGAGAACATAGCGAGAACCGATCGGGGTATAGAGTGATGGTCCTAGAAGCGGTTGTTTTAGCGATCCTCACTATTTTTGTAAAATAGTGCATCAATAATTGTAATGAGGACTTTATTTGGGTGTGGATATTGTCTAGAAGATAATATTTGTATTTAAACTCATAGTATGTATTGTAAGACCCCAACTTATTATTAATGAAATTTAATTTTCTCTATTGATTATTTTGAAATAGTAAGGGTTGATTTGATTAATGTGGATAGTTAGGGGTAAAATCTGTAAATACTTCAAAATAAATAAGTGGTTATAAAATATTCATTGTTGTCGGGGAATATTAGTTTGGTGCGTGGAATATTAAATGCTTTGTCGGAGAATATTAAATGCGACCAGCGCTGCGACCGTGTGTGGGCCCCATAACGAAAGCGATTGGATGAAGAAAACGACAAATATAAGTGGTTTAAAAATATACTTGGCGTGGTTATTCTGCAGATTATCTTTGTTAAAATACCCGGTGGTTAAAACACGATGCTTACGGTATTGCACCAATTATTGATTCTTACGTGAAGGCACTACTCGATAATGGTTCTGATAATTCTTTATTCGATTATTTTATTGAGTTAATAATTCTTTGCGTTGATATTTTATATTCTTTGTTGTTTGATAATTGTCATTACACGGTATTTTTCATTATCGAAACAATAATTCATATTATCTGAATAATATTATTAGATAACATTATTGGCAATGTCTAGAAAGTTACATCTAAGGAGAGGTTTGGTCACCTAATTGCGCATGATGAAGAAGAAATTCTTATTGGAAAGCCCCTCTTTCTGAGGAGCTGCACGGTTGTCGATATTGTGATTACATAATATTATTTGTGAATAATTAATTATTGATTCATATGATGAGGAAAATATTGATTTTATGTGGATATAGATGGAGAAAATTTTTAATGTGACAATTGTTGAAAATTGAAATTTTATCTTTTTACGATAAAATAATTCGTTTAAATATATTATTATATTTTAATAATATAATAATGTGATATTTTTACAACGAATGTGGGATATATGAGTATCTGAGGAGGAAGAGTATTTTTGTTGCAATAAATGTTTAAAACATGTTAAACATGTTGGTGGACCCCATTTATTATTTGAAATTTGATTATAGCTTGTAAAATCGCCTGTTTGTGGATTTCGGTCAATTTCTATTTGGAATTTGGAAAAACTTTCTTACGCAAAGTTGTAGAAATTGAATTTTCTATAAAAACACGCGAGATTCGAATTTTTTTGATGAAAGGGCTATTTATTATGAATTATTGAAGTTAGAAGTTAAAATAATTAATTTTTGGGAGTTTTAGTTAATTATTTTGAGAAAAATTTTTTTGCAACTAAGTTGGCCTCACATGTGATTCAAATGGGCTGAGATCAGTTGTCTAAAGGTGGGCTAAAGAAAATGTGAAAATATATTAATATTATATTCAATTTTACGCTTTGGTGTTCTAAGCATTTTCTATAAATAGGGTGCTTAGGTTAGAATTGAAAAACACACGAAAAGCGAAGTTTCTCTCTATTTCTCTCTCGATATATTGGCGTATTCTTGTGAGTATACTTTGAGTATTGTTAGGCGTGCTGCAAGTTCCTTTGACACTTTATACGGTATTCCATTTAGAAGTCTTAATCTTTCGAGGTAAGGGATGTTATTTTCTTCTCAAATGATATTATTTCTTGAATATCATTATCTTTGAAATATTGGTTGGAACTTTTTATCAAATTTGGAACTTTTTCATGTCGGGGTTACTATTTCATGAGTTACTATTCACGAGTTCTTATTCATGAGTTACTATTCACGAGTTACTTATTCACGAGTACTATTAAATGAAGCGTGAAGATGTTTTTTATGGAATTTCTATCTTTTGGTGTCGAGATTACTATTCACGTATCGGCACTATTCACGTATCTGACACTATTCACGAATCTGCACTATTCACCAAAAAATAAAATTTTTCTTTTTGTCTAAAATATCTATTACGGATACTAGCTTTGATTGTATCCATGTTTTGATCATTCTTGAATTTTACACCACTATGATTATTTTTGAGGTATTTTTGAACATGGATAAAACAAAGTCTGAATCCTTAATCCTTAATCCTTGTCATTTTGTTTCCTTTGGATTCGTTTCTTTAAAAATATTTTTCATCATCCTCGGTCTTAAATGATGATATTATTGAATATCTTTGGCACATGTAGTGCAAAGATGAATGATTTCTGAAGAATATCTTTGGTAGTAGTGCAAAGATGAGCAGTGTTTAGATGAACATGACCAATGATGAATATCTTTGGCTGTAGTGCAAAGATGAATATTTGATTCGGATGTATATTGATTGATGTTACGAGGGATAAAAGATGAGCGATGAACTTTTAAATTCATACATAGAAGATAGTAGTTTGCATTCTCTACTTAACTCTTCTAATGAATTATTATTTCATTTACGAATATTGATTTAAAATTTGTTGTCTATTGTATTCTATTAGATTTTTCCTGTTGAAGACTAACGATAATTTGTTGTATATTATCTTAGTCATAATATTCTTTTCTTTGGCTAGTTGAGCTCACCCTTTTCTTTTTGTTCCATTTTTCTTCTCGGGAGGCGAGAATATAGCGATGCAGTCGGGTATGGAATGAAGGTTTTAGAAAGGATTGTTTAGTAGTCCTCACCATTTTTGTAAAATAATGTATCAATAAATGTGATGAGGATTTATTTGAGTATAGATATTGTCTAGAAGATAATATTTGTATTCAAACTCACGAGTTTCTTGTTATAATAATAAAGTTGTAGTTGTTTACGTACCATGTATTGACAACTTCGAGAATGGGTGATGTATACCTATTTTGGGGGCGTCACGGGTTAGTATCGAGCTTAGGGATATGATCTCTGGCGGAGATCGGGGAATAGAACTAGGAGGGAGGCGAGTAAATCCTTATTTAGTGTGTCCTACTAAGCTTATTTTTTAGTTGAATCGATATATAAGGATATTATGTGATATATTGATTTCCTTAATTAACCCTTGTTTTATGACGATGTTTGAGAATGTCGTGAGAATATTAACAATGGAAATGAGGCCGTGGAGCGCTGTGTACTCACAGCGAGGAGAAGCGTGCACACAGTGGCAATGTTCCTCCTGTGAACAACACCAGCGAGCGATGATGAGCGAGGGGATGTTTAGAAGCTTTTTGCGGTTCATGCAAAATCGAGACGAGGAGACTTCGTGTTCAAAATCTGAGGAGGAAATGATAGCAATTCACGGGTTTGTCACAACCCAGCGATTCAAAGAGTTGGGACCACGAAATTTAAGGAAAGCGGATCCGATCATGGCGGAAACATGGGTCAAACAAATTACCAAGATATTCGATGTCTTGGGATGCGGGAGAAACGAAAGGTTCCATTCGCCACCTTTATGTTAAGTGGCGAGGCGGACTCTTGGGTGAGATGCGTGAAGCGTACCCATCCGGCCACTTTCGGCATGTCTTGGGAAGCGTTTGAAACTATTTAATGACAAATACTTTCACGAAAGTGTTAAATCGTATGAAGGAAGTGGAGTTCATCAGTTAGAGCAAAACAACATGGCGGTGTCTCGATGCGAGGCAAAGTTTGCGAGTTATCGAGTTTTGCACCTCATTTGGTGGAGAATGAGGCATTATATGTGCGGATGTTTCTTAGAGGTTTGAAACCCGGCATACGTCGATATCTCATTTCTCATAAACTTTCTCTCTATTCGGATGTTGTAAATGAGGGCTCAATTATTAGAGCGAGATAACGAGTACGGTCAACCGAGGACCACAACCAAGATCGTACCGGAGATAGCGATCAACGAGAATAATGATAACCAGTGGAGAAAAGCAGAGACGGACAAAAATGGTAACCACTCTGGTGGTAATCATGGCCATGAAAATAGAAAAAGCGAGTCGGGAGGAGATTTTAAAAGAGGAGATTTAACAATGACCGTATGTGAAGGCAGCGGTCTTGCGTGAAAGCGGGTTCTAAGGGAGGAGAACGACCACCGGTCATATATTTATAAATCACGGAAAAGAGGGACATATCGGTCAAACTGTCCCTGCAATTCAAGGTATGCTATAATTATGGAAAGGAAGGACATATCGCTTCGAGATTATGCAGTGGCGAAACCTAGTTCAATGAGGGCGGTGACTCAAAAGACATCCCGAGAAAAAAAGTCAAAGTCAACGATTTTAGGAAGAAGCGTTTGTTGTGGTGGTCATAATCACGAGGAACCCAAACGAGGTGATCACGGGTAAGCTATTTATAAATTCTTGCGAAGTTTATACCTTACTTGATCTGGGTGCTACCCATTCATTTATCTCTCTGCATGTGCTCAGCGTTTAAACTTGACTCAGGAGAAATTAGACTTTGACTATCTGTGGAAACTCCGTTAGGAGAAACTTTCATCACATCCATTTGTTTATAAATCTTGTTTGATTCAAGTTGGCACCATTACCTTACACATTGACCTTATCTCTTTAAAGATACTTGCTTTTGATGTGATTTTAGGGATTGATTGGTTAACTACTCATCATGCCAAAATTGATTGTTTTAAATAAGGTTGTTAGTTTTCATATTCCTAACCAACTGTTGTATGCAATTCAAGCAACTAAACCATTAAAATCAATCAACATCATATCTAATCATAAAGCTATTAGTTTATTGAAAAAAAGCGGATGTCAAGCTTTCTTAGCCCATGTTATGGATTTGAATAAAGACACGTCAAATTTGAATAATATTCTGTTGTTATTGACTTTCTGGCGTATTTCAAAGAACTTCCGGTCTACCCCGAGGCGTGAAGTTGAATTCTTTATTGATCTTGAACTGGTACAAAGCCCATTTCTAAAACCCCATATCGAATGGCTCCTATTGAACTTGAGGAGTTAAAGGTCCAACTTCGAGGAATTGTTGGACATCGGTTTCATTCGTCCTAGTACATCTCCTTGGGGTGCTCTGTTTTATTTGTAAAGAAGAAAGACGGGGTATGCGACTTTGTATTGACTATCGGGAATTGAACCATGTCACCATCAAGAATAGGTATCCTCTACCTCGTATTGATGACTTGTTTGACCCGATTACAAGGGGCACAATTCTTTTCAAAAATCGATCTTAGATTGGATATCATCAATGAAGATTAGAATGAGGATATTCAAAGACGCCTTTAGAACTTCGATGCGGGCATTATGAATTCTTAGTCATGTCTTTGGATGACTAATGCTCCTACAACTTTCATGGATATGATGAACCGAGTATTCAAGGAATATTTGGATCGGTTTGTTGTTGTCTTTATTGATGACATCCTTATATATTCCAAAAGTCGTGAAGATCATGAGCACCATTTGAATTTGGTACTCCAAAGGCTTCGTGAAAACAAACTATATGCCAAATTAAAGAAATCGAGTTACGGCTTGAGGAAGTAGCATTCCTTGGGCACGTGGTGTCGAAACATGGAGTATCTGTTGATCCGTGAAGATTGAAGCAATCTGAGTTAGGACAACCAAGTCGGTGGTTGAAATCGTAGCTTTTTTTTGGGCTTAGTTTGGTTATTATCGGAGATTCGTGGAAGGGTTTTCTCGAATCGCTTCTCCATTAACTCAACTAACTCGGAAGGATACAAAATTCGTTTGGAGCGAAGAATGCGAGAAGAGTTTCCAAGAGCTTAAGAGGAGACTTATTTACTTTGTTCTAACAATACCATCTGGTTCGGATGGATTTGTTATCTCTGACGATGCTTGAGGCAAAGGGTTAGGATGTGTTCTCATGCAGCGTGGGAAAGTCATAGCCTATGCCTCGCGACAACTTAAAGAGTATGAGAGGAATTATCCTACTCATGATCTAGAGTTAGCGGCCCGATCGTTTTAGCTAAAAGATATGGAGCACTATCTATATGGGGAGAAAGTGGAGATATATTCGGACCATAAAAAGCCTTAAATATTTCTTCACTCAAAAAGAACTCAACATCGCGGCGGACGACGTTGGCTCGAGCTATTGAAAGACTACGACCACACTATTCATACCATCACGGAAAAGCGAGCGTGGTAGGCGCGTTGAGTAGAAGATCATATCACGAGGAACGAGTGCGATGATGTCAAGTATATGCATAGAGCCAACTTTAATAGAAAAAGTTAAGGTTGCTCGAGCCACCGAGGCGAATGATCGTATGAAGAAGAAAGTACAAGAAGGAGCTATTAGGGCGAGAATTGATGAAGAAGGAATACTTGAGTCCACTCTAGACTTTGTGTTCCTAACGACTACGATTTGAAGTACAAGATTATGATGGAGGCACACAATACACCATTTGCAATCCATCACGGAAGTACTAAAATGTATCGTGATCTTGACATACATTTTGGTGGAACAATATGAAGAGAGATTGCAAAGTTTATCTCGATGTGTTTAACTTGTCAACGTGTAAAGGCGGAGCATCTAGTACCTAAGGGTCCGTTGCAACCACTTGAGATTCCGAAATGGAAGTGGGAACACATTACCATGGATTTAGTTCTGGGTCTTCCTACGGTTTCTCGAGGCATCAATGCTATTTGGGTTATTGTTGATAGATTAACCAAGTCTGCTCATTTCTTGCCGTCTGGAGACTTATTCACTTGAGCGTCTTGCTAGTATATGCGTGAATGAGATTGTGAGGTTGCATGGCATGCTGTATCCATAGTTTGGATCGTGACCCAAGATTCACTTCAAGATTTTGGGTTAGCTTGCAAAAAGCTATGGGCGCAGTTCGATTGAGTTGACATACCATCCTCAAAGCAGACGAGACAATCGAGAGGGACTATTCAAACTCTTGAAGATTTATTAAGACTACATGTCCTAGACTTCAAGGGCGGTTGGGATAAGTATTTACCATTGGTGGAATTCTCCTACAACAACGATTATCGAGCAGTATATAGGTGTAGCTCCATTTGAAGCATTATATGGACGAAAGTGTCACTCTCTCGGTATATGTTGGGATGAGAGGTGGGTGAAGCAACATTGTTGGGACCCGAGTTGAATGCGTATGACTACTGGAAAAAAGATCCAAATGATTTGACAAGCGTATACAAAGCGGCACAAGATCGACAAAAGAGTTATCGCGGATCTTCATCGAAAGGGCGTGGAATTTAGTGTAGGGGATCATGTATTGTTGCGAGTTGCTCCATGGAAGGGAGTTACAAGATTTGGGAAGAGAGGAAAGCTCGATCCACGATTTATTGGTCCATTTCAAATTCTTGACCGAGTAGGAAATGTAGCCTATAGACTCGCGTTACCTCCGAAAGTATGTCTAAATGTTCATAATGTGTTTCACATATCTGTACTTAAATAAATATGTGAAAGACCCGAACCACGTTATAGAGTTAGAACCAGGACGAGATAGCCAAAGACTTAACGTGTGAGGAGGTACTGTCAAGATTTTGGATAGGAAGGAGCATGTCCCTACAGCATGAAAGGTCATACCACAAGTTAAAGTTTTGTGGAGGAATCATGCTATAGAGAAATGACACAGGGAATTGGAAAGCGAAAATGAAAGCGAGGTATCCTCACCTTTTGAAACACACACGTGCGTCGTCGTCAATTTCGAGGACGAAATTTCATAAGGAGGGAGGTTGTAAGACCCCAACTTATTATTAATGAAATTTAATTTTCTCTATTGATTATTTTGAAATAGTAAGGGTTGATTTGATTAATGTGGATAGTTAGGGGTAAAATATGCAAATACTTCAAAATAAGCAAGTGGTTATAAAATATTCATTGTTGTCGAGGGAATATTCGTTTGGTGCGTGGAATATTAAATCTTTGTCGGGAATATTAAATGCGGCGGTAGCGACCATGTGTGGGCCCATGTGAGCGATTGGATGAAGAAAACGACAAATATAAGTGGTTTAAAAATAATCTTGGCGTGGTTATTACAGATATATCTTTGTTAAAATACTCGTTGGTTAAAACACGATGAGCACACCGGTATTGCACCATTATTATTGATTCTTACGTGAAAGGCACTACTCGATAATGGTTACGGTAATTCTTTATTCGATATTTTATTGAGTTAATAATTCTTTGCGTTGATATTTTATATTCTTTGTTGTTTTCAATAATTGTCATTACACATATTTTTCATTATCGAAGCAATAATTCATATTATCTGAATAATATTATTAGATAACATTATTGGCAATGTCTAGAAAGTTACATCTAAGGAGAGGTTTGGTCACCTAATTGCGCGCATGATGAAGAAGAAATTCTTATTGGAAAGCCCCTCTTTCTGAGGAGGCTGCACAGTTGTCGATATTGTGATTACGTAATATTATTTGTGAATAATTAATTATTGATTCATATGATGAGGAAAATATTGATTTTATGTGGATATAGATGGAGAAAATTTTTAATGTGACAATTGTTGAAAATTGAAATTTTATCTTTTACGATAAAATAATTCATTTAAATATATTATTATATTTTAATAATATAATAATGGTGATATTTTACAACGAATGTGGGATATATGAGTATATGAGGAGGAAGAGTATTTTTGTTGCAATAAATGTTTAAAACATTTTAAACATGTTGGTGGACCCCATTTATTGGTTGAAATTTGATTATAGCTTGTAAAATCGCTTGGTTTGTGGATTTGGTCAATTTCTATTTGGAATTTGGAAAAACTTTCTTACTGCAAAGTTGTAGAAATTGAATTTCCTATAAAAACTTCACGAGATTTGAATTTTACGATGAAAGGGCTATTTATTATGAATTATTGAAGTTCCAAAGTTAAAAATAATTAATTTTTGGGAGTTTTAGTTAATTATTTTGAGAAAAACGTTTTTTGCAACTAAGTTGGCCTCACATGTGATTCAAATGGGCTGAGATCAGTTGTCTAAGGTGGGCTAAAGAAAATGTGAAAAATATATTAATATTATATTCAATTTTACTGCTTTGGTGTTCTAAGCATTTTCTATAAATAGGGTGCTTAGGTTAGAATTGAAAAACACACGAAAACTGAAGTTTCTCTCTATTTCTCTCTCGATATATTGGCGTATTCTTGTGAGTATACTTTGAGTATTGTTAGGCGGTGCAAGTTCCTTGACCTTATACACGGTATTCCAACTAGAAGTACTAATCTTTTCGAGGTAAGGGATGTTATTTTCTTCTCAAATGATATTATTTCTTCAATATCATTATCTTTGAAATATTGGTTGGAACTTTTTATCAAATTTGGAACTTTTTCATGTCGGGTTACTATTCATGAGATTTACTATTCACGAGTTACTATTCATGAGTTACTATTCATTCAGATTCTTATTCACGAGTACTATTCATGAAGCGTGAAGATGTTTTTTTTTGGAATTTCTATCTTTTGGTGTCGGAGTTACTATTCACGTATCTGTTACTATTCACGTATCTGCACTATTCATTCACGAATATCTGGCACTATTCATTCAAAAAATGAAAATTTCTTCTTTTTGTCCAAAATATCTATTACGGATACTAGCTTTGATTGTATCCATGTTTTGATCATTCTTGAATTTTACACCACTATGATTATTTTTGAGGTATTTTTGAACATGGATAAAACAAAAGTACGAATCCTTAATCCTTAATCCTTGTCATTTTGTTTCAATTGGATTCGTTTCTTTAAAAATATTTTTCATCATCCTCGGTCTTAAATGATGATATTATTGAATATCTTTGGCTTGTGGTGCAAAGATGAATGATTTCTGAAGAATATCTTTGGTAGTAGTGCAAAGATGAGCAGTGTTTAGATGAACATGACCAATGATGAATATCTTTGGCTTGTAGTGCAAAGATGAATATTTGATTCGGATGTATATTGATTGATGTTACGAGGATAAAAGATGAGCGATGAACTTTTAAATTCATACATAGAAGATAGTAGTTTGCATTCTCTACTTAACTCTTCTAATGAATTATTATTTCCGCTGCGAATATTGATTTAAAATTTGTTGTCTATTGTATTCTATTAGATTTTTCCTGTTGAAGACTAACGATAATTTGTTGTATATTATCTTAGTCATAATATTCTTTCTTGGGCTAGTTGAGCTCACCCTTTTTCCTTTTTGTTCCATTTTTCTTCTCGGGAGGCGAGAATATAGCGATGCGTGCAGTCGGGGTATGGAATGAAGGTTTTAGAAAGGATTGTTTAGTAGTCCTCACCATTTTGTAAAATAATGTATCAATAAATGTGATGAGGATTTATTTGAGTATAGATATTGTCTAGAAGATAATATTTGTATTCAAACTCACGAGTTTCTTGTTGTAATAATAAAGTTGTAGTTGTTTACATACCATGTATTGACAACTCGAGAATGGGTGATGTATACCTATTTTGGGGGCGTCCATGATTAGTATCGAGCTTAGGGATATGATCTCTGGCGGAGATCGGGAATAGAACTAGGAGGGAGAGCGAGTAAATCCTTCGCTAGTGTGTCCTACCTAAGCTTATTTTTTTAGTTGGTCAAGTATATAAGGATATTATGTGATATATTGATTTCCTTAATTAACCCTTGTTTTATGCGGTGTTTGAGAATGTCGTGAGAATATTAACAATGGAAATGAGACCGTGGAGAGGCTTTTACTCACCAACGAGGAGAACGTGCAACAGTGGCAATGTTCCTCCTGTGAACAACACCACCGAAAGCGAGATGATGAATGAGGGGATGTTTAGAAGCTTTTTGCGATTTCATGCAAAATCGGACGAGGAGACTCGTGTTCAAAATACGAGGAGAAAAATGATAGCAATTCACGGATTGTCACAAAACAAGCAGTTCAAAGAGTTGGGACCACGAATTTAAGGGAAGCGCGAGATCCGATCATGGCGGAAACATGGGTCAAACAAATTACCAAGATATTCGATGTCTTGGGATGCGGGAGAACGAAGGTTCCATTCGCCACCTTATGTTCCGTGGCGAGGCGGACTCTTCGGTGGGAGTCTGTGAAGCGTACCATCATCCAAACCACTTTTCGGCATGTCTTGGGAAACGTTTGAAACTATTTAATGACAAATACTTTCACGAAAGTGTTCGTCATATGAAGGAAGTGGAGTTCATCAGTTAGAGCAAAACAACATGGCGGTGTCTCGATGCGATGAGGCAAAGTTTGCGAGAGTTATCGAGTTTGCACCTCATTTGGTGGAGAATGAGGAGCGTATGACGCGGATGTTTCTTAGAGGTTTGAAACCCGGCATACGTCGATATCTCATTTCTCATAAACTTTCTCTCTGACCGGATGTTGTAAGCGAGGGCTCAATTATTAGAAGCGAGATAACGAGTACGGTCAACCGAGGACCACAACCAAGATCGTACCGAGATAGCGATCAACGAATAATGATATAACCGGCGGAGAAAGAAAGCAGACGGACAAAAATGGTAACCACTCGGGTGGTAATCATGGCCATGAAAATAGAAGAAGCGAGTCGAGAGGAGATTTTAAAAAGAGGAGATTTAACAATGACCATGTGAAGAAGACAGCGGTCTTGCAAACGAATCGGTTCTAAGGGAGGAGAAACGACCACCGGTCATATATATAAATCACGGAAAAGAGGGACATATCGATTCAAACTGCCCACAACAGTTCAAGGTATGCTATAATTATGGAAAGGAAGGACATATCGCTCGAGATTGTACGGTGGCGAAACCTAGTTCAATGGGGGCGGTGACTCAAAAAGACATCCCGAGAAAAGTCAAAGTCAACGATTTGGAAGAAGCGTTTGTTGTATTTGGTCATAATCGAGGAACCCAAGCGAGGTGATCACGGGTAAGCTATTTATAAATTCTTGCGAGTTTATACCTTACTTGATCTGGTGCTACCCATTCATTTATCTCTCTCGCATGTGCTCAACGTTTAAACTTGACTCAGGAGAAATTAGACTTTGACCTATCTGTGGAAACTCCGTTAGGAGAAACTTTCATCACATCCACTGTTTATAAATCTTGTTTGATTCAAGTTGGCACCATTACCTTACTGTTGACCTTATCTCTTTAAAGATACTTGCTTTTGATGTGATTTTAGGGATTGATTGGTTAACTACTCATCATGCCAAAATTGATTGTTTTTAAGTAAGGTTGTTAGTTTTCATATTCCTAACCAACCTGTTATGCGAATTCAAGCAACTAAACCATTAAAATCAATCATCATCATATCTAATCATAAAGCTATTCGTTTATTGAAAAAGCGGATGTCAAGCTTTCTTAGCCCATGTTATGGATTTGAATAAAGACACGTCAAATTTGAATAATATTCCTGTTGTTATTGACTTTCTGACGTATTTCTCGAAGAACTTCCTTACTACCCCCGAACGTGAAGTTGAATTCTTTATTGATCTTGAACTGGTACAAAGCCCATTTCTAAAACCCCATATCGAATGGCTCCTATTGAACTTCGGGAGTTAAAGGTCCAATTACGAGGAATTGTTGGACATCGGTTTCATTTGTCCTAGTACATCTCCTTGGGGTGCTCTGTTTTATTTGTAAAGAAGAAAGACGGAGTATGCGACTTTGTATTGACTATCGGGAATTGAACCATGTCACCATCAAGAATAGGTATCCTCTACCTCGTATTGATGACTTGTTTGACCCGATTGCAAGGGCACAATTCTTTTCAAAAATCGATCTTCGCTTACGGATATCATCAATTTGAAGATTAGAACCGAGGATATTCAAAGACGCCTTTAGAACTCGATGCGGGCATTATGAATTCTTAGTCATGTCTTTCGGATGACTAATGCTCCTACGGCTTTCATGGATATGATGAACCGAGTATTCAAGGAATATTTGGATCGGTTTGTTGTTGTCTTTATTGATGACATCCTTATATATTCCAAAAGTCGTGAAGATCATGAGCACCATTTGAAGTTTGGTACTCCAAAGGCTTCGTGAAAACAAACTATATGCCAAATTAAAGAAATGCGAGTTACGGCTTGAGGAAGTAGCATTCCTTGGGCACGTGGTGTCGAAACATGGAGTATCTGTTGATCCGTGAAGATTGAAGCAATACAAAGTTGGGAGCAACCAAAAGTCGGTGGTCAAGTACGTAGCTTTTGGGCTTAGTGGGTTATTATCGGAGATTAAGTGGAAGGGTTTTCTCGAATCGCTACTCCATTAACTCAAATAACTCGGAAGGATACAAAATTCGTTTGGAGCGAAGAATGCGAGAAGAGTTTCCAAGAGCTTAAGAGGAGACTTATTTAAGCACTGTTCTAACAATACCATCCGGTTCGGATGGATTTGTTATCTCTGATGATGCTTCGAGCAAAGGGTTAGGATGTGTTCTCATGCAACGTGGGAAAGTCATAGCCTATGCCTCGCGACAACTTAAAGAGTATGAGAGGAATTATCCTACTCATGATCTAGAGTTAGCGGCCGCCATTTTCGCTTAAAGATATGGAGGCACTATCTATATGGGGAGAAAGTGGAGATATATTCGGACCATAAAAAGCCTTAAATATTTCTTCACTCAAAAAGAACTCAACATCGCGGCGGCTGACGTTGGCTCGAGCTATTGAAAGACTACGACCACACTATTCAATACCATCACGAAAGCGAATGCGTATGTGGTAGGCGACGCGTTGAGTAGAAGATCATATCACGAGAAGAGTGCGATGATGTCAAGTATATGCATAGAGCCAACTTTAATAGAAAAAGTTAAGGTTGCTCAAGCCATTGGGCCGGAGTGATGCATTGAAGAAGAAGAAAGTACAAGAAGGAGCTATTAGGAGGCGAGAATTGATGAAGAAGGAATACTTGAGTCCACTCTAGACTTTGTGTTCCTAACGACTCGATTTGAAGTACAAGATTATGATGGAGGCACACAATACACCATTTGCAATCCATTCTGGAAGTACTAAAATGTATCGTGATCTTCGACATACATTTTGGTGGAACAATATGAAGAGAGAGATTGCAAAGTTTATCTCAATGTGTTTAACTTGTCAACGTGTAAAGGCGGAGCATCTAGTACCTAAGGGTCCGTTGCAACCACTTGAGATTCCGAAATGGAAGTGGGAACACATTACCATGGATTTCGTTAACGGGTCTTCCTACGGTTTCTCGAGGCATCAATGCTATTTGGGTTATTGTTGATAGATTAACCAAGTCTGCTCATTTCTTGCCGATACGGAGACTTATTCACTTGAACGTCTTGCTAGTATATACGTGAATGAGATTGTGAGGTTGCATGGCATGCCGTATCCATAGTTTCGGATCGTGACCCAAGATTCACTTCAAGATTTTGGGTTAGCTTGCAAAAAGCTATGGGCGCAGTTCTACGATTGATTCGACATACCATCCTCAAACCAGACGGACAATCGAAAAGGACTATTCAAACTCTTGAAGATTTATTAAGACTCGTGTCCTAGACTTCAAGGGCGGTTGGGATAAGTATTTACCATTGGTGGAATTCTCCTACAACAACGAGTTATCGAGCAAGTATAGGTGTAGCTCCATTTGAAGCATTATATGGGCGAAAAGTGTCGCTCTCCAAAGATGTTGGGGACGAGGTGGGTGAAGCAACATTTGTTGGGACCCGAAAGTTAATACGTATGACTACGGAAAAAGATCCAAATGATTCGACAAAACGTATACAAAGCAACACAAGATCGACAAAAGAGTTATCGCGGATCTTCATCGAAAGGACGTGGAATTTAGTGTAGGGGATCATGTATTGTTGCGAGTTGCTCCATGGAAGGGAGTTACAAGATTTGGGAAGAGAGGAAAGCTCAATCCACGATTTATTGGTCCATTTCAAATTCTTGACCGAGTAGGAAATGTAGCCTATAGACTCGCGTTACCTCAAGAGTATGTCTCGTGTTCATAATGTGTTTCACATATCATACTTAGTAAATATGTGAAAGACCCGAACCACGTTATAGAGTTAGAACCCGGACGAGATAGCCAAAGACTTAACGTGATGAGGAGGTACCACAAGATTTTGGATAGGAAGGAGCATGTCCTCACGCGCAAGGTCATACCACAAGTTAAAGTTTTGTGGAGGAATCATGCTATAGAGAAAATGACACAGGAATTGGAAGCGAAATGAAAGCGAGGTATCCTCACCTTTTGAAACACCAGTACGTCGTCCAATTTCGAGGACGAAATTTCATAAGGAGGGAGGTTTGTAAGACCCCAACTTATTATTAATGAAATTTAATTTTCTCTTTTGATTATTTTGAAATAGTAAGGGTTGATTTGATTAATGTGGATAGTTAGGGGTAAAATACGCAAATACTTCAAAATAAGCAAGTGGTTATAAAATATTCATTGTTGTCGGGAATATTCGTTTGGTCGTGGAATATTCGTCTTTGTCGGGGAATATTAAATGCGACGTAGCAAATGCATGTGTGGGCCCCATAACTGGAAAGCGATTGGATGAAGAAAACGACAAATATAAGTGGTTTAAAAATAATTGGCGTGTGGTTATTCTAGATTAATCTTTGTTAAAATACCCTTGTGGTTAAAACACGATGAGATTGCGGTATTGCACCAATTATTGATTCTTACGTGAAGAAGGCACTACTCAATAATGGTTACTGATAATTCTTCGTTCGATTATTTTATTGAGTTAATAATTGCTGCGTTGATATTTTATATTAACATTGTTTGATAATTGTCATTACACAATATTTTTCATTATCGAAGCAATAATTCATATTATCTGAATAATATTATTAGATAACATTATTGGCAATGTCTAGAAAGTTACATCAAGGAGAGGTTTGGTCACCTAATTGCTTGCCACCAGAAGAAGAAATTCTTATTGGAAAGCCCCTCTTTCTGAGAGCTGCGCAGTTGTCGATATTGTGATTCTGTAATATTATTTGTGAATAATTAATTATTGATTCATATGATGAGGAAAATATTGATTTTATGTGGATATAGATGGAGAAAATTTTTAATGTGACAATTGTTGAAAATTGAAATTTTATCTTTTTACGATAAAATAATTCATTTAAATATATTATTATATTTTAATAATATAATAATAGTGATATTTTACAACGAATGTGGGATATATGAGTATCTGAGGAGGAAGAGTATTTTTGTTGCAATAAATATTTAAAACATGTTAAACATGTTGGTGGACCCCATTTATTATTTGAAATTTGATTATAGCTTGTAAAATCGCCTGTTTGTGGATTTCGGTCAATTTTATTTGGAATTTGGAAAAACTTTCTTCTGCAAAGTTGTAGAAATTGAATTTCCTATAAAAACTCATGAGATTCAATTTTCTGATGAAAGGGCTATTTATTATGAATTATTGAAGTTCCAAAGTTCCGAAATAATTAATTTTTGGGAGTTTTAGTTAATTATTTTGAGAAAAACGTTTTTTGCAACTAAGTTGGCCTCACATGTGATTCAAATGGGCTGAGATCAGTTGTCTAAGGTGGGCTAAAGAAAATGTGAAAAATATATTAATATTATATTCAATTTTTACAACTTTTAGTGTTCTAAGCATTTTCCTATAAATAGGGTGCTTAGGTTAGAATTGAAAAACACACCAGAAACTGAAGTTTCTCTCTATTTCTCTCTCGATATATTGAGCGTATTCTTGTGAGTATACTTTGAGTATTGTTAGACGGTGCAAGTTCCTTTCAGCACTATACACGGTATTCCAGCTAGAAGTACTAATCTTTCGAGGTAAGGGATGTTATTTTCTTCTCAAATGATATTATTTCTTCAATATCATTATGCTGAAATATTGGTTGGAACTTTTTATCAAATTTGGAACTTTTTTATGTCGGGGTTACTATTCATGAGTTACTATTCACGAGTTACTATTCACGAGTACTATTCATGAAGCGTGAAGATGTTTTTTGTGGAATTTCTATCTTTTGGTGTCGAGTTACTATTCACGATATCTGACTTTATTCACGATATCTGGCACTATTCACGAATACGGCACTATTCACGAAAAAAATGAAAATTTTTTCTTTTAAATCTAAAATATCTATTCTCGATACTAGCTTTGATTGTATCCATGTTTTGATCATTCTTGAATTTTACACCACTATGATTATTTTTGAGGTATTTTTTGAACATGGATAAAACAAAAGTACGAATCCTTAATCCTTAATCTTTGTCATTTTGTTTCACTTTGGATTCGTTTCTTTAAAAATATTTTTCATCATCCTCGGTCTTAAATGATGATATTATTGAATATCTTTGGCTGTGAGTGCAAAGATGAATGATTTCTGAAGAATATCTTTGGCCGTAGTGCAAAAGATGAACATGTGTTTAGATGAACATGACCAATCCGATGAATATCTTTGGCACAAAGTGCAAAGATGAATATTTGATTCGGATGTATATTAATTGATGTTACGGGGGATAAAAGATAGAGCGATGAACTTTTAAATTCATACATAGAAGATAGTAGTTTGCATTCTCTACTTAACTCTTCTAATGAATTATTATTTCACTGCGAATATTGATTTAAAATTTGTTGTCTATTGTATTCTATTAGATTTTTCCTGTTGAAGACTAACGATAATTTGTTGTATATTATCTTAGTCATAATATTCTTTACTTTGGGCTAGTTGAGCTCACCCTTTTCCTTTTTGTTCCATTTTTCTTCTCGGGAGGCGAGAATATAGCGAGTACAGTCTGGGTATGGAATGAAGGTTTTAGAAAGGATTGTTTAGTAGTCCTCACCATTTTGTAAAATAATGTATCAATAAATGTGATGAGGATTTATTTGAGTATAGATATTGTCTAGAAGATAATATTTGTATTCAAACTCACAGTTTTACTGTTAAAATAATAAAGTTGTAGTTGTTTCTGTACCATGTATTGACAACTCAGAATAGGTGATGTATACCTATTTTGGGGGCGTCACATGTATTGTCGTATTTTGAATGACAATTGTATTAATAAAGTTATAGTTGTTTCTGTACCATGTATTTGGCGACTAAGAATAGGTTGGGTGTTGTATACCTATTTTGGGGGTGTCACACAAAGCTTCAAAGTAGATTGTTTGCTTGAGTGTAGCTCTTTCTCTCTCTCTCAAAATATATGTTGGCAACTTGAAAAACCCTCAAATGACCAACTCTAGCTTTCTATTTATAGACAAATGAAATGGAGGGCAAAATAGGCATTAGCCTCCACCTCCTTACTATTCCTCACTTTGTCACCAAGTAAAATACTTGGTGACCAATTGATTTTCTTGCCTTGCACCCCAAGTGGCTGGGGTGGCCGGCCCACCATGCCCATGGGTTGCCCCATGGGTCATCCCCATGGGTTGCCCCATGGGTTTTACCCATTCGGTAACCCACCGGTTCGATTTTCTTGAATTGGGCTTAATCAATCTAATATTGGGCTTTAGCTTGGGCTTAACACATTAATTCATTGGGCTTTACCTATACAATTGATTGGACTTGGCATAATCCAAATCAATTGAATTCACTTTAAGTCTTAACTTAATTCCATAATACCAATAGTATTCTACACGTATAATTCACGTATTCTTTCCATATAATACTCGTACGACAATCGTATTGTACTTCATATTAATTCGTCGTATTATACATAGATACTAAATAGTATTATACTAGTATAACACTTTTATCAGTATTGAAATCCCTTCTACGCATCTCATTTCTTTCTCGGAAATCATTATACTCAACCCTTAGGTTTTAAGTCCGCAGGCGAAAACTTTGTTTGCCATAAATGAAATATTATTAGATATTTCATCTTATCTTAATATTCTATCATTACGCGTTTCTCGAAAATCCAAAATAATTTTCTGAGTAGAAATGGATGAATAATGTTTTTACGGGAATTTCTCGAAAAACATTTATTTTCGTCTTGGAAATTCTAAATAATTAATTCTAGAACGTAGCCAGATTACTAACCATATAAGCACATTTTAGATCATAGAACGACCTTCACATAGCTTACTCATAAAATAAATCAATTAAATTCATTTAATTCTCATACTCAAATAAAAATTTAATTATCAAAAAATCCGATTTTCTCGGGCGTTACAATAATCATACTAATAAATTCATCTTTGATATTCAACAACAAGTCATCTTTGCACTACAGGCCAAAGATATTCAACAACATGTCATCTTTGCATTATAGGTCAAAGATATTCAACAACATGTCATCTTTGCATTACAGGCCAAAGATATTCAAAAACAGGTCATCTTTGCACTACAGGCCAAAGATATTCAATAACAGGTCATCTTTGCACTATAGGCCAAAGATATTCAACAACATGTCATCTTTGTAGTACATGCCAAAGATATTAATATCTAAATGAAATATATAATCATTTCAGCATCCTATTTATAGGAAAATAGGTCATCTCGTGCATAGTATCCCGTATTCGTAAATAGTACCGTATACATAAATAGTGTCATATACGTGAATAGTGATGTATATATGAATAGTAATCTCGACACGAAAAGGTAAAAATTTCACAATAAAATTCATATCAATATTTCGGTATAATGATATTAAAAGAAATAATATCATTTATAAAAAACTAACATTCCTTACCATCCCTTACCTCAAAAGACAAGTACTTTTAACTGAAATATCGGATATAATGCTGAAGAAAACTTGCACTGCTTATCAACTCTCAAAGTATCTAAATACTCAAAAAAATATGCTCGATATTATATAGATAGAGAAAACTACTGATTCTAGTGTGATTTTCAATTCTAACCTAAGCATCCTATTTATAGGAAAATAATTAGAACACCAAAGCAGAAAATTTAATAAAATATTAATATTTAAAAAAAAAATTCCTACGCACACCACATCACTCTTATCAACACACGCAAGTGGGTCCCACCCACATTAAAAATGTTTTTTGTTAAAAAAATATTTATAACCCCAAAAATCAATTATTCTTAAACTTCAATAATTCATAATAAATAGTCCTTTTATCAGAAAAATTTGAATCTTTTTCTACAACTTTTTAGAAGAAAGGTTTTCCAAATTCTAAACGAAAAATGACCGAAATCTACATACGTATGATTTTCAATACCTCCATTCTGACAAAATACTGATAAAACACGTCAACATTAATTTCTTCATTTATATCCACATAAAATAAATATTTCCTTATCATAAAAATTAATAATTAATTATTCACAAATAATATTAAAGAACTATAATAATGATAACCAGGTCGTTCCCAGGAAAGAGGGGGCTTTCCGATAAGAATTTCTCCTTACTGGCGCGTAATTAGGTGACCAAACCCCTTTTCTAGATAGAACTTCCTCAGACATTGCCAATAATGCTATCTAATAATATTATTCAGATAATAAGAATTATTGATCTGATAACGGGAAATTTTGTGTAGTGACAATTATTGAATTAACAATAATATAAAAATAATGTGCAATATTGTGTGCTACTGTGCAACAACGCGTATTACTTTACTTTCTCCACCGGATATTCCAACAGTTTTAACGGTAACCGTTACACCGTTATTATTAAAAAAAACTCGTTTGTGTCGTTTTCTTCATCCGACACTTTTTCATTATGGGGTCCACAAATGGCTGCGCCGTCGTACGAATATTCCCCGACAACAAGAATATTCCACGACCAAATGAATATTCTCCGATTACAATGAATATTTTATAACCATTAGCTTATTTTGAAAAATTTACATATATCACCTTTAACTTTAAACTTTTATCAATTTAACTATTTACTAAATGAAAATTTTAACTTTTATTTCATAAAATTCAGGGTCTTACACGAACGGTCTCTTCTGTAAGAACCATGAATTTTATAAGTAAATAATATTTTAATATAATAAGAAAATAAATATTTTTTGAATATAAATATTGATGTGTTGTAAGATGAATATTTCAATTAGTGTAAATTGAATTTATATGGGAATGAGTATTTTGGAATGCCTTGTGGGCATGAAAATGGAAGTTAAGTGAGTTGATTAAGAGATGAATAAATTATAGTAAGGAGAATAATTAAATGATATTATATTATTAATTAATTTTTATTATGAGTAATAGGATATTATTGAATGAAGTAAATTACGTAATTGTTTTTTGTAAGACCCCAACTTATTATTAATGAAATTTAATTTTCTCTATTGATTATTTTGAAATAGTAAGGGTTGATTTGATTAATGTGGATAGTTAGGGGTAAAATACGCAAATACTTCAAAATAAGCAAATGGTTATAAAATATTCATTGTTGTCGGGGAATATTCGTTTGGTCGTGGAATATTCGCATCGCTTCGGGAATATTCGTGCGACCACAAGCAGCCCATGTGTAGGCCCCATAACGAAAGCGATTGGATGAAGAAAACGACAAATATAAGTGGTTTAAAAATAATCTACGTGGTTGTTACTGAAGCATCTTTGTTAAAATACCCGATGGTTAAAACACAAGAAGCACACCAGTATTGCACCAATTATTGATTCTTACGTAAGAAGGCACTACTCAATAATGGTTACTGAATTCTTACTCGTCGATTATTTTATTGAGTTAATAATTCTTTGCGTTGATATTTTATATTCTTTGTTGTTTCAATAATTGTCATTACACAAGATTTTTCATTATCGGCAATAATTCATATTATCTGAATAATATTATTAGATAACATTATTGGCAATGTCTAGAAAGTTACATCAAGGAGAGGTTTGGTCACCTAATTGCGCCAAAAGAAGAAGAAATTCTTATTGAAAGCCCCTCTTTCCTTGAACCGCACGGTTGTCAATATTGTGATTACATAATATTATTTGTGAATAATTAATTATTGATTCATATGATGAGAAAATATTGATTTTATGTGGATATAGATGGAGAAAATTTTAATGTGACAATTGTTGAAAATTGAAATTTTATCTTTTTACGATAAAATAATTCATTTAAATATATTATTATATTTTAATAATATAATAATGGTGATATTTTACAACGAATGTGATATATATGAGTATACGAGGAGGAAGAGTATTTTTGTTGCAATAAATGTTTAAAACATGTTAAACATGTTGGTGGACCCCATTTATTATTTGAAATTTGATTATAAACTTGTAAAATCGTTGTTTGTGGATTATGGTCAATTTCTATTTGAAATTTGGAAAAACTCTCTTCTGCAAAGTTGTAGAGAATTGAATTTCCTATAAAAACTCATGAGATTCAATTTTCTGATGAAAGGGCTATTTATTATGAATTATTGAAGTTCCGAAGTTTGAAATAATTAATTTTTGGGAGTTTTAGTTAATTATTTTGAGAAAAACGTTTTTTGCAACTAAGTTGGCCTCACATGTGATTCAAATGGGCTGAGATCAGTTGTCTAAGGTGGGCTAAAGAAAATGTGAAAAATATATTAATATTATATTCAATTTTTTGCTTTGGTGTTCTAAGCATTTTCCTATAAATAGGGTGCTTAGGTTAGAATTGAAAAACACACCAGAAACTGAAGTTTCTCTCTATTTCTCTCTCGATATATTGAGCGTATTCTTGTGAGTATACTTTGAGTATTGTTAGACGGTGCAAGTTCCCTTCAAAGACTATACACGTATTCCAAATTGTAAAATACTAATCTTTTGAGGTAAGGATGTTATTTTCTTCTCAAATGATATTATTTCTTCAATATCATTATCTTTGAAATATTGGTTGAACTTTTATCAAATTTGGAACTTTTTATGTCGGGGTTACTATTCATGAGTTACTATTCACGAAAGTTACTATTCATGAGTTACTATTCACGAGTACTTATTCATGAAGCGTGAAGATGTTTTTTGTGGAATTTCTATCTTTTGGTGTCCGAGTTACTATTCACGTATGCGGCACTATTCACGTATACGGCACTATTCACGAATACGGCACTATTCACGAATACGGCACTATTCACCAAAAAATGAAAATTTTTCTTTTCGTTTAAAATATCTATTCTGGATACTAGCTTTGATTGTATCCATGTTTTGATCATTCTTGAATTTTACACCACTATGATTATTTTTGAGGTATTTTTTGAACATGGATAAAACAAAGTACGAATCCTTAATCCTTAATCCTTGTCATTTTGTTTCACCGGATTCGCTTCTTTAAAATATTTTTCATCATCCTCGATCTTAAATGATGATATTATTGAATATCTTTGGCCCGTAGTGCAAAGATGAATGATTTCTCAAGAATATCTTTGGTCAGTAGTGCAAAGATGAACAGTGTTTAGATGAACATGACCAATCGATGAATATCTTTGGCACGTAGTGCAAAGATGAATATTTGATTCCGATGTATATTGATTGATGTTACGGGATAAAAGATAGACGATGAACTTTTAAATTCATACATAGAAGATAGTAGTTTGCATTCTCTACTTAAATCTTCTAATGAATTATTATTTCATTGCGAATATTGATTTAAAATTTGTTGTCTATTGTATTCTATTAGATTTTTCCTGTTGAAGACTAACGGTAATTTGTTGTATATTATCTTAGTCATAATATTCTTTACCGGGCTAGTTGAGCTCACCCTTTTCCTTTTTGTTCCATTTTTCTTCTCGTGAGGCGAGAATATAGCGAAGTGCGAAGCCTGGGGTATGGAATGAAGGTTTTAGAAAGGATTGTTTAGTAGTCCTCACCATTTTGTAAAATAATGTATCAATAAATGTGATGAGGATTTATTTGAGTATAGATATTGTCTAGAAGATAATATTTGTATTCAAACTCACAGTTTTACTGTTATAATAATAAAGTTGTAGTTATTTTTGTACCATGTATTGACAACTCAGAATAAGTGATGTATACCTATTTTGGGGGCGTCACATGTTTAGTATGACAAGATAATAAATAAGAGTATTATCTATTGAGAAAAATGGATTAATAGGAAATTATTAAATAAAGAATCTAAGTTAGAAAAATTTCAGTAGTGGCACAATAAGCCTCTCTCTTGATCAGAACCCAGTCTTGTTGCTTTGTAGTAAGACTTGGAAGAATATTTCCACTGTGTGCATGATTTATAGTGGGGGTGGGGTGGGTTTATTCACATTAATAAAGACTAAAGAATTAGCTATCATCATTGTTAATGTGAACATTATAATTAAATAGTATTTCATGTTACTATGTGTTATATGGAAAATGTGGAAAGTAGTAATATATAATTACCTATTGCTTAAGACTAAATGAAGTGTGACATTTAATTGGAATTAATGATATACAAAAATATATAGTAAAAGTAATTGTTGATAATCATCGATACTTCTTGTTATCTTGAACAATCACTATTGATATAACCTTGAGAAATTTAAAACATATTGATTACCCTTTTTGCTATATTACTTGCTGGGAAAAATTATTGCTCATCCTTGCTTTCCATAAAACTTTCAGTGACGGCAGAACGTGGTGAACCTTCTGGCAAGGACAAGGGTAAAGAGAAAGCTTTGGAGTAGTTATTTTTGTAATACTAGGAATGTAATATTATGTGGTAGTAGAAGAACTTATTTGTATTAAGTTATGTTTAGTTTAAGATGTATTGTATTAGTCACGGTTGCGAGACTTTGGGACAAGGATAATTATATTATATCAATGTAATTTATTATATTATTCTGCTATGTGAGATGTTGATTTATTATTAGAGTTAGTACGTGACAACCAAATTTGGGACAAGTGATAAGTAGGTTTTATACCTACTTATTGGGTGCCAACTCACTAGAATTATGCTCATCGCAAGTAGTTTTTACTATGATTTAGTTGCATTTTATGTTTATTTTGAAGTACTTGTAGTTGGAACTCTTATGCCAAGAAATGACATGGATTGGCATGGTGGCATGATGCAAGTAAAGGCATAGAAAGAGTAACATGAGCAGATGAGGAACTAAAGCAGTGGATGAGTGTTGTGCAGAACAGAAAGGATGAAGAACAAACAAGAAGAAGCAACAACTAGATAGCATGCAATAGCTGCGCGACTAAATAAGCCTAAAATCGCGTGCCCGCGCCACATGAAATCAGAGAATGTTTTGCACTATCAACGGGTCGCGCCAAAGAAAGAAGGAATTTCACGCTACCACCGCTTAAGACTTCAAGAGATAAAATATATCAGCTACCATACCATTTGCATCATTGTATCTTGCGTGCGTGAGTCCTCTCGCAAAGAAGTTTTGTTGACTATTTATAATTTGAAATTTGAGCACTTTAGGCTCAACTGAAAAATGTGGTTGGTACCAGATGTGGTTTTTAGGGATCTTTTATGAGTTTTTTTTTTTATCATATTAGGGTTCTTAATTCTTAGCTTGACTAGAGAGGTGTTGATCATTACATGATACATTTCTATAGCCTCTCTTCATCTTTGTTATTCAATAATTATTAGTTGTCAATTCTGGAGATTATTGGTGCATTAGAACAAGTGTGGAACAGATTCTGCAATTGGGGTTAACAGATTTGTTTATCATTTCTTTAATCTCTTTTGTTACAGTATTTAATTTTATGAATTGCTCCAATCCCGTAATGGCTTTTGGTTCAGAAATGAACTAAATTCCATTATGGGATTCTAATGGATTTTAATATGTAGTCTAAATTTATACATCTAATTGTATTGTTGTATGTTTATCATTAGATTAACCATTATGATTGAGCATAACTAATGAAGGTTTGATCACCATTCACCTTGTATGCTTATATGGATTTGAAAAATGAAATATGAGTATGGATTAAATCATAATGGCATATGTTTATGAGGCTGATTTGTTAAACTTTGTGATTCGTGAACCAGATAGATATATACCGTTTCACCATGTGTAGTCATGAAAAGAGCCTGCGCTTTAAACAATTTCACATAGACATATAGTGATTTTGGTAATAGTGTCGCTTACATGATTTCTATCATATGTGGAGGTTATGTGAATTGGTCATAGTTCATTGAAAAATGGTTATGTCTACTATTGTGCTCTTGACTAGTTTTCCATGATAAATATTTAAACATTACATGATGGTTGCAGTTTAGATGAAATATTAGATGAAATTAGAATCCCATTCTTCTCCAAATTTAATTACATTACTTTAGTATTTTATTTTTATTTCATGAATTAAATTTAGTATCAATTATAATTGTGAGTTATTCGTTTAATCATATAAAAATAGTGATATAGTTGATGCATGATAGTTTAAATTAAAAACCTTTCTCCGTGGATCGATACTTTTCTTACTATGTACTACTTGTTGACCCATGTATGCTTGCATGAGTTAGAGTCCTTTTTGTGAGACTAGAAAGGTGGCAACAAGTTTTGGCGCCGTTGTCGGGGATAGGCGTTTATTTTTAGTATTATTATCATCAATTCAAAGATTAAATTTATGTGACTTAGACAATTCTATTCTTATCTTATTTCTATTTTTGTTTTTATTTGTGTTTCAGGTACTTGTATATATTTTATGCCCACGCGATTATCCAATTGCGAGTTAACACCTGCACAGGATAACATTAATGGAAGAGGTTGGAAATCGAGAGTGCGTAGGAATATACAAGCAGAGTTAGAGACCATAACATCCAATATGGCAGCAAAAGAGCAAAGAGAGGAACACAGGGCTTTGAGAGATTATTCAATGCTGAAGATAAATGGATTACAGTCAAGTATCGTCAGGCCAGTTATAACAACTAACACTTTCGAGATAAAGCCGGGCACTATTCAGATGGTGCAAAATTCGGTACAGTTTGGGTGTGCTGCTACAGATGACCCGATCGAGCATCTATTGAGTTTTATAGAGATATGTGACACCTTCAGGTACAACGGGGTGATAGAGGATGCAATCAGGCTTAGACTATTTCCATTTTCTTTACGGGACAAGGCAAGAAGTTGGCTTCACTCTCTACCTTCAGGATCAATTACAACATGGGAGGACCTAACACAAAAGTTCTTAGCCAAATTTTTTCCAATGCCAAGTTCGAGTAGCAGCAGGGTGAATCTCTATATGAAGCCTGGAAAAGATATAAGGAGATGTTAAGGAAGTGTCCACACCATGGTATGCCGGATTGGATGGTGATTAATATATTTTATAATGGATTGGGATGATAGTTAAGGCCAATTGTAGATGCAGCTACAGGAGGAGCTTTATGGGCAAAGAGCAATGAAGATACCTACAATCTTATAGAAACTATGGCAGCTAACAATTTTCAAAATCCTACAGCCAAAATGCCACAGCTCAAAGTTGCAGGATTGTTAGGGGTGTATGCTATCACTCAGTTGTCAGCTCAAATGGCATCGATGGCAAAGAAGATTAATTCTTTGGCGGAAAGGAAGGCGAAGACAGTTGCTTTCTTCTGTGAGATATGTGCAGGGTCACATTCAACTGACCAATGTGCTATCAGTTCAGAATCTGTACAGTATGTGAGCAACTACTAGAAGAATCAAAGTCAGTTTCAGAATTAATACAACTCCAACAACCGCAACCATTCAAATTTTAGTTGGTCAAATAATCAATACAATCAACAAAGTAAGTTTCAACCACAACATCAAATTCAGGCACAACCATCTCAGCAATACTTTGCACCAAGACCACCCTATCCCCCTAGATTTTCACAGCAGCAACAACATCATCCATCACCTGCACCTCCGCAAGAGAAGAAGTCAGAAATGGAAGAGATGATGATGAAGTATATGGCAAATACCGAAGTGATGATTAAAAGCCAAGCAGTGGCTATCAAAAATTTGGAAACTCAAATGGGTCAGATGGCTAACATGCTTAAAAACATACCACAGGGTTCATTGCCAAGTACAATAGAGGCTAATCTAAGAAGGGAGGGTAAAGAACAATGTCAAGCAATTACACTTCGGTTAGGGAAGCAAATTGCAGAAATTCAGCATGGCGCGCCCGCGCCACTTTTGCAAGAGGAAACCGCGCGGTGATGAAAATTTGTCTGAGGAGAGTTTGTGTAAAGAAGGTTCAGAAAAGCGGGAAGTGAATAAGAATAGATAAGATTCATCTAAGAAGCCAGTGACCAAGGTACCAGTTGTTCATCCCCTTGTTCCAAATCCATAGACACTACAGAAGCAAAGGGAAGACAAGCAGTTTAGTAAGTTTTTGGAGGTATTTAAAAAGCTACAGATTAACATACCTTTCGCTGAGGCATTGGAATAGATGCCTAGTTATGGAAAGTTTATGAAGGGTATCTTGTCAAGGAAGAAAAAGCTGGAAGATTTTGAAACAGTGCCCTTGACCGAAGAATATAGTACAGTGCTTCAATGCAAGTTACCACCAAAGCTGAAGGACTTGGGCACCTTCACGATACCTTGTACAATTGGGAAGATGAGTTTTAGCAAATGCTTGTGCTATCTTAGGGCAAGTATCAATTTGATGCCGTTATCAGTGTTTAATCAATTGGGATTTCTAGCTCCAAGATAGCCAAATATTTCTTTACAGTTAGCTGACATGTCTATCACTTATCCACGGGGTATTGTGGAAGATGTACTGGTGAAAGTAGATAAACTCATCTTTCTGGCTGATTTCATTATATTAGATTATGAAGAGGACAGAAGTATACCGATCATTCTTGGAAGACCATTCCTAGCTACAGGAAGGACCTTGATAGATGTTCAGAAAGGAGAATTTTCAATGAGAGTTCATGATCAAGAAATAACTTTCAATGTATTCAAGGCGAAGAAATTTCCAACAGATGAAGAGGAATGCTTCAGGGTTGATTTCTTGGAAAAGGTATTGAATGATGAAGTAGAGAACTTGGTGGAATATGAAACTTTGAAGAATGCTATTGTGGGAAGTTCAGAAATAGAAGATGAGGAAATTATTGAGTTAGTTCAAATACTTGACACAACTCCGCAGTTCAAGAAGTTCAAGACTCTTGTTGAGCCATTAAAGATTGCTGGAGAGTCATCAGTGAAATTAAAGCCATCTCTTGAGACACCTCCAGAACTTGAGTTGAAACCACTTCCAAACCATTTGAGGTATGCGTTTTTAAATGATATTAGAAATTACCTGTGATTATTTCTTCTGTATTAACATCTTTTCAGGAAGAAAAACTGTTACGAGTTCTCAAAGAGTTCAAGTCAGCAATTAGGTGGACTATAACAGATATAAAAGGGATCAATCCATCTTTCTGTATGCACAAGATCCTACTGGAAGATGATAGCAAGCCTTCAGTGGAGCAACAAAGGAGACTTAATCCAATTATGAAGGAAGTGGTCAAAAATGAAGTGTTGAAATGGATGGATGCAGGCATTATTTATCCGATTTCAGATAGCTCATGGGTGAGCCCGGTACGGTGTGTACCAAAGAAAGGTGGTATGCTGTAGTCTCTAATGAAAATAATGAGTTGATTCCAATGAGAATAGTGATGGGGTGGAGAGTCTGCATGGACTATCGCAGACTGAACAAAGCTACATGGAAAGATCACTTCCCACTACCATTTATTGATCAGATGTTGGATAGACTAGCGGGTCATGAGTTTTATTTCCTTCTGAAAGGGTATTCAGGCTACAATCAGATTGTGATAGCTCCAAAAGACCAAGAAAAGAAAACTTTCACATGCCTGTATAGTACATTTGCCTTCAAAAGAATGTCTTTTGGCTTATGCAATGCCCCAACCACTTTTCAGAGATGTATGATGGCTATCTTTTTGGATATGGTGGAGCATAATGTGGAGGTGTTTATGGATGATTTTTTAGTATTTGGTGACTCTTTTGATTTGTGTCTGGAAAATTTAGTGATGGTATTGAGAAGATGTGTTGAGACGAACTTGGTGTTAAATTGGGAAAAGTGCCATTTTATGGTACAAGAAGGAATAATTTTGGGACATAATGTGTCGAAGAAAGGACTAGAGATGGACAGGGCCAAATTAGAGACCATTGAAAACTTGCCACCACCAACTTCCATGAAAGGTGTTCGAAGTTTTCTAGGACATGCATGCTTCTACCGCAGATTCATTAAAGACTTCTCTAAAATCACAAAACCACTTTACAGCTTATTGGAGAAGGATGCACAGTTCAAGTTTGATGAGGATTGATTGTCTGCATTTGAGCATTTAAAGAGGATGTTAACTTCAGCACCAGTGATTACAGCACCAGATTGGGACCTACCATTCGAGTTGATGTGTGAAGCCAGTGATTATGCTGTGGGGGCTATTTTGGGCCAGAGAAGAGAAATTTTTTTTCATGTGATATACTAAGCGAGAAAGACCCTTACTGATGCTCAGTTGAACTACACCACCATAGAGAAGGAATTATTGGCAGTTGTGTATGCTTTTGACAAGTTTTGAGCTTATTTGATTGGTATAAGGGTGATAGTGTACACGGATCATGCGGAAATTTGATACTTGGTGGATAAGAAGGATGCAAAGCCTCATTTGATCAGATGGATACTTCTGTTGCAAGAATTCGATTTGGAGATTAAGGATAGGAACTGAGAACCAAGTTGTGGACCACTTATCTCGACTTGAAAATTTGGGAAGGGAGGTAGATTACAAGACTGTGATTAATGAGTCCTTTCCAGACGAACAATTATATGTGGTGAAAGGGGAAGTGCCATGGTTTTCAGACTATGCAAGCTACTTGGTGAGCAGGATAATCCCTTTTGACTTAGTTGGACATCAAAAGAAAAAAATATTGCATGACGTGAAGTGGTTAATATGGGATGAACCATATTTGTTCAAACAATGTGCTGATCGATGATAAGGAGATGTATCCCATATAGTGAGACAGAGGGGATTTTACAAGATTGCCAAGCTTCATTATATGGAGGTAACTACGGTGGAGAAAGAACAGCGGCTAGAGTGTTATAAGCAGGATTCTACTGGCCGATGATTTTTAAAGATGCTTATAGTTTTGTCCAGAGATGTGACAGATGTCAAAGAGTTAGAGGAATTCAGATTGCAGGCTTATGAAAACTCCAAGCTGTATAAGGAAAAGGTGAAGAGATGGCATGATCGCAAGATTATGGAGAGAGTATTCGATCCGGGATAAAGAGTTCTATTGTTTAATTCAAGACTTAAACTTTTTCCTGGGAAGCTCAAATCAAGGTGGTCAGGGCCATTCACAGTGAAGATAGTTTATCCATATGGTGTAGTAGAGATATTCAACAAATTCCCAGATAAGTCGTTCAAAGTGAATGGACAGCGTCTTAAGCACTACTATGGTGGTGAGGTTGACAGGCAGAAAGTCACCTCCATTCTTTCTTCAACATGATTGAGTCAGAGATAGTTAAGCTAATTGACTATAACTTAGTGCTCGATGGGAGGCACCCCATTATTTCTATCCTTACCTTTTGTTTAATTTTGTTTTAGATCGTATTTGTTTCTCATGTTCATGTTAGTTTTTATAGTATAACAAGTGTGGAATGAGTGTTATTGGAGTTGAATGTGCATACGATGATGATTAGGAGTAGTGTAGAAAGCATTATTTTAGGATAGTCATTTATGCATAGTCATTAGTTCATGTTTTGATTTTGGAGACTTGATATATCTCATACTTGTATTTGTTGATTGCACAGGTGCATTGTAGATGATCAGTAGCCATTTTCCTATATTTAAAGATGCTTCAGTTTGGTCAGAATGCAGGGTCACGCGGCCGCGCCCTTAAGCAAGTCAAATTTCATGCGCTCGCGCCATATCTCTGTCCATCATAGTAACCGCGCGCCCGCGCCATTATCCAGTTCAAAAACCGCGCGGCCACGCTCGAGACTGAAGCTAGAAAATTTTTTAAGTGTTTTAAAGACGTGTCTTCTCCCATTTCTTATATCAGTTACATTTACAACGTGTGTATCTATTCCTCTCTACAGACGCACGATTCTTAGCCTCTCCAAACCGTTCCATTTTTAAATTCTAATTCCTCACCCCATTACACATTCTACGCATCAGTTTCTTATCCACGTTCAAATTCAACAACTGATCTTTCAAGGATAAAGCTAAGGTTCCTTCAGAGGGTGTGCGAAAATAACAAGTTTGGGGGTGTTTATTGTTCGTCAATATTTACAGACTTTGTTCCATTAGTAAAGCTCTTCTTCTTCTTCATCAGTAATAATGGGTCCAAAAAGAGCTCGTTCACGCACTCCAGAGTCATCCTCTGCAAGTAGTCAGAGTGGTGACAATGTGGATTTTTCCAAGTTTGTCAGTCTTGATGCCCATCTAGAGTATTACAGAATTGTGGCTAAATCATTTGTTAAAGAGAGGGGTTTCAAGCCAAAGGCATAAGATGGACAATTGAAAGACAAGATCAGGGAAAGATGTTGGCATAGAGTCTGCTCTACACCCATGGCTGTACCTATGGCCATTCTAAGGGAATTTTATGCGAATACAAAGGAGACAATGAGTGGTTTTTCTTTTCTCCAAGGGGTTCAGGTAGACTATTGCCCAAGGGAAATTCGTGGCGTCTTCAATTTACCCGACCCTCCAACTAGACGTACAAATTGGGTTGAGACGGAACGAATAGAGATAGATTTAGATGATGTTATAAATGATTTGTGTATACTGGGTACACAATGTACTTACAAGCCAGGCACTAATCAGCCTAGGACCTTTCTAGCTTCAAGTCTCAATTGTTATGGCAAGGCTTGGAATCTCTTTATTTTTGCGAAACTAATTCCATCATCCCATCAACATAATATTAAAACTGAGCGAGCAATCATTCTATGGGGGATTATTGTAGGAAAATACATTAACCTTGGTCATCTCCTTAATCAGAACATGTTACGTTACATGCGGGGGAGCACTACAGGAAGTATACCATATGCTTCGATTGTTGCTCATTTATGTGCTCGGGCAGGAGTTAGGTGGACAGATGAACAGCTGCAATATCCAAGTCAGGATATCACTCACGCCAATATAGCAAAATTTGAAGATTAGGCAGGAGGTACCCCACACCCAAGGGGTAAGTGTTTCATCATTCGTCCCGCGTCCTCTGCGCCATCACCACAGCCTTCAAGGACAAATGAAGTAGACACTTCTACTCAAGCCACTACTACTACTGATGATCGACAGCTCTGAAGGTTGGAGAGGAAGGTCGATACTATATACGTTAATTTTGCAGTGTTTGCTACGAGTTTGACGAGGTCTCTAGCAGAGGCTTTTGCGCAGCAGGGTACCATGCTCGAGTTACCACAATTTGGGACTGCAGTGCCATTTCCATCGCCGAATTCACCACCCGAGGAGGGTGGTGCGGCTGATCATTAGGGAATTTCCTTTAAACCCTTTACCTTTATTCATTAGGACAATGAATATGTTAAGTTTGGGGGTATTGGGTAGTAGTGTAGCTGCAAGTAGTTTATTTGCATCATTTTTGCACGTGTAGTTTAATTTTTGCATATTTATGTGTTTTTCATATGTTAGTTAATAATTGTAGAAAATTTTTCTGTTTTTAGTAGTTATTATATGTTTTAGTTATGTGTTTAGTTGCATCCTAAATATCTAGCTTTATGGAGACTTAGTCTAGCCAATGATGAAATGGAATTTTGAAGGATTTTTGAATATAGTGGATGACATAGCTTAACTATAATGTTTTACATGATGTAATCCATGCTTGTTGTTTAGATGCTTTCGGATAGCACTTATGTGTTCACATATGCTTGTTGGTATAAGAGTAATGTGTTTTTATTGCTTAATAGAAAATGTAGTTTTTAAAAAGAGAATTGTGTAGAAAGTTGACTTAGGCTATGAAAACATTGATAATCAAACTTGGGGAACACATGGGTATGCTTATTGTGTATAAAAAAAGAGAGAAAAATCTATTTTGGAACCTTCCTGAGCTGAATTTTGAATCTTTGGAAGGGGCAAGATGGAGCGTAAAACGCACTCGTTGCATAAAAAAATATAGCAATAAACACCACGGGAAAGTGCAAAAATTGCCCTCGTGAGTAAAAATAAAGCAATTTAAACCCATTGCTGAACCTTAGTTTGTATTTATGTGTTGGAGTAGTTTTTGTTGCATTAGTATACATGGATCTTGATTTAGACTGCAATTTTCTGTTTTGAGCAGTATAACATGTGTATTTTTTGCTTTTGTCAAGTTTTTGGTGAACACCACACACACACACACCATCTTGATAGTGAGTATGGGTATTTGAGTGTATGATATTATGTCTATAACTTAGTTTGACATTTTATTCTTGAATCTGGATAATTTGTTGAGGCACATTAGATTAGAATTCCATTTTAGCTGGAAAAACTTGCGTCTCATTTGCATCATAGTTTAGTTTGCATAGCATGTAGTTGCATTACATTGTTTATTGTCATATGCATTGCTTGAGGGCAAGCAATAATTTAGGTTTAGGGGTATTTGATAAGTAGGTTTTATACCTAATTATTGGGAGCCAACTCACTAGAATTATTCTCATCGCAAGTAGTTTTTATTATGATTTAGTTGCATTTTATGTTTATTTTGCAGTACTTGTAGTTGGAACTCTTAAGGTAAGAAATGACATAATTGGCATGGTGGCATGAAGCAAGTAAAGGCATGGAAAGAGTAACATGAGTAAATGAGGAACTAAAGCAGTGGATGAGTGCTATGCAGAACAGAAGGGATGGAGAACAAACAACAACAAACAAGAAGCAGCAACAACTAGATAGCATGTAGTAGCCGCGCGGCCGCGCGACTCAATAAGCCTAAAATCGCACACCCATGCCACATGAAATCAGAGAATGTTTTGCACTATCACGCGGTCGCGCCCCAGCAAAGAAGGAATTTCGCGCGCCTGCGCCAAGACTTCAGCAGACAAAGATATCGCGCGTCCGCGCCCGTTTTGCATTATAATCTTGCGCGGTCGCGTGAGTCCTCTGCAGTCAGTTTTGTTACTTTTTATAATTTGAAATTTGAGCTCTTTAAGCTCAACTGAACAATGTGGTTGGTACCAGATGTGGTTTTTAGGGATCTTTTATGAGTTTTTTTTTTATCATATTAGGGTTCTTAATTCTTAGCTTGACTAGAGAGGTGTTGATCATTACATGATACATTTCTATAGCCTCTCTTCATCTTTGTTATTCAATAATTATTAGTTGTCAATTCTGGAGATTATTGGTGCATTAGAACAAGTGTGGAACAGATTCTGCAATTGGGGTTAACAGATTTGTTTATCATTTCTTTAATCTCTTTTGTTACAGTATTTAATTTTATGAATTGCTCCAATCCCGTAATGGCTTTTGGTTCAGAAATGAACTAAATTCCATTATGGGATTCTAATGGATTTTAATATGTAGTCTAAATTTATACATCTAATTGTATTGTTGTATGTTTATCATTAGATTAACCATTATGATTGAGCGTAACTAATGAAGGTTTGATCACCATTCACCTTGTATGCTTATATGGATTTGAAAAATGAAATATGAGTATGGATTAAATCATAATGGCATATGTTTATGAGGCTGATACCAAACTTTGTTTAGGTTTAGATTATATTTCACCAACGTAAATCAAATTGCTCAAAGTTTGTATATTATTAAAACGCGATCAAATTGCTAAAAATCGTAGTTTTAAAATTTTACAAACCATAAACCCGGATCACCCTTTATGCACAATTATTAATTAAACGAAAAAGATGAATAAGAAACATACCCTTGAAGATCCGAGCTTCCTCAGGTACAAGTTCACCTCCAATCCTTTTCGCGTTCAACTTGAATCCACCGGGTTTGGTTCCTTCCTTTGATCAACGTTAGCCACCCAACTGTTTGGCCTCTAGAGGTGATCCACCAAGGAATAATAAAGATTCAAGAAAATGGGTGGTTAGCTAAACCCTAGTTTTTCTATCTCTATAGAAAAAGAGCGTACTCTCCAACTATTGGAATTATTACATACTTTTAATATCTGATATAAGACTCCTCTTATAAAGATATCAAGTAACCCTATTAAAATAAGGCATTTTTAATTAAACTCTTTTAATTAAATGGGCTCCCTAATCTTATTAGGGATAATTAATTAAACTCCTTTAATTAATTTTCCCTCCTAATCCTATTAGGAATAAATGAGAGTACTTATATTAAATTAATTCCTAAACTCTTTTAGAAATTAAAATAATAATAATTGTAATAATATTAATAAGACTCCTCTTATTAATTTATATTTAATATTTCTAAAATATTAAATAATAAATATTAAGCTATTTAATTTTTTCTATCACCATAGATTAAATTAAATATACTTAACATATTATTACGATTATGCCATTAACTTCTTAAATAATTATTCTTCCTTTTTATGGTGTGACCCTTTAGGTTCTCCATATTAAACCGGTTGTGAATAAATCAATTAGAACAATTCTAATCTTATTTAAATAAATAAATTAAACAATTAATTTATTTAAATAAATAATATTTATTCTACAATATGGATAAGCCTCCCTAGCGATCAACGACTTTCTAGATAATATAGATTTCAACATTAATCATTAAAGAACCTTTGAGTAAATAGTTACCGTACAATTCAATCCCTCCACCATACAATGTCCCAATTAAATATAAGACATGAAATTACTGTCAAGTCTTATTTTATTTAATTATATGTATTTCGATCCTTAAATGCACAACTCCAAATAATGCAAATTAGAAACTCCTTTCTAATTTTATTACGCCTTAACAAGGACTACTGGGTTGTCATTTATCAAATCACATAGGACATTTCTCTTCTTTTAATAAAGTGGTAGATTCTTTATCGATCATACATTATCTCCATATACAACTTATTATACCCAAGCATACCCTTTGATATACCCTAAGGGTCTTAAGGAATAAGTCAAAGTATAACTCATCATACACAAGATACTATGATGATCTCAAGTCCAAGGATCACTTGTACTACTATCACTACTCTGAGAATTCCTATTGACAGCAAGTAAAACTCCATTAGGTATTCCTTAGCGAGCCACGCTCAAAGAACTTATTCTCTAATAAGCACCTACATACTTGCTTTAGTGTCTCCACACAAATGATCATGAGATCAATCATCCTCATCCAATGAGTAAGCAACGTATGTACCAATCTATCCGGATTCACTAATCCCCAATTTAGTAATCCAATGATTAGGAACTATTATTCTAAAAGCATCGCTTAAAACTATGGGTTTATCACATATTATAAAACAACATCATGTAGATAATTAAAAGCCTTTAATAAATTAATACTTTTTATTAATAAATGAATAAGATTGTTACAAAGTATATGCTTTATCATTAAACATGATTGGCTTGTGTGCATACTACTTTCAATCTCCCACTTGCACTAAAGCCAATCGTCATGGTATCTCATACTCTTCTTCTCTAAGTGACGATTATCCTGGCACATTGGATAAGCTTTAGTTAATGGATATGTAATGTTGTTCATGAGAGTCCACTATCTCTATAGTGATTTCCCATCTTTCAATGATTCTAATAATCAAATGAAAGTGCCACAACACATGTTTAGATCCAAGATGAGACTTAGGAACTATTCCTAGTTCTCAGAATGAACTTTTAATCCAAACAATCAACTTGCAACTTCATTTATAGCTATATACTTTGTCTTTATCACTAAACCAAAGAACTCTTTCTTTGTTTGGAACCTTTCAATTCAACGCACCAATTTATTCGTGATAACGCTTTTACCTTAAAGTGGATTTTTCTCGTAATCTTGAGTGCATCTCGAAAAACTTGAGTCATTAAGCCCTCTAGTTTTAATTTAGACCCACCATGAATATGATCACATCCTTAGTGCCGGTTAAGCACTTTAAGATGTTTTTCACTGCCTCATAGTGAACTTCTCCATAATATGACTGATCAACATCAGGTCTCGTATATTTCATTGAATACATGATTGTCACTCATGCGACCTCCATAGCTCATCGACATGAGACATTTCTTGGAGTTTGCCATGCTAAACGACTTTAGCATCAAATGAATATACATTCCTTGGGTTAAGTCGAGCATCCTCTTGAATCTATCTATATAGATTTTATCCCCAATTAAGATACTCTTCCCAAATCATTCGTGGAGGAATTTTTAGACAAATTTATCTTTACTGATTGTAGCATTGGTATGTAATTCCTCATCCGTAGTATATCAATATATAATACTAGAAATTTCACGACGCTCCCACTAACCCTTTTCTACACACTAGAAGTCTTACCTCATCGAATGTAACTCGGATCATCATCTTCTCGTGATGTGTACCTCATCATCATCATCCATGATGAATCCATACCTCCTAGGTATCTTTGGTACTATTCCAAATTCTTATTATCTTGTGGTACAATAGGTCATCTCTACGTGTTCCTCTTATTTGACTTATAGTGTTTTGTGGTTCTTGAACTCTTCAAGATCTATTATCCTCCCACTAGCCCTTTTAATGATAAACACCTTTATCTTAGAAGACAAAGTGTTTTCGTAACAAACACCTTTTGCTAAGTAGAATTATAGAACATATACCCTAAACTTACTTTAGGATGTCCCACAAATTTGTACATGTCAAATCTTATCCCAAGCTTATCCTTGAAACCTTTTCACATAAGTTGGACAACCCTTATCTTAACATACTTAAGATTATGAATCCTCCTCGTCCATAACTTTTATGGAGTCTTGGGGCTGGATTTTGAGGTTACTGTTTAGATATATGCGACCATTTTTCTAGGACATGATCCTGAAGGATCTTTGGAATGTCGGTAAAATAATTATGGACCGTACCATGTCCAACAAGGTACGATTTTTCCTTTCGAGATACATCAATCAATTATTACGTATCGAGGGCGTCCATTATGAGAAAACCATTTGAGATGATCTAGAAACTTATTGCTCAAGTATTTATTCCTTGATCTAATCAAAGAATCTTAATACTTTGTCAATTTGTTTCACTTCAATTCTTTGAACCTTTCAAATAATTCACACTTGTATTTCAACAAATACATACATTCAACTCTTTGAATGATCATCTCCTTTTCTTATACTAGTTTGTTCAATATGCAAAATTATTTTCATGTAAGTCAAGTATACAAAATTTATTAAGTAATATTCGATTTATACAAAACATTATTATTATAAATAGAACAACAATTGTTCTTAATTATAATACCAAAGATTTTATTGTCCAACAATAAAATGGAAATAATATTTTTAACAAGAACTGGAATACAATAACAACTTATCGACTTAATAGATTTGCTTCGTAGGCATTGCTAAACTATAAGTTTCTATGGCTAATATGACAACCTTTGCTACATTTCCCGCACATAGGATTACTTATATTCGCTTAGCTTTCTACTTACGCTTGGTCCTTCATAAATCTATATTTATGATAACCAAAGTCGGTATCCAATACCCAAGTAGAACCTTGACTTAAAGAAAAATTTATTTTAAATCATGAACAAATTTGTATTTGTAACCTAAACTTCACTAAGCTTCTTTGGTTAGCCTCGCAAGATGCTTCTTGCAATTTCTTTCGGTGTCCGTGACTTATTGCGGTGGAAGCAAACTCCTTTGCTATATCCGTGACGCTTTTGTTCTTATTATCCTTTGTTTTTGCCTTTCTATATACCTTCTTTGAATCGTTCTTCTTTTTTAGAAGATCCTTTGGCCCCTACCAAGAAGACTTGATCTTTCTTGGTTGAAAGTGACTCTCAACATTTTCAATATGTTAAGCAAATCAACGAGGCTTATATCTAGCTTGTTCATATGAAAATTCATAACAATTGTGAAAGGAGTCCTGGAGTGAGTGCAAGATCAAATCTTGGCTCAACTCTCCATCCATGACAAAACCAGGTTGTCCTAATTGATCAATCAAATTGATAATGTTAAGGACTTTTATCTGATCTTTGTAGTGTCATCGATCATTCTAGATCGGAAGAGCTCCTTAGATATCCTCGATATCTATCACCCTACTTTCCTCTCACCATCAACTACTTGATGTGCGGGAATATAGTAGAAGAATCCATAGTTTCACGCCGTGGCTCAAGCTCGTTACTCATAGATGCGAGCATGATGCATTGAGCCAATCATGCATCATCTTGCCACTTTCTAAAAGTAGCAATGTCTTCCTCGGAGGCATTATGCGCAACCATTGCGAGGATAGGCGTATTGAGGACATAAGATAGCTTTTCAGCTATGAGAACTATTCTCAAATTCCTTAACCAATCCGTTTAATTCGGTCCGGTTAATTTAGCATCTAATATGCTACGCAGTGATAGTAATTTAGACATTGTAAAATTCTGTAAACGAATTTGTAATTAACAACATTTTAACATACATTCTTTTATTAATTACCAAAATAAATTAGGTCTTGTTTTAAATTGGTATCTCCCACTATTTTCTTCAAACTATATTACCCTCACTTATATAGTTCGGTAAAATCTAATCAAAGATTTGCTAGTGAGAATAAGGATCCCATTTCAAATGTATATAGCCTTGTGGTGACACAACAAACTATATATAAATAAATAGGTAGACAACTTTTGTCAATTACATCAACTATGCAACTCCTTTTCTTTTGCCTCTTAGATTATTTTGATCAAGTGGTGGCACATCCGAATCAAAATTATCCAAGTTAAGTCCGACCTAGCACTCCATATATTCAAAAAAGAAAAATATCATCCTTGTGGTGACACAACAAAACAATATTGTTCAATTTTCTTTATAAGCATCAAATGTGATAAATTAACATCTTAAATACTTAATACTTGCCTTGTGGTGACACAACAAACTCATATTAAATATTTAATACTATATTAATTTTATCATGTTAGAAAGGCTTACGTTCGATATTTCAAATATCTTTGAACGCTTAGGACTTAATATAAAAAAAATTGAGGGGTTTGTTATTAATTTGTCTCATCTTGTTTAGCGCGCATGCACATATATATAAAATACGCGTCATATTAATGAACATGCGAAGCATGTTTACATAATATATAATATAAATAGTATAAGCATGCACATATAGGATACTATATTCTACCCGGATTGATTATGGACTATTATTCTAGTTTGGTTCACTAGAGCCATCAAGTGAACCAAAAAGGTCAAGACTTAGGGGTGCAAGAATAAAATTTAAATATAACTATTACATTTAAACCCGGGCTCCATTACAAATGGGTCTTCAAGCGCTCCTTGCTCCTTGATCTCTAATTCTTCAAAAATTAATTCTAACTATTCCTATTACAAAACTATTTAAAATAAATAGAAACCTTGATCAGCAGTCAAGGGGAAGTACATAGGAGGGAGATAGAATTTACATTTAGAAAAATTAGAGAAGGCAGGTACGCATGCAGACCCCATTTAATAAAACTCATACATTCATGCATCCAACTAAAATAAAATCCAATCACATCGGTCAATTGTCCATAATCAATCCCATTTATTATCATACACATCACCATATCATCAATAAATAACATTCATCTTATGAATAATAAACATTTAATATGTATATTAATATCATTTAATGGGCAAATTTAGTTAGTATAAAATCTATTTTGAATCAAAATAAACTCCTTTATTTTAATCCAAATTTAAATCAAAATAAAACTATTTTATTTTAATTTATCCAATTTTGAATAAAATAAACTATTTTATTTTAATCAAAATCTTTAATCAAAATAAACTCCTTTATTTTAATTAATTATGGAATCCAATTCCATGTAAAAAAATAAACTCCTTTATTAAAGGAAACACCGATTCTTTTCCTATTCATAAATAAACTCCTTTATTTTGAATAATATGAAATCATATTTCATATCTAAATAAACTCCTTTATTTAAGAAAATTAGGATTCTCTTTCCTATTCACAAATAAACTCCTTTATTTTGAATAATATGAAATCTTATTTCATATCTAAATAAACTCTTTTATTTAGAATCCAATTTCAACACCAATTAGTTATTATGGAATCCAATTCCAACTCTAATTAGTTAGCATGAAATTTTAATTTTAAAATTAAAATAAACCTTTTATTTTAATATTAAAATAAACTTTTTTATTTTAAAATTAAAATAAACTTTTATTTTAATTATAAAATAATTAATATATATATATATATATATATATATATAACCAGATAATATATATATATATATATATATATATATATATATATATATATATATATATAATATCCGTACCTTCCTTAAAAAAAAAAATAATTCACGTGGCCATTATTATTAATCATGAAAAGTGATACTAACTTGGACGGATCATGAAGCTCCTGATCCTGGGCACATGGGAGAGTATGAATCACCACGGAATCAATTAGTAAACATGATTACCACGGAATCAATCAATTAAAAAAAAATAATTAATAATTTGCATAAAGGTTTAGCTCTGATACCACTGTTAGGTTTGTAATATTCATGAACGCAATCAAATTGCTCAAAGTAAGCGGAAACGTGTAAAATCAGAGTTTTAAAATTTTACAAACCATAAACCCGGATCACCCTTTATGCACAATTATTAATTAAACGAAAAAGATGAATAAGAAACATACCCTTGAAGATCCGAGCTTCCTCAGGTACAAGTTCACCTCCAATCCTTTTCGCGTTCAACTTGAATCCACCGGGTTTGGATCCTTCCTTTGATCAACGTTAGCCACCCAAGTGTTTGGCATCTAGAGGTGATCCACCAAGGAATAATAATGATTCAAGAAAATGGGTGGTTGGCTAAACCCTAGTTTTTTTTATCTCTATAGAAAAAGAGCGTACTCTCCAACTATTGGAATTATTACGTACTTTTAATATATGATATAAGACTCCTCTTATAAAGATATCAAGTAACTATATTAAAATAAGGTATTTTTAATTAAACTCTTTTTTAATTAAATGGGCTCCATAATCTTATTAGGGATAATTAATTAAACTCCTTTAATTAATTTTCCTCCTAATCTATTAGGAATAAATGAGAGTACTTATATTAAATTAATTCCTAAACTCTTTTAGAAATTAAAATAATAATAATTGTAATAATATTAATAAGACTCCTCTTATTAATTTATATTTAATATTTCTAAAATATTAAATAATAAATATTAAGCTATTTAATTTTTCTATCACCATAGATTAAATTAAATATACTTAACATATTATTACGATTATGCCATTAACTTCTTAAATAATTATTCTTCCTTTTATGGTGCGACCCTTTAGGTTCTCCATATTAAACCGGTTGTGAATAAACCAATTAGAACAATTCTAATCTTATTTAAATAAATAAATTAAAGAATTAATTTATTTAAATAAATAATATTTATTCTACAATATGGATAAGCCTCCCTAGCTATCAACGACTTTCTAGATAATATAGATTTCAACATTAATCATTAAAGAACCTTTGAGTAAATAGTTACTGTCATACAATTCAATCCTCCACCATACATGTCCCAATTAAATATAAGACGTGGAATTCTTTGTCAAGTCTTATTTTATTTAATTATATGTATTTCGATCCTTAAATGCACAACTCCAAATAATGCAAATTAGAAACTCCTTTCTAATTTCATTACGCCTTATGAGAGGACTACCGAGTTGTCATTTATCGAATCACATAGGACATTTCTCTTCTTTTAATAAAGTGGTAGATTCTTTATTGATCATACATTATCTCCATACATGACTTATTATACCCAAGCATACCCTTTGATATACCCTAAGGGTCTTAAGGAATAAGTCAAAGTATAACTCATCATACACAAGATACTATGATGATCTCAAGTCCAAGGATCACTTGTACTACTATCACTACAGGAATTCCTATTGACAGGCAAGTAAAACTCCATTAGGTATTCCTTAGCGAGCCACGTTCAGTGAACTTATTCTCTAATAAGCACCTACATACTTGCTTTAGTGTCTCCACACAAATGATCATGAGATTAATCATCCCCATCCAATGAGCAAGCACCGTATGTACCAATCTATCCGGATTCACTAATCCCCAATTTAGTAATCCAATGATTGGGAACTATTTTAGTTTTAAGCTTTCTAAGAATTTAGATCTCATTAGAATGATCATCATCATTATTCTAAAAGCATCGCTTAAAACTATGGGTTTATCACATATCATAAAACAGCATCATGTAGATAATTAAAAGCCTTTAATAAATTAATACTTTTTATTAATAAATGAATAAGATTGTTACAAAGTATATGCTTTATCATTAAACATGATTGGCTTGTGTGCATACTACTTTCAAAGAGCATGCACTTTAATTCATTATTGCTGCAATTTCACATAGATATATAGTGATTTTGGTAATAGTATCGCGTACATGATATCTATCAAATGTGGAGGTTATGTGAATTGGTCATAGTTCATTGAAAAATTGTTATGTCTACTACTGTGCTCTTGACTAGTTTTTCATGATAAATATTTACACATTACAAGATGGTTGCAGTTTAGATGAAATATTAAATGAAATTAGAATCCCATTCTTCTCCAAATTTAATTACATTACTTTAGTATTTTATTTTTATTTTATGAATTAAATTTAGTATCAATTATAATTGTGAGTTATTCGTTTAAGCATATAAAAATAGTGATATAGTTAATGTATGATAGTTTAAATTTAAAACTTTTCTCCGTGGATCGATACTTTTCTTACTCTGTACTACTTGTTGACCCATGTATGCTTGCATGAGTTAGAGTCCTTTTTGTGAGACTAGAAAGGAGGCATCAACAAGTGTGGTCTGAATATGTGGGCGTTACAGGTTAGTATCAAAGCTGTAGTTATAAATCTTAGGAGCGATAGTCATTAGATTATAACTTAGGAGAACTTAGAAGATAGAGAAAACTCACATAGAGTTTTCCTAAAGAGAGACTTAGTGTGTTATAAAATATAATTTCATTATATACAATGAACTTATGTTTATTTAACATTCTGATGGATTTGTTGTTTTTGTTTGTCTTATGTCGGTGGTTGTAAGATGAATGCATGGGAGGACCTAGCATATTGGTAGAGGAGGAGCCGCATGACATCCACGTGGTATTTGAGGTACCATTAATAGCAGAGCCTATATTAGCAGTGGTCCCTATCGATGACGATGACGAGGAAGAGGAGATGGAGCCATTACCAGAGGAGTTTGATCCGGAGGAGGAGCCTATAGAGGAGGAGCCTGAGCCTATGGAGGACTCCGACGAGGCTACTTTTGAGGATCGGATGTTGGGGGAGTATGAGGAGCAGATATTGGAGTTAGGATGTAGAGTGGAGGAGTTAGGGGCTGAAGCTAGAGAGAGGGAGTCTAAGTTCCAGAAATTGAGGGACGAGGACCATCAGAGGAAATTAGTGATGCAGGAGATGGAGGAGGAGATTGCTCAAAGTAAGGAGGTAGGGATCCAGATGGGGACTTTGTTTCATCGATCAGTGGCTAGAAATGTAGAGTTGGCTGGAAAGTTGGAGGAAATGGAGCAGAGAGAGTTGAGCGAGAGGACGGAGAAGGAGGCTCTTCGTACTCAGTTAGAGATGGAGGTGATGGATAGGATTCACTTCGAGGAGAAGTGGAAAGAAGCTAATGATCGGGCTAACAACTTAGAGGATGAAGTGGGATGTAAAAGGAGGAAAATGAACAAAATGGGCTATGATCTGCGTACGACCATACATAGATTGATTGATCAGTAAATCACTACCCGGCTGAGCAAGGACAGACCCGGCATACCATAAGCCGATATATGGTAGTTCACATTACTCAGAAGGAATATCAGAGCGCCGTGGAGCGTGGGATGTTAGATTGAGTCTAGAGGAAGAAGCTTAGTAGTTGTAGTGTTTTATTTATGTGTTGTTTAATCTGTCGTTGAAATCTCAGTCTTTTGTATAAGATGTGAGATAATTGTAAACCTCAAGCTTTTGAAATATTAGAGGAGTAGTATGATGGTGTTGTCCCCATCTTTTGTGATAACAGGGGATACGTGTTATCATTTATAGTAGTATGCTAGAGAGGATCATGTAATTGTAACGATTTGGCATATAAATATAAATGATCTTATTTTAGAAACCTGTTATAAACTTTTATTTCTTTTTATTTGAGAAATGTCTAAGTAATATAATTAGATAATAAAAATTTTATGATGCAGAAATATGCCGCCCAGACGTAGAATAAATGCACCGGAAGAGTCAGTTAATGATGAGAGAGGACTAATAGATCTGATACAGAGGCTTGTAGATTTATTAGGAGAAGCTCTTAGGGGAAGAAATGAACCAGTACCACCCATTCCCCAAGCAGCTCCAGTCACAAACTTTAAGGATTTTAAGAGTGTAGGACCACCAAAATTTGTAGGAACGACCGACCCGATCGTGGCTCAGACATGAATCAAAGAAATGGAGAAGGCTTTCACCATCGCTCATGTGGGTGAAGATCGAAGACGACATTTCCAACCTACATGATGAAAGTCGAAGAGAGCTACTTATGGGAGACGAATCAGTAGAGAGCGAGAGAAGGGATAACCACTTGGGAGAGGTTTAAGACTCTATTTTTCGAGAATTATTTCCCGAAAAGCATGAAGAATAAGATGGAGGTAAAGTTCTTAGAAGTTAAGAAAGGGATATGACGGTGGCGCAATACGTGGCTAAGTTCAATGAACTAGCCCGGTTTGCTGAACACCAGGTGGTAGATGAAGAGAGGAAAGCTAGGCATTTTGAGCAATGACTGAAGCCTTGGTTGTTTAGCAAGGTGTCAGTTCTTCAGATCGATTCTTTTACGACCTTGCTGGAGAAGGCCATTATCGTAGAGGGAGGAAGTGAAGCTTTAAGTCTTTATAACAAAGAGAAGAATGGAAAGAGCACCGGAGGAGAGAACCGAGGATAAAACATCAACGGAGGTAGAAATTTAGGAAAAAGGAAGTGGGATAACAACAACAATTTTAACAATTAAGTTGGGAAGTTTGGAGGAGAGATTAAAAAGATGGTGGAAAGATTCCCAAAGTGTGGAAGGTATCACCATGGCAAATTTTGGAAAGGGCGCAGTGTATGTTACAACTGTGGACAAGAGGGGCATATTTCGCCCAACTGCCCAAAGCCAAAGAAGATCAAAGGTTGTTACGCTTGTGGTTCGGCGGATCATTAGATCAAAGACTGCCTAAAGAAAGGAAGTAGCGAAGGAAGCGGCCAACAAGGAGGGAGTGGCAAACTGATGATTGGCAGACCGATACCATCCAACCATCCAACTACCAGAACATTTAATATGACCGTCCTGGATGTCGTAGCTGCGAAAGACATTGTGTCAGGTATCATCCCGATCAATGATATAAATGCCCATGTATTATTTGATTCAAAATGCACTTGCTTCTTTTTATCTCGAGGAATTTGCTAGTCGACTTAAAATACCCCGAGAACGATAAAGAAATCCCCTGAACATAAAAGTTGCGAATAAGGAAGTAATCCCTATAGAGTATATTTACCGAAATTATCGCGTAAATATTAGAAATCATGAACTAAGCATAGACTTGATTCCGATAAGATTGGGAGAAGTTGATGTAATATTAGGAATGGATTGGTTGTATAACCATGCTGCGATAATTGACTGTCAGAACAAAAGTGTGAAACTTCATACTCCAAATAAGTCTAGGGTGTTGTTTTATGGTAGCTCATCGCTTAAGCAATCGTATTATCTTACGATGATGTAGGCCAAGAAATTGATAAGAAAAGGATGTATAAGTTACTTAGCATACATTATTGACACCCGAAAAAAGGGAGTAAAAATTAAGGATATATCTGTAGTAAAGGAATTTCAAGATGTATTTCCGAACGATTTTCCTGGTCTTCCGCTAGACAGAGAAATTGAATTCATAATAGACTTAGCTCCGGGAACTGCACTGATTTGAAAAACCCCATACCGTATGGCGCCAGTAGAAATGAAGGAATTGATGATACAATTACAAGAGTTGATGGATAAGGGTTACATACGACCGAGTGTGTCTCCTTAGGGAGCACCAATGATTTTTTTAAAGAAGAAGGATGGATCGATGAGGCTCTGTATCGATTATCAAGAATTAAACAGAGTGACGATTAAGAATAGATATTCATTACCAAGGATAGACAACCTTTTCGACCAACTAAAAAGAGCCAAGTGTTTCTCGAAGATAGATTTGTGAACGGGTTATCACCAGTTGAAGGTGAGGGAAGAAGACATATCAAAGATGGCGTTCTGAACTCGTTATGGGCATTTTGAATTTTTAGTAATGTCATTCAAATTGACAAATGCTCCGGCAGCATTTATGGACTTAATGAATCTAGTCTTCAAGCCATTCTTAGATAAATTTGTAGTAGTTTTCGTCGTCGACGCGTTGAGTAGGAAAGGAAGGGAGAAGTTATTTCAATTGACAACTCAGAAGGAAATAATAAGGGATATGGAAAAATTAGAGATAGAAGTGAAAGGACCAGAAAGGTCTAAAGAGAGATTGTTTGTAGTAGAAGCTCGTCCGACCTTATTGAACAAAATAAAGGAATCCCAAGAAAAGGATGAAGAATGCGAGAAAATCAGGAAGAGGATCATGCAAAATGAGGAAGAAAAATTCAAGATGGATAGAGACGGTATTTTGAGATTCGAAGGGAGAGTGTGGGTACCATCGGTAACCAAGTTGAGGGAAGAAATTTTGTATGAGGCACACAACATGACGTATTCCGTTCATCCAGGAGGCACGAAGATGTACCGGGATTTGAGGCAACATTTTTGGAGGCCTAATTTGAAATGAGAAATCGCGGAGTGTGTTAGTAGATGTCTTTTATGTCAACGGGTCAAAGTAGAGCACCAAAGGACGAGTGGTTTACTCCAACCGTTAGAGATACCGGAGTGGAAATGGGAGCATATTACGATGGATTTTGTGGTAGGACTTCCAGTCATGCAGAAAGGTTTTGATGCCATTTGGGTTATCGTGGATTGACTAACGAAGATGACTCATTTTCTACCAATCAAGATCTGATATAGTTTGAATCAGTTAGCGAATATGTACTTAAAGGAAATTATTTCACGACATGGAGTGCCGGTATCGATTATTTCTGATTGAGATCCGCGCTTCACGTCAAAATTCTAGAAAAGCTTGCAAGAAAGGATGGGAACACAATGGAAAAAGTGAGCGAATGATACAAACATTAAAGGACATGCTTAGAACATGCGTGATGGACTTTAAAGGAAGTTAGGATGATCACCTACCCTTAGTGGAATTCGCTTATAACAATAGTTACCATGCGAGTATAGGCATGCCAACGTATGAAGCTCTTTACGAGAGGAAGTATAGAACACCACTGTGTTGGGATGAAGTTGGAGAGTGAAAGATGCTAGGGCCAAAATTAGTTCAACAAACTGCAGATGTGGTGACATTGATAAGAACTCGACTAGTAGATGCACAAGATCGGCAGAAGAAGTATGCAGACTTGCATCATCAAGACCGCGACTTTGAAGTTGGAAGTCACATTTTCTTAAAAGTATCTCCCTGTAAGGGAAAAATATGATTCGGCAAGAAGGGAAAATTGAGTTCAAGATTCATAGGACCATTTGAGATATTGAAGCGAGTGGCCGAAGTGCCTTATAAAGTTCCACTACCACCTAAGTTGGAGCACATCCATAACATGTTTCACATCTTTGTGTTGCATCCATACAAGCCTGACTACAAACACGTGATTTCTTACGAGCCCATCAAAATAGAGAAGAATTTAGCATATGATGAAATTCTTGTTCAAATATTAGATAGGAAAGAGGAAACATTAAGGAATAAAATTATCTCTTTTGTAAAAGTACTTTGGCGAAACAACGATGCCGAGGAGGCCACATGGGAATTAGAATATAAGATGCGAAGGGATTATCCCCATTTATATGTGTAACCTTGTACAATTTCGAGGACAAAATTTTTATAAGGGGGGGGGGGGGGGATGTAAGAACCATGAATTTTATGAGTAAATAATTATTTTAATATAATAAGAAAATGAATATTTATTTGAATATAAATATTGATGTGTTGTAAGATGAATATTTCAATTAGTGTAAATTGAATTTATATGGGGAATGAGAATTTTGGAATTCCTTGTGTGGCATAAGAATGGAAGTTAAGTGAGTTGATTAAGAGATGAATAAATTAAAGTAAGGAGAATAATTGATTGATATTATATTATTAATTAATTATTATCGTGAGTAATAAGATATTATTGAATGAAGTAAATTACATAATTGTTTAGTATGGCAAGATAATAAATAAGATATTATCTATTGAGAAAAAGGGATTAATAGGAAATTATTGTAACAGTAACTAAGTTAGAAAAAATTCCAGAGTGGCACAAATTGCCACTCAGATCAGAAACCAAATAAGCATTGCTACTTAGTAGTAAGACTTGGAAGAATATTTCCACTGTGTGCATGATTTATAGTGGGGGGGGGGGGGTTATTCACATTAATAATGACTAAAGAATTAGTTATCATCATTGTTAATGTGAACATTATCATTAAATAGTATTTCATGTTACTATGTGTAATATGAAAAATGTGAATAGTAGTAATATATAATTACATATTGCTTAAGACTAAATGAAGTGTGACATTTAATTGGAATTAATGATATACAAATAATTAAATCATAAATTTGATTTAAATAAGTTTTTTTATCTCATCATGTGTGACGATACAATTAAATGTGTACTCTAAAATATGGGAGTAAATAAACATGTACTATTAAAATATTTATTCCAATACTGAGGTGTAAGTATATAATAAAAGGAGATATTAGATTATTAATGATCAATTATATTAAGTCCACACATGTTATAAATATTAAATTACGTGGACTAATTTACATGGATTATATGATGTGAGTACATAAATAATCCCAAATTTTCCTAATATAGTAACAACTGTACATTAAAATTACATTTTTGGGAATTATAGTAACTAAACCAAGCTTTAGTATTGAGAATTAGCCATGTCCCAAAATCAGTGACCATACTCAGTGCATGAAGAGTAGCCTAAGTCTACATTGCATAAAAAGATTTGCCGACAGTTGAGAGCTAAGTAGTAGTGATGATGGCTATGGAGGATGGCAGTTGGCCAAATCTTTCTTGTCCAGTATTTTCTTCCTTTCTCCCTTGAATCAAACTTTGGAACAAAGCTAATGACTGGTTGTACATTTCTCTATATAAAGCACCCTTCCTTCTCATTTTTGTTGCATGAAAATTGTCTGCCAAAATCTAAATTTAAGAGTGTGAGTTGCTGAACAATTGAAGAAGTATAATCAGTGTGTGAGGAGTTCTGTGACACCCCCAAAATAGGTATACATCACCCTTCTTGAGTCACCAAATACATGGTACAAAATCCAAATACAACTTAATAATATAACTGTCGTGTAAAATACGACAAAACATAAACTGAGATTTTTAATACGAATATTGTCTTCTAGACAGTTTTCAAACTCAAATGGAGTCCTCAATACATTTATTATCACACTATTTCATAGAATAGTGAGGACTACTAATGCAAACATATGGGCCATCACTCCGTTCCCCGGCTAGTCCCGGCTACGTTCTCATTTTCTGAATAGAATAATGAAAGCAAAGGGTGAGATCAACTAGCCCAGTATGAAATATTATGACTAAGATAATGCAGAATAATTTATCATTAGCCTTCAACAGTGTTAAACTAATAAAATATAACAAACATCAAGTTTAACTACAGCGGAACAAGCAATCCATTAGAAGAGTTAAGTAGAGCATGATATCTACTATCTTCTATGATTTAAAAGGTTTTTCATCACTTTTATCGCTGAGACTCAGCTTAATAAATAATTCACATCATCGAATCACCCCTGCACTACGACCAAGGATATTCTTTAGAATCATGACCACAAATTATCCATGTACTACGGGCCAAGGATATTCGTGTATTCATTAATGGTTATGATCATGGCAACAACTATCCATCAATGCACTACGGGCAAATGAGGACTTTTACCATATCTTTTGTAACATTATGGTCATGATTATAGCGAATAATCCCTGGTCATAATCATACCAAGTCCATCTATGCACTACGACCACAGATGACTTTCATCATAATATAAACATGAGGATGATGACAATGATATAAGAATTCAATTAAAAGAAAGTAAAGGATAAATTTTTAAAGATTTATAATTTAATTTATCCAGAAATTAATAACGTCTAAATTGTCAACATGATACTGCTTTGTGGAGTAAAATTCAAGAATAATATTGTACCAAAAATGATTTGGACCAAAAACGAATCAATTTTTATCATGAATAGTACCCCGGGTGAATAGTACTCGAGTGAATAGTACCCCATGAATAGTACTTCATGAATAGTAACCCGTGAATAGTACTTCATGAATAATAACCCGTGAATAGTACTCTGGCATGAAAAGGTTAAAACTTGTCAAGAATGCTCAGAATAATATTTCCATGAAAAGATACTAGATGAAACACAAATTTTAAGGATATTCTTCTAATTTCATTGAGTATAGAAGCCAAAACTTTAACCAAATGAGTATAAAATTCGAAATCTGAAATAAAATAATATTACTTACATACTACAGAGTATGGAAGAAAATATTATTTCAAGCGAATATTGAACAAAAATAACACCCCTTACCTTGAAAAGAAAAGTATTCCAACTGGTATAGCGGGGATATTCTTGAAGAAAACTTTCACTATTTTCTACGCTCAAAGCTTTCTAAAACTCGAAATAAATACACTCAATATTATAGAAGAATAGTTCTCTGATTCTGGTGTGATTTTTAATTCTAACTAAGCATCATATTTAGAGGAGAATGGAAGTATATTATTTAGAAACGAACTACATAATGGAAATAATCACGGACAAATTCTTCGGTCGAAACGTTTGATTTTCTGATTTTACTATGCAGTACTATGTAATAAAATATTCTAATAAAACGAAAATTTAAAATAAAATAAAATATATTCTATTTATAATCTAATAAAACAAAACTTATATATATATATATAATAATAATAATAATAATAATAATAATAATAATAATAATAATAATCCTATACTCCTCCGTAACTCCTTGAACCAAATTTTCTTCCCCCCCCCCAATCATTTCATTTATTACATATATATATATATATATATATATATAATATATATATATATATATTTATATAACAAAATTTATAATAGAATATATATATATATATAAGCCTCTGTAACCTTCAATTTTTCTACCACCAAAAATCCTCCACACGTGGGCCCCACCATGTGTCATCATCACATGTGGGCCCCACCTTTTATAATATTAAATAATTTTCTACCTATTATTTTGAAAAATAGGTAAATAGGGGTCCTTAAAATAAGCAAAATTTACATTAAATACTTCATAAAAATCTCCTCAATATTTTTAATAACATTTATTCATTATTATTATAACTCGCAATATTTAACAAACATGTCATTCCCAGGAAAGAGGGGGCTTCCCAATAAGGATTTCTCCCTATTGGCGCGCAATTAGATGACCTAACCTCTCCTTGACAAAACTTCTAGACATTGTCAATATTGCAAATAATAATATGAATAACTTTATCGTCTCAATTATTGATTTAATAATATAAAATATTATGTAGTTGATACTGTGACAATAATTGAATCAATAATATAAGAGATATGATGCAACAATTACTGTTGCAATAATTGAGTATAACTTAGTGACTTCACACGTAAGCATCAATAATCAATACCGTGTGCTACTATACAACCACGCGTATTATTGTACTTTTACTACCGGGTATTTCGATAGTTAACGGTAAAACTTCCGCCGTTATTTTCATAAAAAGATATTTATGTCGTTTTCTAACTCCAACAATAATTCCGTTGTGGGGTCAACCAATGATTGTGTCGTCGTACGAATATTCCATGTTAAAACGAATATTCCCCGACCAATCGAATATTTTATAACAACATGCATACTTTACAAAATTTATAAAAATTACCCACAACTATAACATTATATTAAATTCACACCATAATATTCAAAAATGATATTTATAGAAAAATTCATCTTTATTCATAAAAGTTGGGGTCTTACAAGTTCAATTCAAGCTTAAGGAGGTATAAATTATGTTTGTGTTCTTGAATTTGGTTTTGCTAAATTCTTGAAACTACTTGAAATTTTATGTCAATCAATGTGAATTACTATGCTACCACGTATTTATGAAGTATGTTTACATATATGGAACCTTTAATGGTGGATTTGAACATGTTAAACTGAGACGAATCAAAGTTGGATGATGCTCTTCAAAAGCAGAAATCATACTACTATTGTTCTCTGTGTAGGCACAAATGCTACCATGATTTATACTAGGGTGCAAATAGCAATGTGCCGCCCATACCCACTATGAGAATGGATTCTATTATTCAATCTGTAAAATCTAATATACTAAGATGACTTAAACATTCCTGAAAATAAGTATAACAAGTGGTACAAAGCTTCATTGTGAGTTATGAAGTGTCCAACATGATTTTTGTAGTAGATTCTTAACAAAACTTAAAGTTTTAAAAATAAACTTTAATGGAATACATGTTTTACAAGTTCTGAAATTAGTGATTTATACACATGATTGATTTCAAATATAAATGAGCATAATATAGTGTTTATAGTGTCTTTATTCATGACTAAACTTGTTAGACCTTGTGTTAGAGAAGTTTCAAGAAAAGCTTCGTATAATAAAGCTAATGTACATGAATGCTACATGATGTAGGTTCTAATCTTGAAAAGATGTTAACATGACTTAGTTACATATGATAAGAGTTTTAAAGTTGTCTTGTATGTGTTATATTGCATTATTCATGTTAAAATGATTTCAAAGGCAACCTTGAACATGTTTTCAAAATTAAGTTGCGTTATATATGAGTATTTAGATTCTAAAGATTTAAGATGTCATGTTTGTGTTTATTATGTCTCTAAACATGATTTGTATGTATTGGACATAATGATAATTAAATCAAACATGAGTTTAAAGCATGTTTCAAAGTGCTAAACAATGCTAGTTATGAATAAATGATATGAACACTATGAGCGTGTGTATTAACAGATTGTGTGACCTCTCTATGTAGACATATGGCCAAAGTTATAAAACATGGTGATTACAAGACCTCTTTATGCTTTAATTCCATGAAAATCGTAAACTAAAACTTATAAAAGTGAACTCAAGAATGATCACACATTTATATAAAGTACTTTATCATGTTTTTATGTTAAGTGTGATTGTTTGAGTATACTAAAGGATGGGACAGAAACAGGAAATACAAGGCTCAACCCTGGTATGGCTAGGGGATAGCACAGCTGCGCCGTTCCTAAGCCTAGTCAGGGCGCAACTGCGCCATCCTGTAGTCAAGTATAGATTTTGTTTGTAATCTGGTATTCAAACCATACTTGTATGGTTAAGTTAACTTACATTATATGACTAGTGTGCAATTCAATGTGTTAAGAAACATGCTAGATAATAGAGTTGAATGTTTGGCGAGTGATTATAACTCTCAAATGTGAAATTCATGAAAATAATTGCAAACTATAATGTAATGGTTTAAAACCAAGTTGTCTGACCTTGTGGTGTCTTACAAACTGATTTTGGTGCTATAAGTATGTAGGATATGTGATGTAGTATGTATAGATTATATAACTAAGTTAGATGTTTATGCGTACATTTGAACTTTTATATGTGGGTTTATGTAACTATTGAAAAATCCTATACACATAACTATATTGTGTTAGGATTCAAAAGAGTGGTGATAAGCTATATTTGGTAAACTATGCTTGAGGCAAGTACTCAACCTTACTCTTTCTTGAGCATTATTGAACCTGTGAAATTATTAATCGTACAAGTAGAACTTTGAAGGAACAATACTTAGTAATGAAATTTCAAACTTTGATTCGAACGATAATTGTCCATATATATATTGTGAAAGAAACTGTCTAAGCTATTGATTTGGCTAGACTATTGATATTTGATCGAAAGCTATCCAAACCAAATTAACTTGGTGCGGACTCTTATAACTGAGAAGAACAACCCTCTTGGTAGGGGAATTATATATATTGTCGGGGAACCGGCGTGCGCACATGAGAGAGACTAAATGTTATGCATAACATAAGGTACTTTAGGCTGATCACCTGTTGTACTCGTTTTATAGAATTATCAGTCTATTACTGTTAATTATAGGAGAAGTTCATAGTCCTTAGTGACTGCTCAATATTTATTGCTTTGAAATCTTGAATTGATTTAATCATTGAATATTATTGATATTTTATGTCCATAACGATTATTATTGATAATCATCGATACTTCTTGCTATCTTGAACTATCTTTAGTAATATACCCTTGAGAAATTTTAAACATATTGATTACCCTTTTTGCTATATTACTTGCTGGGCAAATTTGTTGCTCATCCTTGCTTTCCATAAAACTTTTAGTGAAGGCAGAACGTGGTGAACCCTTTGGCAAGGACAAGGGTAAAGAGAAAGCTTTGGAGTAGTTATTTTTGTAATACTAGGAATGTACTGTTATGTGGTAGTAGAAGAATTTATTTGTATTAAGTTATGTTTAGTTGAAGATGTATTGTATTAGTTACGGTTGCGAGACTTTAGGAAAAGGATAATTATATTATATCAATGTAATTAATTCTATTATTCTGCTATGTTAGATGTTGATTTATTATTAGAGTTAGTACGTGACAACCAAATTTGGGACAAGTGTGGTCTAAATTTTTGGGCGTCACAGGTTGGTATCAAAGTTTTAGTTATAAACCTTAGGAGCGAGAGTCATTAGATTATAACTTAAGAGAACTTAGAAGATAGAGAAGACTCACGTAGAGTTTTCCTAGAGAGAGACTTAGTGTGTTATGAAATATAATTTCATTATATACAATGAACTTATGTTTATTTAACATTCTGGTGGAGCTGTTGTTTTTGTTTGTCTTATGTTGGTGGTTGTAAAATGACTGACATGGGAGGACCTAGCAGAGTGGTAGCGGAGGAGCCGCTTGACATCCACATGGTATTTGAGGTACCATTGATAACAGAGCCTAATCAGCAATGGCCCCTATCAATGATGATGACGAGGAAGAGGGGACGGAGCCATTACCCGAGGAGTCTGATCTAGAGAAGGAGCCTATGGAGGAGGAGCCTGAGCCTATGGAGGACTCCGACGAGGATACTTTTAAGGATCAGATGTTGGGGGAATATGAGGAGCAGATTTTGGAGTTAGGATGTAGAGTGGAGGAGTTAGAGGCTAAAGCTAGGGAGAGGGAGTCTGAGTTCCAAAAATTGATTGACGAGGACTATCAGAGGAAATTAGTGATGCAGGAGATGGAGGAGGAGATTGCTCAGCGTAAGGAGGCAGGGATCCAGATGGGGACTTTGTTTCACCGATCAGTGGCTAGAAATGTAAAGTTGGCAGGAAAGTTGGAGGAAATGGAGCAGAGAGAGTTGAGCGAGAGGACGGAGAATGAGGCTCTTCGTACTCAGTTAGAGATGGAGGTGATGGATAGGATTCACTTCGAGGAGAAGTGGGAAGAAGCTAATAATCGGGCTAGCGACTTAGAGGATGATATGAGATGTAAAAGGAGGAAAATGAACAAGATGGGCTATGATATACGCACGACCATGGAGAGATTGATTAATGTGGTAAATCACTATCCGGCTGAGCAAGGACAGACCCGACATACCATAAGCCAATATATGGTGGTGCACATTACTCAGAAGGAATACTAGAGTGTCGTGGAGTGTGGGATGTTAGATTGAGTCTAGAGGAAGAAGCTTAGTAGTTGTAATGTTTTATTTATGTGTTGTTTAATCTATCGTTGAAATCTCAGTCTTTTGTGTAAGATGTGAGATAATTGTAAACCTCAAGCTTTTGAAATATTAGAGGAGTAGTATGATGGTGTTGTCCCCGTCTTTTGTGATAATAGGGGATACGTGTTATCATTTATAGCAGTATGCTAGAGAGGATCATGTAATTGTAACGATTTGGCATATGAATATAAATGATCTTATTTCATAAACGTGTTATAAAATTTTATTTCTTTTTATTTGAGAAATGTCTAAGTAATATAATTAGATAATAAAAATTTTATGATGCAGAAACATGCTGCCCAGACGTAAAATAAATGCATCGGAAGAGTCAATTAATGATGAGAGAGGACCAGTAGATCCGATACATAGGCTTGTAGATTTGTTAGGAGAAACTCTTAGGGGAAAAAAATGAACCACTACCACCCATTCCCCAAGCAGCTTCAGTCACAAACTTTAAGGATTTTAAGAGAGTAGGACCACCAAAATTTGTAGGAACGACCGACCCGATCGTGGCTCAGACATGAATCAAAGAGATGGAGAAAGCTTTGAAAGTAGTATGCACACAAGCCAATCATGTTTGATGATAAAGCATATACTTTGTAACAATCTTATTCATTTATTAATAAAAAGTATTAATTTATTAAAGGCTTTTAATTATCTACATGATCTTTGTTTTATAATATGTGATAAACCCATAGTTTTAAGCAATGCTTTTAGAATAATGATGATGATCATTCTAATGAGATCTAAATTGTTAGAAAGCTTAAAACTAAAATAGTTCCCAATCATTGGATTACTAAATTGGGGATTAGTGAATCCTGATAGATTGGTACATACGTTGTTTGCTCATTGGATGAGGATGATTGATCTCACGATCATTTGTGTGGAGACACTAAAGCAAGTATGTAGGTGCTTATTAGAGAATAAGTTCACTTGAACGTGGCTCGCTAAGGAATACCTAATGGAGTTTTATTTACCTCGTCAATAGGAATTCTCAGTAGTGATAGTAGTCTGAGTGATCCTTGGACTTGAGATCATCATAGTATCTTGTGTATGATGAGTTATACTTTGACTTATTCCTTAAGACCCTTAGGGTATATCAAAGGGTATGCTTGGGTATAATGAGTTGTACATGGAGATAATGTATGATCAATAAAGAATCTACCACTTCTAATAAAAGAAGAGAAATGTCCTATGTGATTCGATAAATGACAACCCAAAGAGTCCTTGGCAATAAGCGTAATGAAATTAGAAAGGAGTTTCTAATTTGCATTAGTTGGAGTTGTGCATTTAAGGATCGAAATACATATAATTAAATAAAATAAGACTTGACAATAATTCCATGTCTTATATTTAATTGGGACATTGTATGGTGGAAGGATTGAATTGTATTTTAAATTATTTACTCAAAGGTTCTTTAATGATTAATGTTGAAATCTATATTATCTGGAAAGTCGTTGATCGCTAGGAGAGCTTATCCCTATTGTAGAATAAATATTATTTATTTAAATAAATTAATTATTTAATTTATTTATTTAAATAAGATTAGAATTGTTCTAATTGATTTATTCACAACCTATTTTAATATGGAGAACCTAAAGGGTCACACCATAAAAGGAAGAATAATTATTTAAGAAGTTAATGGCATAATCGTAATAATATGTTAAGTATATTTAATTTAATCTATGGTGATAGAATAAATTAAATAGTTTAATATTTATTATTTAATATTTTAGAAATATTAAATATAAATTAATAAGAGAGTCTTATTAATATTATTACAATTATTATTATTTTAATTTCTAAAAGAGTTTAGGAATTAATTTAATATAAGTACTCTCATTTATTCCTAATTGGATTAGGAAGGAAAATTAATTAAAGGAGTTTAATTAATTATCCCTAATAAGATTAGTGAGCTTAATTAATTAAAAGAATTTAATTAATTAAATAAAACCCAATTCCTTAATTGTTAAGGTGGGTTGCCCACATCTATAAATAAGAGGAGTCTTATTATGGGTGGGGATGGGTTGTTGATTTTACAACATACGTAATAATTCCAAGTTGTTGGAGAGTACACCTTTTACTATAGAGATAGAAAACTAGGGTTAGAGCATAACACCCATCTTCTTGAATTTTATTCTTCCTCGGTGGATCACCTCTGAGGCCAAACACTTGGGTGGCTAACGTTGATCAAAGGAAGGAACCAAACCCGGTGGATTCAAGATTGAACGTGAAAAGGATTGGAGGTGAACTTGTACCGAGGAAGCTCGATCTTTAAGGGTATGATTTATTCTTTTTCTTTTTCGTTTAATTAATAATTATGCATAAAGGATGATCCGGGTATATGGTTTGTAAATTTTTAAACTCGATTTTTACACGCTTAGCATTTTTTGCAATTTGATTGCGTTATGAATATTACAAACCTAACGAAGGGCATCGAGCCAAACCTTTATGCTAATTATTAATTGTTTTAATTTATATATTGATATATGTTTAGAACAATTTTATTGGGCATAATTTTATCAGATAAAATTTATTTTAAAAAAAAAAAAAAAAAAAAAAAAAAATGGTCATAAATCCTGATTATCTTTTGATCCGTAATACCTATGTCGTTACTTGTTTGCAAGGGAATACATGTAATAAATTTTAAAATAAAAGATTTTACGTGCTTTTTTGAAAAAATTAAGTACTACTAATCCGTAGTATTTTTTTATAAAGTATATATATATATTTAATTTCTATATATATATTTATATATATTTAAAAGATTAGCTTACGGAAATACAAGAAAGGTCATGAAATCAAAAAAAAATTACAAGGAATCACGTGAGATTTTTAAAAAGCCTACAGTTTTATTTTTTTTATATAATAATAATAATTAAGTCATGCTAATATATATTATATATATATATATATATCTTAATTATTTTATAATTAAAATAAAAGTTTATTTTAATTTTAAAATAAAAGGTTTATTTTAATATTAAAATATAAAGTTTATTTTAATTTTAAAATTAAATTTCATGCTAACTAATTAGAGTTGAAATTGGATTCCATAATAACTAATTGGAGTTGAAATTGGATTCCTAATTTCCTTAAATAAAGGAGTTTATTTAGATATGAAATAACATTTCATATTATTCAAAATAAAAGAGTTTATTTGTGAATAAGAAAAAGAAAATCCGTGTTTCCTTAAATAAAGGAGTTTATTTAAATATGAAATAAGATTTCATATTATTCAAAATAAAAGGAGTTTATTTGTGAATAGGAAAGAATATCCGTGTTTCCTTTAATAAAGGATTTTTTTTTATACATGGAATTGGATTCATAATTAATTAAAATAAAGGAGTTTAAATTAAAATTTATTTTAATTTTAAATATGATTATTTTATATTACCCCCAAAATAAAGGAGTTTATTTTGAATGAATTGGATTCCATAATTAATTAAAAATAAAGGAGTTTATTTTGATTAAAGATTTTGATTAAAATAAAATAGTTTATTTTATTCAAAATAGGATAAATTAAAATAAAATAGTTTTATTTTGATTTAAATTTGGATTAAAATAAAGGAGTTTATTTTGATTCAAAATTAGATTTTATACTAACTAAATTTGCCCATTAAATGATATCAATATATATATTAAATGTTTATTATTCATGAGATGAATGTTATTTATTGATACATATGATGATGTGTATGATAATAAATGGGATTGATTATGGACTATTGACAATATGATTGGATTTTATTTTAGTTGGATGCACGAATGTATGGGTTTTATTAAATGGGGTCTGCATACCTGCCTTTCTCTAATTTTTCTTAATGTAAATTCTATCTCCTCCTATGTACTTCCCTCGATCACGATCAAGGTTTCTATTTATTTTAAATAGTTTTGTAATAGGAATAGTTAGAATTAATTTTGAAAAATTGGAGATCAAAGGAGCAAGGAGCGCTTGAAGACCCGTTTTGTAATGGAGCCCTAGGGTTTAAATGTAATAGTTATATTTAAATATTATTTCTTGCACCCCTAGGGTTTGACCTTTTGGTTCACTTGGTGGCTCTAGTGAACCAAACTAGAATAAAAGTCCATAATCAATCCGGGTAGAATATAGTATTCTATATGTGCATGCTTATACTATATATATATATATATATATTATGCAAACATGCTTCGCATGTTCATTAATATGACGCGTATTTTATATATATATGTGCATGCGCGCTAAACAAGATGAGACAAATTAATAACAAACCCCTCATAATTTTATATTAAGTCCTAAGCGTTCAAAGATATTTGGAATATCGAACGTCGCCTTCTAGCATGATAAAATTAATAGAGTATTAAATATTTAATATGAGTTTGTTGTGTCACCACAAGGCAAGTATTAAGTATTTAAGATGTTAATTTATCACATTTGATGCTTATAAAGAAAATTGAACAATATTGTTTTGTTGTGTCACCACAAGGATGATATTTTTCTTTTTTGAATATATGGAGTGTTAGGTCGGACTTAACTTGGATAATTTTGATTCTGGATGTGCCACCACTTGATCAAAATAATCTAAGAGGCAAAAGAAAAGGAGTTGCATAGTTGATGTAATTGACAAAAGTTGTCTACCTATTTATTTATATATAGTTTGTTGTGTCACCACAAGGCTATATACATTTGAAATGGGATCCTTATTCTCACTAGCAAATCTTTTATTAGATTTTGCCAAACTATATAAGTGAGGGTAATATAGTTTGAAGAAAATAGTGGGAGATACCAATTTAAAACAAGACCTAATTTATTTTGGTAATTAATAATAGAATGTATGTTAAAATGTTGTTAATTACAAATTCATTTACAGAATTTTACAATGTCTAAAATTACTATCATCATGCGAAACATATTAAATGCTAAATTAACCAAACCGTATTAAATGGATTGGTTAAGGAATTAGAGAATAGTTCTCATAAATGAAAAGCTATCTTATGTCCTTAATCGCCTATCCTCGCAATGGTTGCGCATAATGCCTCCGAGGAAGAGATTGCTACTTTTAGAAAGTGGCAAGATGATGCACCTGATTGGCTCAATGCATCATGCTCGCATCCATGAGTAACGAGCTTCAAATACGAGATGAAACTATGGATGCTCTTACTATATTCCCGCACATCAAGTAGTTGATGGTGAGGAAAGTGGGGCGATAGATATCGATATCTAAGGAGCTCTTCCGATCTAGAATGGCCAATGGCATTATAAATGCAGATAAAAAGTTCTTAACATAATCAATTTGATTGATCAATTAGGACAACATGTTTTGTCATGGATGGAGAGTTGAGCCAAGATTTGATCTTGAACTCACTCCCTGACTCCTTTCACAATTGTTGTGAAATTTTCATATGAACAAAGCTAGATATCGATCTCATTGATTTGCTTAACATGTTGAAAAATGATGAGAGTCACTTTCAACCAAGAAAGACCAAGTCTTCTTGGTAGGGGCCAAAGGATCTTCCGAAAAGAAGAACGATTCAAAGAAGGTATATAGAAAGGCATAAACAAAGGATAATAAGAACAAAAGCGATATGGATAGACAAAGGAGTTTGCTTCCACCGCAATAAGCACGACACCGGAAAGAAATCATGAGAAGCATCTTGCAGAGGCTAACCAAAGAAGCTTAGTGAAGTTTCTTTATAAATACAAATTTGTTCATGATTGAAATAAATTTTCTTTAAGTCAAGGTTCTACTGGGTATTGGATACACGACTTTGGTTATCATAAATATAGATTTATGAAGGGACCAAGCAAAAGTAGAAAGTTAAACAAAGATAAGTAATCCTATGTGTGGGAAATGAAGCAAAGGTTGCTTTGCATTAGCTATAGAAACTTATAGTTTAGCACTCCCTACTACGGCAAATCTATTAAGTCAATAAGTTGTTATTGTATTCCAGTTCTTGCTAGAAACATTATTTCTATTTTATTGTTGGACAATAAAATTTTTTGGTATTATAATTAAGAACAATTGTTGTTCTATTTATAATAATAATGTTTTGTATAGAATCGAATATTACTTAATAAATTTTGTATACTTGACTTACATGAAAATAATTTTGCATATTGAACAAATTAGTATAAGAAAAGAAGATGATCATTCAAAGAGTTGAATATATGTATTTGTTGAAATACAAGTATGAATTATTTGAAAGGTTCAAAGAATTCAGAAGAGAAATAAATTGATAATGTATTAGAATTCTTTGATCGGATCAAGGAATAAATACTTGTGCAATAAGTTTCTAGATCATCTCAAATGGTTTTCTCATAATGGACGCCTCTCGATACATAATAATTGATTGATGTATCTGAAATGAAAAAATCATCGATTACCTTGTTGGACATGGTACGGTCCATAATGATTTTACCGACATTCCAATATCCCTCAGGATCATGTCCTAGAAATGGCTCGACATATCTACAAAAATGGTAACCTCAAAATCCTATTTCCCCAAGACTCCATAAAAGTTATGGACAGGGAGGATTCCTAATCTTAAGTATGTTAAGATAAGGGGTTGTCCAACTTATGTGAAAAGGTTTCAAAGGATAAGCTTGGGACAAGATTTTATAAGTGTCGATTTGTGGGACATCCTAAAGTAAGTTTAGGGTATATGTTCTATAATTCTACTTAGTAAAAGGTGTTTGTTATGAAACACGCTGCCTTCTAAGATAAAGGCGTTTATCATTAAAGGGGCTAGTGGGAGGATAATAGATCTTGAAAGGTTCAAGAACCACAAAACACTATAAGTCAAATAAGAGGAATCTGTAGATAGACCTATTGTACCACAACCGAATCGTAAATCTGAATAGTACCAAGATACCTAGAGGTATGGATTCATCATAGATGATGATGATGAGGTCCGCATCATAGAAGATGATGATCCGAGTTACATACGATGAGGTAAGAGTTCTAGTGTATATAAAAGGGTCGATTAGGAGCATCGTGACATTCCTAATATTATATGTTGATATACTACGGAAAGGAATGACATACCAATGCTACAATCAAGAAAGATAAAGTTGTCTAAACATTCCTCCATGAATGATTTGGAAGAGTATCTTAATTGGGGATATAAATCTATATAGATAGATTTAAGAGGATGCTCGACATAACCCAAGGAACGTATATTCATTTGATGCTAAAGTCGTTTAGCATGGCAAACTCCAAGAGATTTTTCATGTTGATGAGCCATGTAGTGTATCTCTTAATAGTCCCCATAGACTCATGAAAAGAGAGATCGCATGAGTGACAATCATGTATGCAATGAAATATACGAGACACGATGTTGATCGGTTATATTCGAGAAGATCACCAAAGACGGTGAAAAACATCTTAAAGTTCTTAACCTAAGACTAAGGATGTGAGCATACATGGTGGGTCTTAATTAAAACTAGAGGGCTTAACACTCAAGTTTTTCGAGACAGACCAAGACGATACGTAAAAATCCACTTTAAGGTAAAGCGTTATCTTGAACAAAGGTGCAGTTGAATTGAAAGGTTCCAAACAAAGAAAAGAGTTGCTAGTTTAGTGATAAAGACAAAGTATATAGCTATAAATGATGTCGCAAGTTGATTGTTTGGATTAAAAGTTCATTACGAACTAGGAATAGTTCCCAAGTCTCATCTTGGATCTAAACATGTGTTGTGGCACTTTAATTTGATTATTAGAATCATTGAAAGATGGGAAATCACTATAGAGATAGTGGACTCTCATGAACAACATTACATATCCATTAACTAAAGCTTATCCAATGTAAGGATAATCGTCACTTAGAGAAGAAGAGTATAAGATACCATGGCGATTGGCTTTAGTGCAAGTGGGAGATTGAAAGTAGTATGCACACAAGCCAATCATGTTTGATGATAAAGCATATACTTTGTAACAATCTTATTCATTTATTAATAAAAGTATTAATTTATTAAAGGCTTTTAATTATCTACATGATGTTTGTTTTATAATATGTGATAAACCCATAGTTTTAAGCAACGCTTTTAGAATAATGATGATGATCATTCTAATGAGATCTAAATTGTTAGAAAGCTTAAAACTAAAATAGTTCCCAATCATTGGATTACTAAATTGGGGATTAGTGAATCCTGGATAGATTGGTACATACGTTGTTTGCTTCATTGGATGAGGATGATTGATCTCATGATCATTTGTGTGGAGACACTAAAGCAAGTATGTAGGTGCTTATTAGAGAATAAGTTCATTTGAACGTGGCTCGCTAAGGAATACCTAATGGAGTTTTATTTGCTCATCGATAGGAATTCTGTAGTGATAGTAGTACAAGTGATCCTTGGACTTGAGATCATCATAGTATCTTGTGTATGATGAGTTATACTTTGACTTATTCCTTAAGACCCTTAGGGTATATCAAAGGGTATGCTTGGGTATAATAAGTTGTATACGTGGAGATAATGTATGATCAATAAAGAATCTACCACTTCTAATAAAAGAAGAGAAATGTCCTATGTGATTCGATAAATGACAACCCAATGAGTCCTTGGCAAGGCGAATGAAATTAGAAAGGAGTTTCTAATTTGCATTATTTGGAGTTGTGCATTTAAGATCGAAATACATATAATTAAATAAAATAAGACTTGATGAAGAATTCCATGTCTTATATTTAATTGGGACATTGTATGGTGGAAGGATTGAATTATGCAGTAACTATTTACTCAAAGGTTCTTTAATGATTAATGTTGAAATCTATATTATCCGGAAAGTCGTTGATCGCTAGGGGAGGCTTATCCCTATTGTAGAATAAATATTATTTATTTAAATAAATTAATTATTTAATTTATTTATTTAAATAAGATTAGAATTGTTCTAATTGATTTATTCACAACCGATTTAATATGGAGAACCTAAAGGGTCACACCATAAAAGGAAGAATAATTATTTAAGAAGTTAATGGCATAATCGTAATAATATGTTATGTATATTTAATTTAATCTATGGTGATAGAATAAATTAAATAGCTTAATATTTATTATTTAATATTTTAGAAATATTAAATATAAAATTAATAAGAGGAGTCTTATTAATATTATTACAATTATTATTATTTTAATTTCTAAAAGAGTTTAGGAATTAATTTAATATAAGTACTCTCATTTATTCCTAATTGGATTAGGAAGGAAAATTAATTAAAGGAGTTTAATTAATTATCCCTAATAAGATTAGGGAGCTTAATTAATTAATTAAAAGAATTTAATTAATTAAATAAAACCCAATTCCTTAATTGTTAAGGTGGGTTGCCCACATCTATAAATAAGAGGAGTCTTATTATGGGTGGGGATGGGTTGTTGATTTTTCAACATAACGTAATAATTCCAAGTTGTTGGAGAGTACACCCTTTTCTATAGAGATAGAAAACTAGGGTTAGAGCCAAACACCCATCTTCTTGAATTTTATTCTTCCTTGGTGGATCACCTCTGAGAGGCCAAACATTTGGGTGGCTAACGTTGATCAAAGGAAGGAACCAAACCCGTGGATTCAAGATTGAACGCGAAAAGGATTTGGAGGTGAACTTGTACCGAGGAAGCTCGATCTTTAAGGGTATGATTTATTCTTTATCTTTTCGCTTAATTAATAATTATGCATAAAGGATGATCCGGGTATATGGTTTGTAAAAATTTTTAAACTCGATTTTACACGCTTCCGCATTTTTTTGCAATTTGATTGCGTTATGAATATTACAAACCTAACAAGCTTTCACCATCGCTCGTGTGGGTGAAGACCAGAAGACGGCATTTGCAACCTACATGATGAAAGGCGAAGTGAACTACTGGTGGGAGGCAAATAAGCAGAGATCAGGAGAAGGGATAGCCACTTGGGAGAGGTTTAAGACTCAGTTCTTCGAGAATTATTTCCTGAAGAGCATGAAGAATAAGATGGAGGGAAAGTTCTTAGAACTTAAGTAAGGAGATATAACGGTGGCGCAATACATGGCTAAGTTCAATGAATTAGCCCGGTTTACTGAACACCAGGTGGTAGATGAAGAGAGGAAAGCTAGGCGTTTTGAGCAAGGACTGAAGCCTTGGTTGTTTAGCAAGGTGTCAGTTCTTCAGACCAATTCTTTTATGACCTTGCTGGAGAAGGCCGTTATCGCAAAGGGAGGAAGTAAAGCTTTAAGTCTGTATAACAAAGAGAAGAAGGGAAAGAGCACCGAAGGAGAGAACCAGGGAGGAAGCAGCAACGGAGGTAGCAATTTAGGAAAGAGGAAGTGGGATAACAACAACAACAACAAAAATAAGAATTTTAACAATTAAGTGGGGAAGTTTCGAGGAGAGATTAAGAAGAAGGTGGAAGGATGCCCAAAGTGTGGAAGGTATCACCAGGGAAAATGTTAGAAAGGGCGCAGTGTATGTTACAACTGTGGCCAAGAGGGGCATATTTCGCCCAACTACCCAAAACCAAAAAAGATTAAAGGTTGTTACGCTTGTGGTTCGGTGGATCATCTGATCAAAGACTGCCCGAAGAAAGGAAGTAGCGAAGGAAGCGACCAAAAAGGAGGGAGTGACAAATCGATGATCAAGCGACCGACGCCATCCAACTATCCAAATTGCAAAGAACATTTAATATAACTCTCAGGACGCCAGAGTAGCGGCTGAATAATGTTGTGTCAGGTATCATCCCGATCAATGATATAAATGCCCATGTATTATTTGATTCGGGTGTCACCTGTTCTTTTGTATCTGAGGAATTTTCTAGTCAACTTAAAATACCTCGAGAATGATTAAGAAATCCTCTGAACATAGAAGTTTCGAATAAGGAAGTAATCCCTGTAGAGTATATTTACCAAAATTGTCGCGTAAATATTAGAAATCATGAACTAAGCATAGACTTGATTCCGAGAAGCTTGAGAGAATTTGATGTAATATTAGGAATGGATTTGTTGTATAACCATGCCGTGATAATTGACTATCAGAACAAAAGTGTGAACCTTCAGACTCCAAATAAGTCTAGGGTGGTGTTTTATGGTAGCTCATTGTTGATCGATTTCACAATCAATGAATACGTGCAAGTATACACGGTCAACAAGTAAAAAGTAAAAGTAGAGTATCGTTCCCACGAGGAATTATTTAATATAAATTACCAAATACTAACTCTTAACCAAATTAATTGTATTTAAACAACCAATAATTGTGATTTCTAGATTTAAGAAAACTAAATTAAACAAAACAAAAAGATTATTCTAAAAGAAAGCAAATAAACAACTAAGAATTGATGGAATTCAGATAAATAAGAATTAAGACTCCAATATCCCTAATTATGAATTATAAATCAATTATTCAACTATCCCAATTATTATGTCTACTGAATTGTTAACAGAAATTCTCAAATGCCAAAAGCCCTTTTCCAAGTGATCAATTACCTTCTATTTAATACAGATTAATTTTGCTATATTCCTATGCAAAACAATTGAATTAAACTCGTTACAATCCCAATTCCTTATATGTTACATGCGGCAAATAGATATTTCCATTCTATTCACAAACCTAATTATTCACTGTGCAAATAACTAAGTCACATGTCACCATGCCCAGTTTTAACCCTATAATTCCTCTTCCAATTCCTTTTAGAGTAACAAGGTAATTACTGATCAGATAATTAATCAATAAGCATAAGGCAAGATAAACAACTCACTTTGACACAAATAATTGGAATAAATTAAATAACTAATTTATAGCCATAAAAGGTTCAATTGAAATCTTAATAAAAGAGTTAGTTCATAATTAATGAATTAAAACCAAGAATCCACAATTGAATAGACATTAAAAGATAAAAGTATGATAAGAGAAGAGAATAGAATCTGTTGTCAGCAAATCTAATGCTCCCCTCTTGCTCTTGCTCTTGATCTTCAGTGTTCTTCAATTTGTTTTAATCTTCAATTGCTAATTAAGAACTAGGTTTTAGATTCTAAATTAATGGAGTGTTTAATCTAGTCTAATCTATGTAATCTCTCTTTATTTTATGCCTTACATCATGTATTTATAGGTTACAAGTCCAATTTTTAGCTTAGGAACAAACCCAATCCAATTTAGAGTCAAAAGGTGTCAAAATTCACCAAAAAACGCGTCCAAAGCCATCACTAAGCTCTTCCCCAGCGCCTCACTGGGCTTGACATCGAAACACTGCTTATATCACCCCGGCATTTGGGCATAGGCCTAAATTTTAAGCGCCACACGCCACATGTTCTGACATTTTCAGCTCCGACGTCCTTTGGGAAAATGGCCATAACATCTTCGTCTGAACTCCGATTTCGATGATTTATGATGATCTGGAAAGAGGAGAAGTAGATCTACAACTTTTATTCTTTAAGGTTTTCGAAATAAGGTCCGGAGCAATACTCAAATTGGATCTGAAGTGACTGCTATGTAAATAACAAGACGAAAACGCGAATCTAGCCACCCCGAACGTCGATCCAAGTAACTTTTGTCCCAATTCCTACAAAACAACATAAAACATGCATGAATAGACACAAACACTTAAAATCAACCAAAAGATTAAGCTCAAACGCATTCAATTATGAGTATAAAACTCACTCATCAAATACCCCCAAACTTAAACCTTTGCTTGTCCTCAAGCAAAAACACAAAAGAACTAAAAATAAACAAAATAACTCAACTACATGAATGCATGTGCATAATCTACTTTATAATATAGCTACGAACCCAGTAATAAATCAGTATGATATGTAGCAACATGCCTCAAAGATACCATTGGTACTCAAACAATATATCCAATCAAGTTAAAATCCATAACTCTATCCAATTAGTCAATCCAAACCTGTCATCACCCATGTTGTGCGTGTGTGCTTGTTAACCATTCTAACCAACCACAATTCAAGATAATCACCTAGCAAACTTCTTAAAAGGAAAATTTCAGTTCCAATGCAATTACTTTTGTGAACATGACAACCCCGGTTAAAACTAAGCAATTACCAAGTCTTAAGGTAAATACAAGATTTATTTATACTCTTATTCAATCACGAGGGCATTTTTGCTCTTTCTCGTGTTTTATTCATTTTTTTTCTCATGGTTGTGCAATGTCTTATCCCCTTAGGCTTTTCAATGCTACCTTAATGAGCTTTCGACCAACGACTCCCAAGCCATTAAGACCTTAGGGCGCTAGGTGTAAAGAAAATCTCCTCGGGTTTACTTACTCAAGTAACAAAGGCCACAAAATTAGACAAGCATGCCATGGTGTTTATTCTTTTTTTTTCTTTCTTTCTGGATTTTTCTTCTCTTTTTTTTTCTTTTCATCATTCCTTTTTTTCTTTTTTTTTTTAATATATATATCCCATAGATTCCCCCCAAACTCAAGCTTTTATGTCATTCCAACCTTTACCGCCAGTTCACTAATTTCCTTAAATTTTAACAAAGATTTTCCCTCAGAAACAAATTATGAAACCCTTGAACCAAGTGGATTAAAATAGTTAAACTTTAAGTGCTAACCGGTTACATAAGTTTCAGACAGGCTCAGATTATCATCATGATTAAAATTAGAACTCATCATCAATTATCAACACTGTTCAAGTTAACATTTAATACCAATCTTATCATAGGCCGAGCTAAGACCACACCAACCGATCACACAGATTTATGCAAAAAAAAAAATGCAATTATACTACATGAACGCATACTAATGGAACACATATATGAATATGCAAATAACTACCATGTATTATATGCAACCTAAAAAAAACAATGCTAACACATAAAAAAATGAACTACTATGCAGATAACTAACTATATGCAATACGACACTAAAATGCCCCCAAACTTAAACTAGACATTGTCCTCAATGACTAAGATAGAAAAATTAAAGCAGAGGACTTCCCTGAAAATATAGCAATCTTCCTCCTTGTTCACTAAGTTTGGAGAATATGCTAGGCACATGGAACAAATTGGGCACCACACTTGAATTTGACTTGAATAACCTGTAAACCATGATAGAAACATATTTATTAAATTTTAAATAAATGCAAATTCAAAACTACTAATATAAAACTTAATAAAAACTAAAAATAAAAATTAAACTTGGGTTGCCTCCCAATAAGCTCTTGTTTCATAGTCTTAGCTGACTTCTTCAATTCTCTATCCAATTCCCCTACGAAAATTGAGGAACCCTCCATCCATCAGTAACAATGTCTCTTTTGGGAGGTTCCCATTAGTAATGACCCTAGAATTAAAGTCACCTAGCATGCTCTTTGTAGATAGGTTCTCTACTAAAAACGTCCAACAACTAGGTGTTTTCTCCATTATGTCTATGATTAGATTGGGGCATTAAATCTTAATAAACATAATGGAGTCTTCCTCTATCTTCTCCTTTTCATCCCACCATGACTCCACAACTGTACTAACTCTTCCGTCACCAAGAGCTTTGCCGACGACATGACTTCTAATTGGGCATGGTTTTGCAAAACTGCCCGGATTCTTGAACTTTGGTGGAGAACGTACATGGGACACTATAAAAAATTGGCTCATCTTCGTTGGTACTCAAAGTTAGATCTTTGCCGATCTCCTTTTGTTGGTCTCCAAGTCTTTCCTCTCTTTCAACATCTATATCATTTGGCACATCCGGTTGCAGATTTGGTTCGGGCTCACCATCAGTCTCGGAATTCATGTCATAGAGCCAAGGGTATTGAGGACAAATGTTTGAGGCATTGGTTAGTTGTTCTGTTTGGTTCGTAAAATTTTGATTCAATATCTCTTGATTAATCCTCCTCTCCTCACATGAAGCTATGTACTTGGACAAAGTTTCCTCCAAATTTGAATGTTCTTCCTGTGGACACGAGAAATCCGGTGGGTATGTTGGACTTGGATTATAAAATTAATCTTGATGAGTATGGCTCCATGAAAAATCCGGGTGATACCCCCAATCCTGATAATAGTTGTTAGGATAGACATAATTATTGGGGTAATCACTACCGTACTGTACCGGCTTAAAACTGATGACGCATTGATGACTCATATGATTTCCAGCACATTAATCACAAGTAACCGCCACACTTTGACGACATTGAGCTTCAAAAGCTTCAAACATCCACGAAAGTGTCTCAATCTGTGCTGACAATGCAGAAAGTTTCTCGAGTCTGTCAATCTCCTCTCCCTCGGGTCGAAGTCATTCTTGCCATCCTTCGACCAGATGGTCACATAAACCTCCAACGTCTTCGAAGTTGCCTCTATAAAAGATGTATTAAGTCAATCAATCCCTGTTTCCCTTGGTTGAGCCAAGAACGTGTTTGGCCATTGATACTCAAACTCATCCATGGTACCTGAAATGAGAGAAATATAAGAAGAGAATTAAAAATAAAAATAAAAATAAAAATGTTTAAATGAAGACTAATTTGATTGAAATTAATATTGGTAAATAATTATTCAATTAATTCCCTGGCAACGGCGCAAAAAACTTGTTGATCGATTTCGCAATCAATGAATACGTACAAGTATACACGGTCAACAAGTAATAAAGTGAAAGTAGAGTATCGTTCCCACGAGGAATTATTTAATAAAAATTACCAAATACTAACTCTTAACCAAATCAATTTTATTTAAACAACCAATAATTGTGATTTCTAGATTTAAGAAAACTAAATTAAACAAAACAAAAAGATTATTCTAAAAAAAGCAAATAAACAACTAAGAATTGATGGAATTCAGATAAATAAGAATTAAGACTCCAATATCCCTAATTATGAATTATAAATCAATTATTCAACTATCCCAATTATTATGTCTACTGAATTGTTAACAGAAATTCTCAAATGCCAAAAGCCCTTTTCCAAGTGATCAATTGCCTTCTATTTAATCCAGATTAATTTTGCTATATTCCTATGCAAAACAATTGAATTAAACTCGTTACAATCCCAATTCCTTATATGTTAAATGCGGCAAATAGATATTTCTATTCTATTCACAAACCTAATTATTCACTGTGCAAATAACTAAGTCACATGTCACCATGCCCAGTTCTAACCCTATAATTCCTCTTCCAATTCCTTCTAGAGTAACAAGGTAATTACTGATCAGATAATTAATCAATAAGCATAAGGCAAGATAAACAACTCACTTTGACAAAAATAATTAGAATAAATTAAATAACTAATTTATAGCCATAAAAGGTTCAATTGAAATCTTAATAAAAGAGTTAGTTCATAATTAATGAATTAAAACCAAGAATCCACAATTGAATAGACATTAAAAGATAAAAGTATGATAAGAGAAGAGAATAGAATCATTGTCGAAGAAATCTAATGCTCCCTCTTGCTCTTGCTTCGATCTTGAAAGTTCTTCTTCAATTTGCTTCAATCTTCAATTGCTAATTAAGAACTAGGTTTTAGATTCTAAATTAATGGAGTGTTTAATCTAGTCTAATCTATGTAATCTCTCTTTATTTTATGCCTTACATCATGTATTTATAGGTTACAAGTCCAATTTTTAGCTTAGGAACAAACCCAATCCAATTTGGAGTCAAAAGGTGTCAAAATTCGCCAAAAACGCGTCCAGTGCCATCACTGAGCCCTTCCCTCAGCTCCTCACCTTTGGGCTTGACGCTCAAACACTCGCTTCCCATCACCCCTTTAGACCGGGCATAGGCCTATTTTGGCGCCCGGCCGGCCGCCACATGTTCTGACATTTTCTACTCTGACTTCCTTTGGGAAAATAGCCATAACTTCTTTGTCCGAACTCTGATTTCGATGATTTAAGATGATCCGGAAAGAGGAGAAGTAGAACTACAACTTTCATTCTTTAAGGATTTCAAAATAATGTCTGGAGAAATACTCAAATTGGCTCTGAAGTGACTGTTGTGTAAATAGCAAGCCAAAAACGCGAATCTAGCCACCCCGAACGTCCATCCAATTAACTTTTGTCCCAATTCCTACAAAACAACATAAAACATGCATGAATAGACAAACACTTAAAATCAACCAAAAGATTAAGCTTATGAGTATAAAACTCACTCATGAAATACCCCCAAACTTAAACCTTTGCTTGTCCTCAAGCAAAAACACGAAAGAACTAAAAATAAACAAAATAACTCAACTACATGAATGCATATGCATGATCTACTTTATAATATACCTACGAACCCAGTAATAAATCAGTATGATATGTAGCAACAGGCCTCAAAGATACCATTGGTACTCAAACAATATATCCAATCAAGTCCAAATCCATAACTCTAACCAATTAGTCAATCCAAACCTCATCATCACCCATGTTACAAGTGTGTGTGCTTGTTAACCATTCTAACCAACCACAATTCAAGATAATCACATAACAAACTTCTTAAAAGGAAAATTTTAGTTCCAATTCAATTACTTTTGTGAACATGATAACTCCGATTAAAACTAAGCAATTACCATGTCTTAAGTTAAATACAGGTTTTATTTATACTCTTATTCAGTCACGAGGGCATTTTTGCTCTTTCTCGTGTTTTATTCATTTTTTTTTCTCATGACTGTGCAATGTCTTATTCCCTTAGGCTTTTCAATGCTACCTTAACGAGCTTTCGACCAACGACTCCCAAGCCATTAAGACCTTAGGGTGCTAGGTGTAAAGACAATCCCCTCGGGTTTACTTACTCAAGTAACAAAGGCCACAAAATTAGACAAGCATGCCATGGTGTTTATTCTTTTTTTTTCTTTCTTTCTGGATTTTTCTTCTCTTTTTTTTTTTTTTCATCATTCCTTTTTTTCTTTTTTTTCTTTTTGTAATATATATATCCCATAGATTCCCCCAAACTCAAGCTTTTATGTCATTCCAACCTTTACCGCCAGTTCACTAATTTCCTTAAATTTTAACAAAGATTTTCCATCAGAAACAAATTATGAAACCCTTGAACCAAGTGGATTAAAATAGTTAAACTTTAAGTGCTAACCTACATAAGTTTCGAGACAGCTCGATTATCATCATGATTAAAATTAGAACTCATCATCAATTATCAACACTGCTCAAGTTAACATTTAATACCAATCTTATCATAGGTGAAGCTAAGACCACACACCAACCGATCATACAGGTTAATGCAAAAAAATAAAAAAAAATGCAATTATACTACATGAACGCATACTAATGCAACACATACATGAATATGCAAATAACTACCATGTATTATATGCAACTTAAAAAAAACAATGCTAACACATAAAAAAATGAACTACTATGCAGATAACTAACTATATGCAATACGACACTAAAATGCCCCCAAACTTAAACTAGACATTGTCCTCAATGACTAAGATAGAAAAATTAAAGCAGAGGACTTCCCAGAAAATATAGCAATCTTCCTCCTTGTCCGCTAAGTTTGGAGAATATGCTAGGCACATGGAACAAATTGGGCACCACACTTGAATTTGACTTGAATAACCTGTAAACCATGATAGAAACATATTTATTAAATTTTAAATAAATGCAAATTCTAAACTACTAATATAAAACTTAATAAAAACTAAAAATAAAAATTAAACTTGGGTTGCCTCCCAATAAGTGCTTGTTTTATAGTCTTAGCCTGACTTCTTCAATTCTCTATCCAATTCCCCTACGAAAATTGAGGAACCCTCCATCCATTAGTAACAATGTCTCTTTTGGGAGGTTCCCATTAGTAATGACCCTAGAATTAAAGTCACCTAGCATGCTCTTTGTAGATAGGTTCCCTATTAAAAACGTCCAACAACTAGGTGTTTCCTCCATTATGTCTATGATTAGATTTGGGTATTGAAGCTTAGTAAACATAATGGAGTCTTTCTCTATCTTCTCCTTTTCATCCCACCATGACTCCACAACTGTACTAGCTCTTACGTCACCAAGAGCTTTGCCGACGACATAACTTCCAATTGGGCATGGTTTTGCAAAACTGCCTGGATTCTTGAACTTTGGTGGAAAACGTACATGGGATACTATCAAAATTAGCTCATCTTCGTTGGTACTCAAAGTTAGATCTTTGCCGATCTCCTTTTGTTGGTCTCCAAGTCTTTCCTCTCTTTCAACATCTATATCATTTGGCACATCCGGTTCAGAGATTTGGTTCTGGGCTCACCATCGGTCTCCTAATTCATGTCATAGAGCCAAGGGTATTGAGGACAAATGTTTGAGGCATTGGTTAGTTGTTCTGCTTTGGTTCAGAAAAAATTTGACTCAATATCTCTTGATTAATCCTCCTCTCCTCACATGAAGCTATGTACTTGGACAAAGTTTCCTCCAAATTGAATGTTCTTCCCGTCAGTAGTGGAGGTGGACACGAGAAATCCGGTATGTTGGACTTGGATTATAAAATTGATCTTGATGAGTATGGCTCCATGAAAAATCCGGGTGATACCCCAACTCGATAATAGTTGTTAGGATAGACATAATTATTGGGGTAATCACTACCGTCTCGCATCTGCAAACTTAAAACCGATGACGCATTGATGACTCATATGATTTTCAGCACAATAATCATAAGTAATGACCACACTTTGACGACATTGAGCTTTAAAAGCTTCAAACATCCTCTAAAGTGTCTCAATCAGGCCGACAATGCGAAAGTTTCTCGAGTCTGTCAATCTTCTCTCTCCTCGTCGAAGTCATTCTTGCCATCCTTCGACTCAGATGGTCACAAGAAACCTCCAACGCCTTCAAGTTGCCTCTATAAAAGATGTATTAAGTCAATCAATCCTCGCTTCCTTGGTTGAGCCAAGAACGTGTTTGTCCATTGATACTCAAACTCATCCATGGTACCAAAATGAGAGAAATATAAGAAGAGAATTAAAATAAAAATAAAAATGTTTAAATGAAGACTAATTTGATTGAAATTAATATTGGTAAATAATTATTCAATTAATTCCAATCAATGAATACATACAAAGCATAATACAAGTAAAAAAACTTGTTGATCGATTTCAATCAATGAATACGAGTGGCATAAATACAAGTATACACTATCAAATTTCAACAAGTAATAAAGTGAAAGAATAGAAGTTGTTAGAATCAATGAAGAACTTAGAATATGTTTGGCATATGATATTAGTATGTTGAATATAGTAATGAGAACTTAGAATATGTTCATTGATTATAGATAGACTTAAGTTCAGTTCAGAAAGTCATAAGCGTGAGGATTTGTAGTTCATAAGTTAAATAAGTCATTGACTTATGAGAATAAGTCAAAAACTACTTTGATTATAAGTTGGTGTAATAAGTAACTTGTGATATTCATTTGGTGATTAAAATCCATTTAGAATGATTAAGAATGTAGTTTTACTTAATTCACACGATTGATTTGATTATCGTCAATTTGTAAATTTTCTGGAATGGAGGTCGTATGTGACGCACCCCAAAATAGGTCCATTCCATCCAACCCATTCTCGAGTCGCCAAATACATGGTATGTAAACAACTACAACTTTATTATCACAACAATAAAATCGTGAGTTTAAATACAAATATTATCTTCTAGACAATATTTATACTCAAATAAATCCTCATTACATTTATTGATACATTATTTTACAATAATGGTGAGGACTACTAAACAACTCTCTAGAACCTTCATTCCATAATACCCGAATTAGTACTCGCTACATTCTCGCCTCCCCGAGAAGAAAATGGAACAACAAGGAAAAGGGTGAGCTCAACTAGCCCAAAGAAGAATGTTATGACTAAGATAATATACAACAAATTATCGTTAGTCTCCAATGAGGAAAATCGATAGAATACAATAGACAACAAGTTTCAGATCAATATTCATGCTGAAATAATAATTCATAGAAGAGTTACGTAGAGAATGAAATCTACTATAATCTATGAATTTAATAGTCCATCATCAATATTTTATCCTCAGAATATCAATCAATATTCATCTCAAATCAAATATTCATCTTTGCACTACAGCCAAAGATATTCATCAATCCATTCATGTTCATCTCAACACTGCTCATCTTTGCACTAAAGGCCAAAGATATTCATCACTCCATCATGTTCATTTAAACACTGCTCATCTTTACTACAAAGCAAAGATATTCTTCAGAATCATTCATCTTTTTACTACGTGCCAAAGATATTCTTCGAAATCATTCATCTTTGCACTACTGTGCCAAAGATATTCAATACTATCATCATTTAAGACTCGAGGATGATGAAAAATACTTTTAAAGAACGAATCCAAAGAAACAAAATGACAAATATTATGGATTCGTGCTTTAAACAATCCGAGTTCAAAATACTTCATAAATAATCATAGTGAAGTAAAATTCAAGAATGATCAAAACATGGATACAATCAAAGCTAGTATCCGTAATAGATATTTTAGACGAAAAGAAAAATTTTCATTTTTCTATGAATAGTGCCGATTCGTGAATAGTGCCGATATACGTGAATAAAGGCCGTATACGTGAATAGTAACTCAAACACCAAAAGATAGAAATTCCACAAAAAACATCTTCACGCTTACATGAATAGTACTGTGAATAGTAACTCGTGAATAGTAACTCATGAATAGTAACTCGTGAATAGTAACTCATGAAATAGTAACTCCGACATGAACAAGTTCCAAATTTGATAAAAAGTTCCAACTAATATTTCAAAGATAATGATATCAAGAAATAATATCATTTAAGAAGAAAATAACATCCCTTACCTCAAAGAATCAAGATTTCCTGGAAGGAAAGGTCAAGTGATGCTGAATGAAACTTATCTGAATAAAGAACTCTCAAAGTATCTAAATACTCACAAAATACGCCAATAATATAGAGAGAGAAAGAGAGAAAGCTTATGTTTCGGTGTGATTTTCAATTCTAACTTAGCCTCTATTTATAGGAAAATGTTAGCTCATCAAGGCAGACTTGACTGCCACACCGATGGCTTTACCTCGCTACTATTGCCACCCACCACATTTGAAATAAAATTCAGCACATTTTTTCACCAACCACAAGTGGGGCCCACTCAATTCTAGAATTTTCCACCAAAATCAATTATAAACCTAATTTCCTAATCCGACACCTCTTAAAATTCACAACAAATCATTCGTGCATTTTTAACGGTTCAAAATTTGTGGACATATACTCAACTTATGTATGTATAACATACCCAAAAATTACCACAATCCAACTATCGGATTAAAAATTATAACCCCATAATATATCTCAAAACCCCGATTTGATTTTTAATACCTCCAATCCGATAAAATACCGATAAAACACCTCAACATTAATTCCTTCATTAATAACCACATAAATAAATCCATCATTTATATTCATATAAAATAAATATTTCCTTATCATATGAATCAATAATTAATTATTCACAAATAATATTACGTAATCACATTTATGATAACCAGTCATTCGTTCCGAGGAAAGAGGGGCTTCCGATAAGGATTTCTCCTTCTTGCCGCTAGTAATTAGGTGACCAAACCTCTCCTTGATGGAACTTTCTAGACATTGCCAATAATGTTATCTAATAATATTATTCAAATAATATGAATTATTGATCCGATAATGGGAAATCAGTGCGATGACAATTATTGAAACAAAGAATAATATAAAATACCAACGCAGCAATTATTGAATCAATAAAATAAACTATTGAACAGTAACTACTGTGAAAATTATTGAGTAGTGCCTTCTTACGTAAGGATCAATAATTCAACAATATTGTGCAATACCGTAAAGTATATCGCAACCACGCCAGACATCAGATTTTAACCACCGGGTATTCCAACAGATCTTAACTGTAATAACTACGCCTGCTATTTTAACCAACCAAACTTTGTCGTTTTCCTCATCCAATCACTTTCCGTTATGGGGCCCACACACGGTCATTTGGCGTCATTTAATATTCCCTTCCGGAAGCGGTAATATTCCACGACCAAACTAATATTCCCCGGACAAAAATGAATATTTTATAACCACTTGCTTATTTTGAAATATTTGCATATTTAACCCTTAACTATCCACATTAATCAAATCAACCCTTACTATTTCAAGATAATAAATAAAGGAAATTCCTTTTATTTAAAAAATTTCGGTCTTACAACCTCCTCCTTATGAAATTTCGTCCTCGAAATTGACGTAACGATACTCGGTATTTCAAAAGGTAAAGATACCTCGCTTTTCGCTTTCCAACTCCTGTCATTTCCTCAATAGCATGGTTTCTCCACAAAACTTTAACTTATGGTATAACCTCGGTACATAGGTCATGTTCTTTCCTCTACAAAATCTTGAGACAGTACCTCCTCGTATGTTAAGTCTTCTATTATCTCGTCCGGTTCTAACTCAATGACGTGTTTCGGTCGTCCACATATTTACGTAACATCGATACGTGAAAAACGTTATGAACACGCCATACTTGGCGGTAAAACGAGTCTATAGGCCACGCCCTATTCGATCGAGAATTTCAAATGGATTAATAAATCAAGGTTTGAGCTTTCCTCACCTCACCGATTCTCGCTTTTGAAATAACAACTTCTTGCACCTCCTTCTTCAAATTTATCACTCGGCATGTAGCTTGAAATGACTTTTAACTTTATCGATTAAAGTCGATTATACTCGTATATCATCACGCATCAGATATCATCACGTGGGTACCTAGAGTTTTCATCTCCATCTCTATTATTTGTATATTATACTGAAATGAGTCTTTGACAATATTGTACTCGTATTTGTATACGATCTTCTACTCAACACGTTAGCTACCACGCTCGCTTTTCCAGATGGCATGGTCGTAACATATGCTTGAAATGAGTCTCCTCTCGAAGTTCTTCAAGCTCTTCCCACATTCCTTGCTCCATTTGAATTTTGTATCTCTAAATGAGTCACCACGTTAATGGAATAGCGATTCGAGAATATCCTTCAAATCGAATCTCCGATAATAACCAACTAAGCCTAGAAAGCTACGATTTCGATTATCGAGCTTAGGTTGTTCTCAATCGTGACTCATATCTCAACCTTGGATAAGACGTCACAACGACACCTATCGCTTTACTATCGCATTTAATATGACGTCCCCACAGAGAGTTCGCTTTAGGTGAATTCCTCAAAGGAAGTCACAAGATAAAGGCCTGTGTACCAAATTCTATAGTTGAATTTTAACTCCACGAAGTTCAATAGAGCCATTCGATATGAGATTTTAGAAATGAGTTTTGTCTGGGTTCAAAGTCGATACAAAATTTAATATCGACTCTTTGGGAGTAAGCCAATAAATTCTTCAGAAATACGTCGAGAAAAATCAATAACAACAAGAATATTATTCAAATCGACGTGTCTTTATTCAAATCCATAACATGGACTAAGAAAACTTGACATCCGTAATAAACGAATGACTTCATGGCTTGATATGAAAATGTTTGACTACAATGGTTTGACCGCTTGAGTTCAATAACGAAAGTTGCTTAGGAATATGAAAACTAAACAACCTTATAAAAGCAATCAATTTTGGCGTGATGAGTAGTTAACCAATCAATCCCCAAAAGCAAGTATCTTTAAAGAGATAAGGTCAACGGTAAGGTAATGGTGCCAACTTGAATCAAACAAAGATTTTTAACAACGGATGTAATGAAAGTTTCTCCTAACGGATTCTCCATAAATAGGTCAAAGTCTAATTTCTCCGTAGTCAAGTTCAAACGTTGATGCGCAAGCAAGAGAGATAAAAGAATGGGTAGAACCTAGGATTCAGTAAGGTATATACTTTGCAAATTTATAATTAATCAACCCGTATAACTTCGTTCGGGTTCCTCAGATTTTGACCGGCCACGACAAACGCTCTTCCAAGAATCGTTGACTTTGACTTTTTACGGGACATCCTTTTGAGTCACCGCTACATTGCACTAGGTTTCGATATCGTATAATCTCGAGCGATATGTCCTTCTTTTCCACAATTATAGCATACCTTAAACCTGTTGTGGGCGGTTTGGGTTGATATGTCCTCTTTCCAAAGATTTGAAACATCGCATAGATGGTCTTTCTCCTCCCTTGGAACCACACCATCGGGCAGACGCCTTCACATGGTCGTTGTTGAATCTCCTCTTTTTAAAATCTCCTCCCAACTCGCTTCTTCTATTTTCATGGCCACGATTACCACCGGAGTGGTTACCGCTTTGTCCATATTCTTCTTTCTCCACCGGTTATCGTTATTCGATGACCGCTATCTTTGGTATGATCCTCGTTATGGTCCTCGGTTGAACGTATTGCGTTATCTCGCTCTAACAATCGAGCCCCATTGACAACATCTGAATAGAGAAAATTTATGAGAAATGAGATATTCGACGTATCTGGGTTTCAAACCTCTCGAAACATCCGCGCCATAATGCTCCTCATTCTCCACCAAATGAGGTGCAAACTCGGATAACTCCGCAAACTTCGCCTCGCATCTTTGACACCGCCATGTTATTCTCGCCTAGTCTAATAAACTCCACTTCCTTCATATGACGAATACTTTCGTGGAAGTACTTGTCATTAAACTGCATTCAAAAGCTCTCCCACGACATGCCGAAGTACGGTGAATGGGCGCTTCACAATTCCCACCAATGAATCATTGCCACGGAACATAAAAGTAGCGAATGGAACTTTCGTTCCTTCGTGCATCCCAAGACATCGAATATCTTGGTAATTTGCTTGACCCATGTTTCCGCCATGATCGGATCTCGCTTTCCCCACTCGTGGTCCCAACTTTGAATCGCTTGGCATGGACCACCCGTGAATTGCTATCATCTCCTCACATATTTTGAACACGAGTCTCCCTCATTCGATTTTGCATGAATCGCAAAAGCTTCTAAACATCCCTCGCTCATCATCTACTCGGTTGGTGTTATTCACAGGAGGTACATTGCCACTGTTGCACGCTCTCCTCGTTGTTAAGTATGAGGCATCTCCACTCGGTCTCATTTACACCACTATTAATATTCTCACGACATTCTCAATTCTTGTCGTAAAACAAGGGTTAATTAAGAAATCAATCACATAATATCCCTATATACCGACCAACTAACAAATA